>OY776285.1:42274468-42642266 GCA_963675345.1 Trididemnum clinides | reverse complement strand
ATGCTGCAGTAAAGAAATAGTTTTTTAAAGGCTTGGACTTTTTTCAAGAAATTTTTATTGTGTTAGAATTTTTTTGCAGGCAGTCGTTTAGGTCTTTAGATGAAAAAAATTTCACACTTGGTTGAAGTTCAATGCTGTGCAAAGACGTATAGCGTAGTTTTAGCAACCTAGCTTTCCTTTTGTTTTCAGTGCTTGAAGACGACTTGACATATAATGCTGTCACCCCAACTCCAAGTTTCGGTGGATGTTATGACTCTCGCGAAGGTCATAATCCAGGGATACAATCATCGTCACCACGATCGCATGTTCCTAACTACATGCAAGCCGCTAACGAGTTTCACTCGATGACTTTGGGAAGGAAAAACAGCTGTAACAGCTTACAGTACTCGACCAGTAGTGGTTACAGCAGCCAACATACAACCCCTGCATGCTCCGAAGACACAATAGCATCACATGGTAAGAGCGACTTATATTGTATTTTTCGATAAATAAGTCCATCGGTTTTAGACTTGATCACCTTACAAGGGACTGTCTGCTCAAACGACATGTAGCGGAAAAAAGGTGCGAACAAATAATGCGTTGTTTTTTTGGCTTTTGTTTGCTTGAGTCAAAAATAGTTTAATAAATTAAACCAACGTCCTTTCAAAAGTTAGCACCGTATCCGCATTCATAGCAATTTCAAATGCAACGCTTATAGTGCTGCGTTGTATATAGACGCTTCAAAGAACATGAATATACAAGTATTTTAATCGACGACAGAAAATAGCTTTTGGCAACGCAATAAGGTGACAAAGTTGCACACTCTGGTAAATGTCGGAAATGACGTGTTATTAAAATTTGAAGTCTGTTTCTTCATGGGGTTGGAACTGTGAAGCTGATCACCCAGCATGTTGTACGAGGCGACTTTTGAGTTCCATCAATAGCTGTCCGTCTCGTTACTGGTTAGCTTACTAGTCGACAGTTTGTATTTTGACTGGTTTGAAATAGGCGCAGCTAAATTTTCAACTTGACTTTATAAGTATTAAAGCAATAAGGATTAAAATCAAGTTGGTAAATTTAGGATTGCCGTACGAGCTTGAATGATAAAAAACCGTTTCAACCTCAGCGGGATTTGAATAATCAAGTTGCTCCCACAGCATTAATTAAGTTGCTCCCACAGCATTAATCAAGTTGCTTCCACAGCATTAATTAAGTTGCTCTCACAGCATTAATCAAGTTGCTCCCACAGCATGTCATACGGCACAACTTGTGTCTGCCAATGACAATTCGCTTTGGTGATGAAACTGCTAATCTACAATATGTATTTGTCCCTGGTTTAAAATGTACTGCCTCTTATTTCTATCCTGGCTTTGATTAAGTTTGCGGTTTGCGTGTGAATTGCTGTTCACACTGTGTCTCCAAATCAAGCAAGAGGAGGGGTAAACAGCAACCTATGGAAAAAGACCCCAAACAACTTTGCATATTTCCTACAAATTATGAGACTCTCACGACATAATCCTTGTTTGGCGCTACTAGCAACCACTTATTTATGCAGAAGCTGATCGAGGCGCAGTAGAAAACGAAGAAGCTCGTCATTGCAGAAGCCGACAAGAAAATGAAAGTTATTCAACCTTGCCACGTAGTTTTCACCACGGAAAATTGAACGAATCAAATGTACAGAAATTTAATGCAAGAAGATCTGCGTCCACTGCTGAAACATTGAGTGAGTGTCTTACCGTCTGCTGTAAGCAGGATTAAAATTTTTGTTCATGAGCAGTATTAGCACTTAGAATCATAACGTTTCTCTTTTTTTGCTCAAATAATAAACGTTTGGAGAATTCCATTCCACCCCGAAGGTACTTCTTCATCTTGAATTAGTTGCCATATCTTTTGGAGAGAGAAGGTGAAATTTGATTTTAGTGGGGAGTAAATTTTTTAAATTACGAAATACCCCAAAAACTCATATGCATGGCTTTTGTTTTTTTAACTTTCGCTACCAAGATCATCATATGATGATCTCGTGTTTTCAGTGTTTCCCTCAAATTCTTTCAAATTGAGTTGCAAAATTAGTTTACTAAAAAATGGACTTGTGGCTTTATTTCTCAACCGATTTTCATAAAATTTTCAAAAGATTACGCTTAATTCCTCACGCATCGGAAGATATAATATTTGTGTCGTAAGTATTAGATTTTCTTGCCCAAAAAGAGTTAAAAAGACCAAGAGCCCAGTTGCAGACGACAAAAATTGCCAAATTCTCAGCAAGAGTCAACTACCTTAAAATCAAATTGAGATTACATGTTTACAACAAAACCAAATCCTTTGTGATTAACACAGTCTAAAAACTACTCTTTTATTGCATCATTTGACAAAATTTCAAGCAATAATGATAAAATTTACCTATTAAAATTTTCAAATTTTTTTGGGGTCTCAAAACCCCACAAAAAAATTTGTATGGTAAGTAAAAAAAAGTAGATTTGATTTTTAAAAATATAATATGTTGCTAAATATTGGCCTCAATTGAAAGCTTAGGAAATTTGCTTTTCAGCAATATATAACTTTAAATAGTTTGGGCTAAGCAGTCTGTGATATTTACTGATCAAAAATGAGTACTGTACATCATTCCCGTTCAAAACCCCCCCAAAATTTTTTGACTTACCTTCACTAAATTAGAATTTTTTTAAAAACTACACTCTATAAAAAGATAAAATAAATTGCAAATGTTTCACCACTAAAGTCGTCATTTTGTATCAAGTTTCTAAGGAGAAAAAAACTGAAATACAAGTTTAAAAGCGAGCAGAAGTTTGGCTTCTCTCAATCAAAGTTTGCTGTATCCCCCTTGTTTCTCAACAAATGGAAGGGGTGTAAAAAAACTTCTGTTTCATTGTTAGTGACAACATATTCTATTTAAACTTGATATTTTCTGAATCTTGAAGAAATTCCCTGTTCAAAAATACATAATGTTACATGGTTTAGGCTAATCTTTAGGAGATGATGACTGATCATATTTTAAGTGCTAAATTTAACTAACAAAATTTAGTATCGGTCAAAAAAAAAGTTATGAGCCTCAAAAAGTTGCAAATTGTAGAAAACCTAGGTATTTAGATAAGTTTTGACTGATATACCTTGAAAGCTTATTTTCTTAGCGTCATCTAGCGACCATTTCCAAAAAAATTGGTAGAAAATAAAATCTTTAGTGATCTTTGAGGTAAGGGCACTACTTTAATTTCGAAGACAGCTCAGCACCTGTTGGGAAGGGGGCTAATTTGCATATTCAAAAAAATTTTTCTATATTTGAAATCCTCAAGAAATTGAGATTTCAACGATATATAACACTTAATGTAGAAGTAAACAGATGAGTAATGATTTACAAACAATCTTAGGGTATTTTATGATGATTGATTATGACAGTTTTTTGCACTGTCACCTTACGGTGGTAGCGAAAGAGTTAAATGAGCGCACATGAGGTATTTAGAATGTAATCCCTTCATATTTCATAAAACGCTGTGCACGACAAGACGACAAGAATTCGCTGGCAGTCAAACGATATGGCATTCTGAATAAATAACGCAAAAGATTGGACGATCTTAAATTTTGAATCATTTCAAAAGCGCAAAGGTTTTTGTAAACTCTCAAATCTGTTTGCAGTCGTTTTGTTTGAGCTTCTGTTGAAAATAAAACCCTAAATGTAGCGGTTGTGATACATTATAACGAGTTTGCAAAGTTTTCTGCCTTCAAATCGATTCAAATTTTGTAGAGATTGATCGGGAAATGTCAGTTGCCTCATACTGACGTCAGATGATAGCATTAGGGCTGGTTTCCATTTGGCGTAGATTGCAGGCGTAGCGCGAAAAATTCTTTGTTTCTCTATTTAGTGTAATGCGCGGAGCGAGCGAGCGAGCTCCGCGCATAAAACTAAATAAAGAAACAGAATTTTTCGCGCTAAGCCTGCAATCTACGCCAAATGGAAACCAGCCTTTATTGTAATTGTCGGGGCACTCGCTTGCAGTCGGTGACCACTAGACCTAGGTTCAATTGTCTCGTTGAATCGTACCAAACAAAAAACGCCATTTACATAGCGTAGCGCTAAGCGATGGTGACAATGTGGTGAATGAGATATAAAATCAAGATAACTTGATTTTGGTTAAAACGTGGCCTGGTGCTAAGAAACCATTGCAGTTAAAGAGTGTACGATACTCGTCAAACTCGATTTTAGAACGTTTCATGGTGTTACAGGCTCTGCCAATGGAGAAGATGCAAGAACAGCTACAATCAGACGAAAGCCTTCCTGCAAGTACAATTCTGTTCGCGCATCTTACTATTTCACTCCCAAAGCCGTCAAGCCTCCGACTGTCCCGTCAGGTAGCGCTGTTGCCAATCTTCTTTCGACGTTTACACCGCCCTCAGATGTGACAAGTTACAACAATTCAAACGGAAATGGAACTCTTTTTTAGTTTTTTTTTTAGGCGCCTTTAAACGGCAGTACTTCGCGCAGTGCAGGTCGCCTTGTTTATTTATTGCATGATGCAGGTCATTTTCATGACTGGCGTTTCATAATGGAGCAAAGCGATCGGATTTTAATACGTAAAAACGTGAGCCTTCTCCCCCCGGCGAGGTTATATAGATCACCCTTGTATTAAAACGATTTGATGGAGCTCTACAGCAATACTGTTATTCAATTTCTACCCACGACTATTTTGTGGAAAATGTGTACCTGAGGCCTACACAACAGTATCTGCATGGAGCGTTATTGATCAAAGAAAGAACAATAGCTATTTAAGAAATCGTGTAAAAAGCAAAATGATTTTTATTCATCTAGGTTGTTCGTTTTTAATTACTGCACAGAATTTTAGATTGTGCTGATTTTTGAACCGTTGTTAGCATTTAGCATGAAAGTACATTTGCATTATTCAACAGTTGTATTTGACAAAGTTCTTTGTATTTTTGGAGCTAGTACCTACCTAACTGATCGGTACGCTAAAAGTACGATTGTGTATTAATTCTGTTTTTGACTTGGCTTTTGTGGCTTTTCAAAACGTTTTCGACAACCGTGTAGCGCTTTCAACTGACTCTGCGCAAGTTTGCGCCGCGGTGTATTTTTCTTTCAGTTGCCAGATAGAGATGGCTGAGGTGAGCGTCTTCACCAAAATTTTCAAGAACATACTCTGGCATACGCTTGTAGATTGTACGAATGGAAACAATCTCCATAGTTTTTCTGATGTGACGATAACTTTTAACTTCTAAGTTATTTGACGCCTTTTTTTTCCTTGCCTTTTTAGAGAACGTTTTTTTGATATTTTTGCACCCGTGGTGTACTGTACATAAGTCGTTTTTTGCATTTTCGATTTTGTTTTTAATATATGTTTTTTTTTCAGTAAAGGGAGCTCTTGACAAAATCGTGGTTCTAAATAAAAGCAAATGTACATATATAGTTGGTAAATCTTTTGATGTACCTGGTTTCTTCACAAGTTACAGGTTATTTATAGTATTTCATTATAATAATTGCAGAAAGGATTTTTTTTGACTACGCAAGCTTTTTGTACAAATTCATAAACTATTGTTTCAATGACACGCTATCTTATACATTCTTTCAAAAAGAGTCATAGACCCATATTGCACTACCGTCTTATGCAGTTAATTGTACGAAGTGGTACCAGTGGTCCTCAAACTATGATAGGTGTGGTACCAGAGGAGCGCCATGTTTACCAAATTGTGCCTTCGCCGTTTCCGGGTTAACTGCATAGTTGGCGTCAAATAAATTTATGGCGTCTATTGTTGGGACTATCGCTATGCCATGCCCCCTTTTATTCTTGACAACAACGCAAAAATCAGTTTAATTTACCTTTATGCTTCCCTCTTTTTTCAAAAATCTTCTGAACGCTTGTGCGAACTACACGTCAAATATCAAGTTTTGAAAAAGTTTTTGGTTTTTGAACAAACAATGCATGGTGAAAGTTTCTTACTGTAGCTGCCCTTTTATCTGTATTCTTATAGTTTTTGGCAATGCGCCCCGCAACTCCACGTAAAAAACTGTGTAAACATCTGTTTTGGCAATACTTACCACAATATGCTTTTAAAATGGTAAAAAATTTTTATAGATCAATAAGTATCGAGACTTGGCCCCTTTCCCATTACAAAGTATTTGTTGTGTGCCTGTCCGACCTTGAGCATCTAGTAACTTCTTTCAAAACAGCACTGTTTAACTAACTTCTACCTCAAATACGCTAGTGATAGTGAGGCCCAAAGTAAGTTAGCGAGTCTTTTCTCTCATAGGTTTACTTATAGAAACACAAACAAGTTTTTTTATCATTTGAAACTACTAAAATAGTTTTGTAAACTTGTCAAAAAGGAAAATTTTAGGAAATTTTTGCTGCAGGCCTCTAAATTTAAATCACTTTTCATGACAGGTTTGAAGCGCAAGACACGGAATCAATATGAGTCTTTGCTAAAAAATTCATTGTTAGGCGAAATACAATTTTGTGATAAACCCACTTATTGCTTTTATCTTTGCAAATGAAGTGTAAAGAATAGAGTGGGTTGCCTTTCGGCTTTTTTCCCGATTAGGAGTCGCCACAGCAGATAATTTCTGATCCGCATTTTTATTGCATGGCAATTTATTTTTACGGTCGGATGCCCTTCCTGCCACCAACCCTCGCTTTGGAGGGAAAACTGGGTCACCTGTCTTGGACGTAAAGGTAAGGACACCCCGTTAAGTGCCTTGTCGAAAGACACAGCAAGCGAACTTGCCGGCTTGTTCTACACAACATTCCTTTAACAGCCAAGCGCCCAAAAGGGAAGCTGTGGTTACCATTTTTTATAGTCTTTTGGTATGGCTCGACTTAGGGAATGACCCAAGAGAACTATTGACTGCAAAGCGGTCGCTCTAACTACTATGCCATTGCGTCGGCTAGGAGTGGGAAATACAGTAAACATGTTTATTCATCCATTTATGTGTGCTCAAGGCATAACTGAAAAAAATATGACAAAACAAATAATATTGGTCAAACTTGAAGTGGGCAATTTATAGTTATACTTTGTTAGTTTAAAGCTAAGATAGACCGACAGTATATTGTTAACAGCGGAAACTCGATTTTTCCAGGCTTTTTTGACTGAAAAATGTTTGAATGAAACCTAAAACGTGCTTTTAACTTTTTTTAAATTGTTCACAAAAAGTTAAAACTTGATGTTTCCTGCTCTTTACAGCTAAAACTGCATTGAATAAAAGCTGAAACTTTCCATTTCCTGCTCTTTTTTGATTAAAAACGCATTGAATGATAGCTAAAACTAGTTTTTTTCCTGCTCTTTTTTTTTTAATTCTTCATCAGAGCAAAAGCTGAAACTTGCATTTTCCTGCTCTTTCACTTTAATATCAATCACATGCATAACATCAACATTATAGTTGTCTTCCGTTATGCTCAGGATCACGGCAAACTCAGTCATTTTTAGATTTTATAAGAGTTTTTATTAAGGTCTTCTAACGATAAATGTTTACATGATATTCTAAGGAAAGTTGTTAAGGGTATGGTAATAAGAATATGGCTAAAGGGGAGAGTTTTTCTCCCTCTCTCCTGATTGGGCATTTGGTGGTACTCAGCCACAAAGATATTTTCTCAAAAGTGATCCCAATTTATCCGTATTACCGAAAATTAATGTTTGGATCTACCTCTACTTCTTCTAGTTCCCAGAACGTAAAAAATGATTCATTCATTTATGTATGCGTATGAGCTCGTGCTCTGTTTGCCAGACTGGGCCACCAAGGAGGGTACTCCGTTAATGCCCAAGGTCATAACAAGCGAACTTGCCGGCTTTTTCCACATTTTTCTTTCATGCTAAGCGTCAAGTAAGGAAGCTGTGAACAACATTTTTAAAGTCTTTGGTACGAATTGACTAGAGATTTGAACGCAAGTCTACCGACTGCGAAGCGGACGCTCCAGTCTACACTATTGCGCCGGCTCTCACTGTCTCCCTGTAGTAGGCTGGCGTGAAAAACAAACCTCTGGAATTAGGAATTCTTTTTAATAAAGTGTAAGGTTTGTAAGTACTAGTGTTGACTGATTTCAGCTACAGCTTTACTCCAAGAAGTTTCAGAATTAGGAATTGGAACGTATTTTCACCCATTAATGCATTCTTTTCAATAAACATGTAATAATTATTAGCCATTATGACGCAGTAACTAAACAAAAATTTCGAATTCACAATATATACAGAAAACAACCGAAAATGGGTAAAATGGTAAATTGATGCAGTAGTAATTGCATGCTTCACTCTCTCAATGTTTGAAAAGCTTGTGCCAATTTTTATGAAGTTATTTATAGTAAAAATTTTAAATATGGAGCTGATAACTCCTTTTGTCATGTCAGACATATGTCGTCAGTTTGGTTGGTGGCAAAAACCCAAGTAGCCCGATGATCCAGAAAAAAGACAATTTATGCCAAGAGGTAGTTTAATAAATAAAAAAAAGTTTATTTCAGCAAGCACTTTCTAAAATGTCCACAAACTACCACTTTTTTTATTCAGAAAGATAGTGGAATGGGTTAGTATTTTTGGTAGGGCTATAATCATGTATTACCATTACAATAGGTGTAGCTAAGAGAGGGTACTGCTGGAATTTCCCTCCAAATTTTTTACATCCGATCTATGAATACATGTGTTTTCAGATATCATGGCTAGAAAGCATCAAGCCAAAAGGAAGTCCATCCAAGAAAGTTGAGGAACACCAAAAGTAAAAAATGTATTTTTCGCCCTCCGCAAAATTTGCACTGGTCCCGCTTGTGATTACAACAAAAGGCTTTTGGCAAGATAACCTCTGCCTGTATAATTAGCGACATGCTATTTGCCATTGGACGTTTTCCCAATAAAATTAACTATACTCAGGAGTGTAGTACTAAAAAAAGAAATGTGAGAAGGCACAATTTTTAAATGATAGCCAAGTGTGGAAGCTTCCCAAAAATAGCCATTTTTAAGAGTAATTCACTTTACGACGTCACAACAATAATTGCACAATCATGTTGTTAGATTGCTACGCAAGAAGTAACTTAAGTTTATTCATTCAAGCTACGTCAGAAACCGCACATAGGAATTCAGAGTAGAAATATACATCTTCAAGCCTGGGAGCGAAACAGAGAAATGTGAGGAAACACCGTTCCCACACCACCCTCCCAACAACAGCGAGACAATGTGGGAACACCGTTCCTACACCTCTGACCATGCTACTATATTAATTAGGGTCATTGTACACTACACAATAAATCTTTCAAGCAAGCAGACTATTGGGATTTTTTTAAACTTTTACTTTGATGTCAAAGCAAAGCAGACACGCTACGTGCTGAGCTAAATTTACCAGCAATATTAGATTTTGTTTGCCAACAAACATCATTTTTGTAGGAAATTGAAAAATATACCACCAATGTCTTGATGATTCTAAGTGAAAATTTTTGTCAGTAACAAGCTCTATTGTAACAAAAGATCCACTAGTTCATTTTATAGTGAAATCTCAGTCCAGCAACTTTATTTCTAACAATGACAAACGATTCAAGCTTAAGAAGTAGTAGCCGGCAGTTGTGTTGACAACGACATTATCGTAACCAGCTGTTCACACGGACGTAATAAGATTCATACAGCGAAGTAAATTCAAAACCTAGCACTTTCAATCGACATTTTTCACAAAATCGTTAATTTGCGAAAAACAGTTACATATTCCGACAAGATTTTTTCGTATAGTTATGACAAATTTTTTAACAGGAAAACTCACGAAATTTCAAAGCTTTGATGCTTGTAGTTTTAGTGAAATCAAGTCTTGTGATGGGGTGTGTATCGAATCATTACACTCTTGGGGAGAATAAGGTTAACTTTTTTTACTCTACGCTCCACATTTCTAGTAAGAAAATATGTCCCACCAAAATCTGGATTAAGAGTTTAAAAACTTGTTTTACGGAATCGGCTGCGGAAAGAAAAATTTTTTTTTGATTTCCGTAGCTGAACTGAACTTGCGTCCTTTGTTGCTCGCACGCGTTGTGTTTTTTGTTTGGCGTTTGGCAGCTTGAGATTGGAATGCAACTCTCGGGCGTTTTTTGCCTAAAACGGGGCGAGATTTGCATTCTAATTCGCTGGCCTCTTGTTCCAAACAGTAAAGTAAATAGTGTAGTAACGCTTTGGATTTTTAGTCACTTGCTTAATTTTGTTGCTGCATTTCGTTATAATTTGAAGAAGCCCTCGGTGCAATTTTGCTCTTTCTTTTTATCAATTTGGAATTTAATTTAACTGCGTTTTTGGATTTGAATTTTCTTTTACTGAGTTCCTGCAATAAAGAAGTTTTATTCAGTCGTTGTGTTTGAAGAAGGAGCGACGGCCTCGGAGTTCCTCCCGGGCACTTGTGCGCAAATCTTGGTTGTTTGAGGATTTGTAACAACTTGTTTGTTTGTTTTAAAAAGAATACCAAACTCCCTTTTAAAAATTCACCCAAGGTTTGTTAAAGCTAGATGTTTTAGGAAAAAAAGGTGAGGACTTTATTTTGAAAACCCACGTCATCTTTTCAGGCCCTTCCAAAAATGTTGCCATGTCTTTGGTTGTCGAAAGTACGCTTCGCGATGAGAGCCACTGCTTCACTAAAGTATGTATGGGAGAAGTGTCGTACAAGACGATTATGATATGTCCAGAACGATTAGGACCTGAGATCTGCACCGGAATGTAGTTCTCAAACTCGGAAAGGTTTTCAGCAGCTTTCCATTGTTATCATCATTGCGAAAAGCCAGTCGTGGAATTTGATCTGTCTTACTGTCTTACCAGGGCTGGTTTTAAGCTTAATTGATTAATTTTGTCAAAGACTAAACTTTACAGCAGAGACTAAACATTTTGGCAATGCTATCTATAGAAAATGACATTGCTAAAACCATTGATTGACCTTGAAAATATTTTAAGAGATATTGCAAAAAAAAGTCGGAAAAGTCTTTTTCTAAAGAAATGTATAAAGCAGTAGGCTATGTCTATAATTGTCTTACTGCTTATTAAAAAAATAAAATTTTCATATTGTCTTTTAAAATTTTAATATATCAAGCCTTTGATCTGTTTTTTGTTAAAAATGAGCATATTACGCGAAATATTAACATAAATAAATTTTTATTTTTGTTGAGTAGGGGTCTTCCCATTAGTTTTCCAAATGGACCCGGCAATTCCTAGCACCGGCCCTGGTCTTGCGAACCATAGAAGCCTCTGCAACCTTCCATTTTTAACAACATTACGAAAAACAATACCTGCAGCCTGACATGTTTTTGTTTTATTTGCCATATTTATCCTCCATTCACGAGGAAGCGAATTGTATCGCTATACTTTGGACGGGAAGTCCGCACTCGCTTGGGAGTTGCCTTTTTCGAGGTTTATGGCCACCTGTCTTCCACATAAAGGTGGGGCGTCCCGTTAAGTGCCCAAGGACACAACAAGCGAACTTGCCGGCTTGTTCTCCACAACCTCCCCTAAATGCCGAGCGCCAAGCAGGGAAGCTGCGGATGCCATTTTTTAAAGTCTTCTGGTCGACAAGGGGAATGAACCCCAGGTCTACCGACTGCGAAGCGGACGCTCTAACCACTACGCCAACATCTATTTTATGGCCCGTGAAAATAGCGCAGCCAAACAAATTAACACCACAAATGTACAGTAATTACGAATTCGGCCGCACCAAATCGTAAAATAGATTTATCGCTAAATTAGTTTGTTTCTATAATTGTGAAGGCAACTTTCATTTAGCGGCCATCATTATTTTGGTTTATGTTTCAACCTTTCGCTTTACGTGTTTTCATAGTATTAATGATAGTGTGTGGCAACGTTCTTCTGTTGTGAGCATTACCAGCCTTAATTAAGAGAATAAGATGATCACAAGTTCGTGTACAGGAATTCAGTAAGTGCATAAAAAACATCAACTTTTCATTACTGTTCACACGAGAGCGCGATGGGGGAGGTCGGGGTAGCTGGCTGAATCAAAATACTTTACCCCGACGTTACTGATGGGGGATTCTTGAAGCAACTTTGATATGCTTTCAAGCACTAGCTGAATTTAACGAATAAAAGCCTGTTTAGTTTAAGAACGCCTATGGTAAAAACAGGGCATAAAAATATTGCCAGCACGCGATAAACTTGAGAGGCATGAAGGGGCTATGCACACCTACCCATAATGTTTCTTTTAATCGATTGCTTTCCAACAATCGTTAATTTTTGCTAAAAGTAATTCTATAACATCTTACGTTGTATCAAGGTGCAACAAGACATTATTAATTTAAATGTTTTTTAAGCATGCTTTTTTCTTCTGTCTTCAATCCTTTTACAAAGCATTGTTACGTGATCATCTTAAATGACATCACAAGGTTTGTTACAACATAATGAGAACGCCAGCAGGCAGAAAAATTATCCGCAGTCATTTTGATAGCAAACATAAATAGTAAAGTCCATTACTGATATCTGTAATTGATAAACTTTTCTGATGTTTGTAATTGATAAACTTTTCGTTTCTGTTCACACAAGTGCCCGATTGGTGAAGCCGGCTTGGCCGGCTGAACCGACATTCTCAATCCCGACGTTAGTGATGAGGACCCTGCGGGCGCTGCCGACATATACGACAAAGCAAAGATTTTTTTTCTATGACTAGTACGCTGCCTGTTAAGATATCTATATCTATATCTATATAGCAATGTAATAAAATCCAAGTTTAAGAAAAAATCAAATTAAAACAATAAATCTGTCAATTTGTAAAACTGAATTTAGAGAATATAACTTGGCCTGATGGGTGCCTATTAGAATGGCGCAAATAATTTTGGGGAAATCATAGCTGTTTTTGTCGCTATACCGGAAACAAGGCAAATAGCGCAGCCAAAGAACTTAATATCACAAATATAAATACGAAAGGGGCCACACCAAATCGCAAAATAGATCTCCACCAAATAGTTTATTTCTGAGATTTTGAAAGCATTTGGCCGCCATAGTCTTTTTCGACTGTGCTTCGATCCCTCCCCCTCACCCCCGTAAAAGTATCAATGATAGTTCTTGGCAAGATTCTTTCTTTGTGAGCGTTACCAGTCTTGATTAAGAGAATAAGATAATCGCGATTGTGTGTCCAGGTTTTGTAAAAGTGGATACAATTAATAAACGTATCGTTATTGTTCACAGAGTAGCGCGATGGGTAAAGCCGGCGCAGCCGGCTGAACCGAAATACTTAACCCTGACGTTAGTGATGGGGGGCCCTACGGGTGACATCGGCGGAGTCAGCTGGTACCGGTATAAATCCGCTTTTTTAATAAAGCAATGGCCAATACGATAATTACAATAAATGAACTGCAGGAAACTCCACATTTGAATGCCTAAGTATAGTTGTGTCTCGCGTCTGACCAATCTTAACTCAAGACATATTGATTACGTGTAGCAAAGTAAAACTAATCGTATCAAGGGCAACGCAGACTAAATTTTCGCTCCAAGTCATTCTTGAAAGGTATAAAAGTTTGCATAAAATTAAATCACGTGTGCTTATAGCAGCACATTTTTTATCTAATTTCAATTTCGTAGCGGGCGCAGTTTTTTGCAAAATCCTATTTCGAGTTTAGAAGTGTCATTTATGATGTGTTTAGTTGTGAAAAATGTATTTCTGTTGATTGTAATGAAAGCTAATTGATCAATTGTCAACAGGGCTGGTTATGTGCTAAACGACACGCTTTATATGAACCAAAGTACTTCAAAGTTATGAGTAGAGAAGGAGATACTTGCGGCACTTTGGTGCCTACCCGGATTTTTAAATTAGTTTCCATTCCCGCACTTTGGAAAAGAAACGGAATGTAATTGGTAGGCTGATTTTACGTAAGATTAATTTTTGTTTATAAGCAGGAAAGTCGAGGCAAATGACAAAAATAAATGTGAAAAGATTCCATGTTTGGGAAAAAATCAAAATAAACAATACGCTTATCAATTTGTAAATTTGAACCCCGAGGGAATATTTTTTGCGTCAGAATAGCTTATTGGGTGGACTGGGATAGAGTGCTTGACTTTGGGGGTATTCATGGCCCCAATTTTCACTATGCCAGAACCACCCAAATAGTGTAGGCAAAAAAGTTGTATGTTTGCAATAGTATGTATGTTACTATTGCAAACATACATACCGAAGGGAGCGCACCAAGTGGTGGAATAGACCTACCGCTAAATATTTTAGCCTTGTAATTGTAAAAGTGACTACATTTTTGGCGCCACCATCATCTTCAACTTTGTTTTTCTCCCAAGTATTCGGAATGAACAAATAAGTAGTTAGTGAAATCATAGATTCATTAAGGGGGGCACGCGACTTTAGATATTTTTACTAATCTATAAACCAAATAAATATTTTTCAGCTTTCGCAGACGGGGTTAGCCAACGTATTGCTTTCTTATTGGGATCGGGGAGGATAATTGAAAGCCTATACTACTACACCACAACAGTGTTTTATCCTTTAATATAATTTCTGTGTGACATAAACCTTTTTTGTCGAGGATTTATGTTGTTTGATTCCTAATCTATTTTAAGAAAATTCAAGAAATAAGCTAGTAAATTATAGCTTCAATGAGTCGTAGTAGTAGTAGTAGTAGTAGTAGTAGTAGTAGTAGTAGTAGTAGTAGTAGTAGTAGTAGTAGTAGTAGTAGTAGTAGTAGTAGTAGTAGTAGTAGTAGTAGTAGTAGTAGTAGTAGTAGTAGTAGTAGTAGTAGTAGTAGTAGTAGTAGTAGTAGTAGTAGTAGTAGTAGTAGTAGTAGTAGTAGTAGTAGTAGTAGTAGTAGTAGTAGTAGTAGTAGTAGTAGTAGTAGTAGTAGTAGTAGTAGTAGTAGTAGTAGTAGTAGTAGTAGTAGTAGTAGTAGTAGTAGTAGTAGTAGTAGTAGTAGTAGTAGTAGTAGTAGTAGTAGTAGTAGTAGTAGTAGTAGTAGTAGTAGTAGTAGTAGTAGTAGTAGTAGTAGTAGTAGTAGTAGTAGTAGTAGTAGTAGTAGTAGTAGTAGTAGTAGTAGTAGTAGTAGTAGTAGTAGTAGTAGTAGTAGTAGTAGTAGTAGTAGTAGTAGTAGTAGTAGTAGTAGTAGTAGTAGTAGTAGTAGTAGTAGTAGTAGTAGTAGTAGTAGTAGTAGTAGTAGTAGTAGTAGTAGTAGTAGTAGTAGTAGTAGTAGTAGTAGTAGTAGTAGTAGTAGTAGTAGTAGTAGTAGTAGTAGTAGTAGTAGTAGTAGTAGTAGTAGTAGTAGTAGTAGTAGTAGTAGTAGTAGTAGTAGTAGTAGTAGTAGTAGTAGTAGTAGTAGTAGTAGTAGTAGTAGTAGTAGTAGTAGTAGTAGTAGTAGTAGTAGTAGTAGTAGTAGTAGTAGTAGTAGTAGTAGTAGTAGTAGTAGTAGTAGTAGTAGTAGTAGTAGTAGTAGTAGTAGTAGTAGTAGTAGTAGTAGTAGTAGTAGTAGTAGTAGTAGTAGTAGTAGTAGTAGTAGTAGTAGTAGTAGTAGTAGTAGTAGTAGTAGTAGTAGTAGTAGTAGTAGTAGTAGTAGTAGTAGTAGTAGTAGTAGTAGTAGTAGTAGTAGTAGTAGTAGTAGTAGTAGTAGTAGTAGTAGTAGTAGTAGTAGTAGTAGTAGTAGTAGTAGTAGTAGTAGTAGTAGTAGTAGTAGTAGTAGTAGTAGTAGTAGTAGTAGTAGTAGTAGTAGTAGTAGTAGTAGTAGTAGTAGTAGTAGTAGTAGTAGTAGTAGTAGTAGTAGTAGTAGTAGTAGTAGTAGTAGTAGTAGTAGTAGTAGTAGTAGTAGTAGTAGTAGTAGTAGTAGTAGTAGTAGTAGTAGTAGTAGTAGTAGTAGTAGTAGTAGTAGTAGTAGTAGTAGTAGTAGTAGTAGTAGTAGTAGTAGTAGTAGTAGTAGTAGTAGTAGTAGTAGTAGTAGTAGTAGTAGTAGTAGTAGTAGTAGTAGTAGTAGTAGTAGTAGTAGTAGTAGTAGTAGTAGTAGTAGTAGTAGTAGTAGTAGTAGTAGTAGTAGTAGTAGTAGTAGTAGTAGTAGTAGTAGTAGTAGTAGTAGTAGTAGTAGTAGTAGTAGTAGTAGTAGTAGTAGTAGTAGTAGTAGTAGTAGTAGTAGTAGTAGTAGTAGTAGTAGTAGTAGTAGTAGTAGTAGTAGTAGTAGTAGTAGTAGTAGTAGTAGTAGTAGTAGTAGTAGTAGTAGTAGTAGTAGTAGTAGTAGTAGTAGTAGTAGTAGTAGTAGTAGTAGTAGTAGTAGTAGTAGTAGTAGTAGTAGTAGTAGTAGTAGTAGTAGTAGTAGTAGTAGTAGTAGTAGTAGTAGTAGTAGTAGTAGTAGTAGTAGTAGTAGTAGTAGTAGTAGTAGTAGTAGTAGTAGTAGTAGTAGTAGTAGTAGTAGTAGTAGTAGTAGTAGTAGTAGTAGTAGTAGTAGTAGTAGTAGTAGTAGTAGTAGTAGTAGTAGTAGTAGTAGTAGTAGTAGTAGTAGTAGTAGTAGTAGTAGTAGTAGTAGTAGTAGTAGTAGTAGTAGTAGTAGTAGTAGTAGTAGTAGTAGTAGTAGTAGTAGTAGTAGTAGTAGTAGTAGTAGTAGTAGTAGTAGTAGTAGTAGTAGTAGTAGTAGTAGTAGTAGTAGTAGTAGTAGTAGTAGTAGTAGTAGTAGTAGTAGTAGTAGTAGTAGTAGTAGTAGTAGTAGTAGTAGTAGTAGTAGTAGTAGTAGTAGTAGTAGTAGTAGTAGTAGTAGTAGTAGTAGTAGTAGTAGTAGTAGTAGTAGTAGTAGTAGTAGTAGTAGTAGTAGTAGTAGTAGTAGTAGTAGTAGTAGTAGTAGTAGTAGTAGTAGTAGTAGTAGTAGTAGTAGTAGTAGTAGTAGTAGTACGCATGCATTTATGTTACTGCCACCTCCCTCCACCACATTTGCCGGTGATTGCGACTCTTAGTCAAATTACGTGATTTAGCGTTTGGAGTGAGCTAAATTGTTTTGCAAAGAATGATATAAATTTAAGGATGGGCAGGTGCCCAGGTTACTTTCTCTTTGATCCGCTACTCTTTGTGAATATTAGTAATTTTAACTAATAGACAGAGTTATTATTTCGTGCGTATTTCTAAGATTGGTGCTTATTTTTAAGAACACATTATTTGAAAATAAGTTTGATTCTAAGAAAAGTACTTATTTTTAATTTGTGTGCTTCTTTTGCCCAGGAAATCGTTGATATCTTTGAATTTTATGGCTGAAGATGTGGACCCCCGAGCAAAAGACTTTTACCTTTATGTTAAGCGACAAAAATCTTAAATCTACGACGAAAACGTCATTTCTCTACAGCGTACGTAATTTTTGGTTTGGGCTAATGGTAATTCTGTTGTACAGTAAGATGATCACCATTATGGTACAAGAACAATGGCCTCCCTTGCAAAAACGTTTCGTTACTGCTCTCACAAATATTTGTGCAATGAAGTTAGGCCAACTGCGTGAGCTAATACTTTTAACTCGGCATAGCTGAGGGCAAGCCCTGCCTGGATAAAGTCGCAGAAGGTTTGGGAGAAATATTTTTGCAATTTTTTATGATAACAGTTTCATAGAGCTACCGGGATCAAAGCTAAAAATTTAGGGAAAAATCTAAATTCACCAGGGATGTGATGCTAAAGAGAGAAGTGTCGGAATGCATAAAGTAGAAATCAGGAACAAGTAGGGGTGCTGTGGGATGGGTGAGCGTAGAGACGGCGATCCCACACTGTTTCACGCTAACCTGACAGGAAGGTGTATATTTGTACTCTGTACTATTCCACACTGATTGTGCGTTCGCACACTTCTTTTTTAGCCTTACATCCCTGGTCAGTTATGTGTCTTGCGCCAGGCTAGCGAGACACACAGCGGGGGCACCTTTTTCCACGTGTTTCAACATGACAGCACCCCTGCCAATAACTCCCGCAAGTTACGTCTAAACAGCATATAGGAAATCTAAGGCGTAGCCACCATGGACTTCAGAAAAATTTAAGGAGAAATCAAAAGAAAACAACACCTTTGAGTAAAATCACAGCGTGTGAAAGATATTTCTGCTATTTTGCTTGGAAATAACTTACTAGTGAAGATGTCTTCGATACATCCTAACCAAGAAAAACGCAAGGCCTCCTTGGCCCCCCTTGGTTACGCCCAACTAATGAACAGAACACACAGACCTAAGTCGTAGCCAAAATTTTAAAGTCACAAATTTAATGACGAAAAGGAGTACACCAAGCTGTGAAATACGCCTACCTACTTGTAAATTTTCACACTGGATAAATTTTCACAGGACTCGAACTCGAATTTGAACTGGCAAAAATGAAAATGTTAAATTCGAACTCGTTAAACCAGCTGAACTCGAACTCAAACTCGATATAAAAATTGACCGAGCCCGCAGCCCCGACACGCATCACTTAACACCCAATTTTTTATATTTTGAAACCACCGCTGCTTTGGTGGCGCCATTCCTTTTGCTTAACTTAAATTGTGTCCGCGTTGGCTGCTCATTTGAAGTAAGAATATAGATATCATGGGAATAAGGGCTATCCCTATCCCTATAAATGCTATGCCTATCCCGCCATAATGTTTTTGACTCGTACGCTTCTTGAAGTATAATTTATTTAGGAACGAGAGTTGGAGGCGCAGAAAAAGCATTAACTTCTAATTACTGTTCTCTCTACTACTCACTGGATGAAGCTGGCTCATGTCCAAACCGATATTCTTAACTCCGATGTTGCCGATGGGGGCCCTGCAGCGACGTTGGCAGAGCCGGCTAATGTATAAATAAAAAAGCTGTTGAGGAGAAAAAATATTCATCCAAAAATGTTGTGGATCGAAATTCTGGAAGTCAAAAAGCCCAGTTCAAAAAAACATTTTTAGGCAATTAGGCAAGTTCAAGGACTAACCGGGAAACTCGGCTTTTTTTAACCACAATCGATTTGTGCAAGCTCTTATTGTCAAAATCTATAGCGGGATCTTGGATACCAATAACACCGAACAGCAGCAAATAATAAGAAAAAATTTCTTCCGAAGTTGTGGCCTGCTGATATCGAAGCTCTATGGCACGAAGGAGAGTAGCGACTTAACAAAGTAAAAGAAAGTTTTCACGCAAGCACTTCTATCGGCGATTTTCGGTCAAATGCGAATAATTCGCACCACGTGACAGAAACAATGAAATTACTAAGAAGCGCAGCGTTTGACGCGATACCAGTAAGTTCGTGCGCAGCCGAACGAGGATTATCGATAATAAACTTGATTTTACCAACGTTATGTTCACAGCTGGTCATCATGACGTCGCTACCTCTCGTGCCGGCATGGTTGTTTACAAACATCAGTGGCCCACAAATGCATTTGTGGAATACATCTGCAGCAACTTAGAAAGGATTGCGGACTCATCAATCTGCTGTTGATCCTCAGGTCCTTCAAAATTGTTAACTGTCAAAGAACTCAAATTAGTGCAATAGCTTTTCACTCACCAAGTTTATAGATTGATCAATAGCACACTCTGCAGATCAGACATAGATAAATCATTTCTTTGCAAAGTAAATGAAACAGATTTGGGAGCCAACAAATGCTACATTGATTTAACGAGTTGCAAAATGTTGAAATTCTTTAAAGACTTAGAAATGTGAGCTCCGGCAGACAAAAAATTATGAAACATCCCTGGTTACCAGCAGTTGCTGTAAACTCGGGCTCGATGCAAACTTTAAATGTAATGTAAGCTTGAAATAACAAACATGCGATTACAATTGTATGAGCGATTATATTTCATGTGGGTTTATCTAAATAACAGAGCTCAATTGTGTAGCACGTGTCTTAGTTTGTAATTTAAGATGACTTTCTGAAGCAAACCGTGAGCTATGGCCACACCCTCCGCTCAGAAGTTTCAAACAATGTCCTATTATTTGAAAATGGTTGATTCGTTCAAATAATATTAGGATTGAAACGAGAGAGTAAATGACTAAGAATGCATAGATTTACAGAAAGTAACCTATTCGAGCATTAAAGGGAATAGTGCTGAGAGTAATAGTAGCACCGGAAATTTACTTCGAGGTGAGGATAGCTAAAACTAAAGCTGATTAAAGTCACAGCTCTGCCTAAAAATTTTGTGTTTCCTTTTTTCTTTGAAAGATATCCGCGATTGAAAAAGAAATAACAAATTTACTTCTTTTTAAATAAAAGAAAATGACCGACGGAGTCGTGAAATGGTTGGAGCGTTCGCGTTGCAATCTGTAAGACTTGAGTTCAGTTTCTATGTCGAGTCATATTAATGACTTTAGAATTAGTATTTATAGCTTTCCGGATTGGCCCTCAGCTCAAAAATGCTGGTGTGGGCAAAATCCGGTGAGTTCGCTTGTTCTGTCTTAAAGTAAGGCTTTTATTAGAACACCTCCATCTTTTTTGTGGCAGACGGGTAGCGGAGTGAAGCAGCTTATCCGTCGCGGTGATATGTCCGGCAAAGACTAACCAATAGAGCATGAGGTCATATGCAAATTCCAAACGTAAGATCCAACTCAAACAAAGAAGCATCGAATAATTAAACTGCCGAATCAATGATTTGTAACTGTAAACAATTTCACGTCACAAGGCTTATCTCAATCATCCATACATTCCTCTCAATAGAATCTACAAAACCAAACTGGTAGTTTACTTTTTATATTTTGCAGAGATGGGCACTTCCGCAAATCGGTCCGCAAATCCGCAAATTGCAGACTCCCGTTTCTATTTGCGAATTTGCGAACCTAATTTTCTACCCGCAAATATTTGCGGATTTGTGGTGAAAAAATGAAATTTACCGAAAATCCGCAGAGCAATAGACAGTGTTGCATGTTTCGCGGTAAAAACGCTTGGAAGTAAGCAATCTTATTTCCCAGGTTGAAGGTTAACGTCCGGGTGTTGATGACCTTTTCCTTTTTTTTTTTGAGGTGAACGTCTGGTCCACGGCAAAATTTGACCTCCAAAAAAAAGGTCATCACGAGGACAAAATAACAGTAAATATTGCGGAATGGGCATTTGCGGTTGCAGAAGTGCGAAAAGTTATCGCAAACCTATCACAAACTTGCGGATTTGCGGTTGCGGAACCCCTCTTGCAGTTTTGCGTAGATTTGCGGTGCCCAGCACTGATATTTTGTGTCTAGAATTAAACTATATGAAACAGAAAATTTGAATCACATGTATAAAGATCAGGAAACGACCTTACATATAAAACTTGGTAGCAGTGAAAGAACTCCGAATTACCCTCGCCTGCCGTACGAATGGACTGGACTGAAGCTGAGCGAGGCAATCAGACATGCGGAAGACAGAGAGAAATGGAGAGAACTGGTTCGTAGATCATCTACAGCGCCCCAACGGCAACCGCCACGGGATAGATGAGATGAGATGCCGCACGAGCTCAAACAAAAATGGATGCGATGATTTTCATTTGCTTCGGTTTTCTATTATTCAAAACGGAATTAACTTCTTCATAATACACACAAAACATAATGTACTTCAGTAAACGTAAACAATTTCCCAAACGAATTTGTAAATGATTAATGCCATTGTAGAAGAAAAGGATTTGAATACAACCAACAAATATTTTTGCAATACAGTGTGCTGACTGAGCAGAAGAAGGATGCAGCAAGAATGAATAAATTGGCAGTAGGCAGATAAACTAAATGCCAGGTAAGGCAAGCAAACAATGCACCAATCAATGAGGCTAACCAAATAGACGGACGATACGCTTGTTTTCTGTTCTAGGCCTACAGATGTGACCGAGTGGCGGATCGCGATCTGCATCTTCCTGACTTTTTGTTTGGATCGTCTTGTTGAGGAAAAATAGTACTGTATTGTGGATTGCAATAGTAGAAGCAAGAGTTTCGTTGAAGAGCTTTGGCTTTAACTTTTCGAAAAATCTTATTAGTCTTTACATCTTTGTGTGGTCTTTACTTCTTGCGCGATGACAAATGCGGAGTTGCCTATTTGACTGCAAATTAAAGATTTGGTTTATTGCAACGTAATCGAAAAATAAACAATACAATTTTGGCAACATTTCATTCCGTGTTTGGACTTCAGCAATCAGCAGGATAGAAACGAAAGTTAATCTTGTATAGTCATAGTACGTAGATAGAAAAATGACATGGCAACAAAAAAACGAAAACTGATTGAGAGAATAGGCTTGAAAGTTCAGCTTTTTGCGAAATATACATGTGTATTGCTAATAGAAAAAGATGGGGTAAAGTTGAGCTATTTTTTTTGAACAAATACCTATTTCAAGAAATTTTTTGCTTTTGTGTGTATTTTTTGATTGAATTTTAAAATACATTTATTTTTCTTCAACATAAACAAAGCTTCGTTTGCGTTTGTTGAAAAATGACCAAGTTACTTGCGATTGAAATTAGGATCTCAAATGGCTCAACTTACCACTCGGGTGGGGTAACTTGAGGCAGACAATGGGGTTAGTTGATGCACACTATTTAACTCTGGTTTAAACATTTCTAACCCCAAAACTTACACAACATAAGTCAACATTACAATTGTTTATTTACAATGTTGAGCAAAACACAACTACTGTTTCAAAGAGCTAAACCCTTCTTTGCACTGAAAAACCTTTCATGTCAAAAATTTTACAAAAAGTGCCGATATTCACTAAAACCTCTTTCTCTCAAAACCAAATAAGGAAGATCTTCAATTTCATTACGAAAGTTGTAATCTCATCACAAGCAACAAACACGTGTCGCCAAGAGAGTGAAATGACTTTTCCGTAATATAAGGGGTAGTTCAACTTGGACACTGGCTCAACTTACCTCATTTTCCACAACAGATAACTTCAAATGCATATGGAACCACGCAATATGAAGGAAGATAAGGTTGCTATTGCCGAATGCATTTTGTTCGTTACCCACAGCTGTAGTATAAAGTACCGATACCCTGTTATTACGGGGCTGGCTACTATGTTCCCAGCATGCTTCGCTTCAATGTATCTCTGTGAAACTATTTTCATTAATCGATTTACTTAAATGTCGCCAGAGAACAAGTCTCACAAATTCCCACTGCTCATCTACTCGAGCTTATAAAGTAGTCAGTCACTCACAAAAACCTTAGTTTTGATGCTATTGTGAAATGTAATCCCAGTCATTATTTTTTGCTGATAAAATAGATTGAATTACGCAAAAATGAGTTTGTGGATGTTTATGTTGACCGATTTAGCGATACTAAATCTTGATAAAAAATTAATCAAACACCCCTGCCCTAGTTGGAAAATTATTGAATAACAAATTGCCGTGTTGGGAACGTGTCGCCAAAGTTCGAATCTTGAGTCGAATCCCGAGTCATTGATGTCGATCTTGTTTGTCGTCCAAACGACTCGAATCTAGTCGAGTCTTTCCAACACTTCATTGCCTGTGTTTAGCTTCCTTCTATTTTTTTAATAATTGCAATCGATTCGTGTAATATTATTTGGTAAATTGTAATTATAGGCTCTTAAGCTAGGCTTATCTAAACTCTGATCTTGACCGTTCAAAGCTCACTTTCAATGCCATACCGGTATTAGTAACAATAAGTCCACTGCTTTTACTAACTGCAGCTAGCCATTTGTCGAGTTTACGGTTCAACAATGAATGCCAAAAAAAGTCGGAACCTACTTACAAGCCTACATATACAACGTGCTAGATGCCAAATCTCATACAACAAAAACCTTGTAGACTTGCAATGTAAAAAAATAAAAATGATTTGCGAAATTTTGACTCAACACCAGATTTGCTAGCAGGTGCGTGCGCAAAAATTTTTTGAGGAAGGCGCATTTTCGCTTTGTGATTGCCGAAGGCACAATTATTCTAGGGGGGCCGGGGGCATGTCCCCAGGAAAAATTTTGCAAAATTACACTCAAATATAGGAGATTTTAGTGCTTTCTGGAAACACTTTTAAAGTAATTTCTGTTAGTTTCTCAGCCTTTATCACTGCTACACCTAAGAAATCATTGACTGTTTGCGTTTTTACTCGTAGGCTGCAACGGATACGGTGCAGCTGCCCAAAAAACTTTTCAAAGAGCTCATCAGATAAATTTTACAACCCAGAAAGATCCTACTTGTAATGCCTATTTTTTCACCCTGTATTTTTACCACATTACCTTGTATCTCAAGTAATTTAGTACACAAACAATTGCTCAGGTAAAGTTGGGTAAAGTTCTATTTCTGTCAGTAAACGCTGAGTGACTTATCAAAACGAATTACGAATAACGTGAAACATAGTATAGATAGTGCTAATTGCTAGTCAGCAATCCTCAGGCTATCTCCTATTTAATTTAAAGGGATCTGCCTTCACGGTCACACTGAGATAAATAGAAAAATTGCTTAAAAACAGTCATCAACATGATGCTGTAGCAGTGTAGCTTACAGCAATCTTTTTACAACATGTTCATAACTCGCTGAACACGTTGAAATAAACGTTGTAGTATATTGATTTATGATACAGCATGATGTTGGTGATTGTTTTTAAGCAGTTTTTCTATTAAACCTGACGTGAAACAAACAATGTTTTTCAAGGCCTCAGACATTTAAATTCATTCTGTCTTTGCAGATCAGGTTGTTTGTTTGTTACCGTTACAAGCACAATGACTGAAAATAATATTTAACGTTTTTCTTAAGGGGACGGCATGCATAGGAGCTCTCCTCCGTACGCCACTGGTTGCCAGCGCGTAAAAAAATTATTCTTAAACACACAAATTTTCAAGGTGCCACGGTTAAGAAATCAAACTTTTCAAGACAGAAAATTTTTTCATGCAAGTAATTTCATTATCAGTAGAGTCGGTCTTGACTCAAGTTTCAAGTCATTGCATTTGAGTCTCGAGTCGCTGGTGTCGAGTCCGGAATCGATTCGCGTCATTTCCAGCAAATGACTCGAGTTTCCCCTGCACTGACAAATTGTATTGTTAAGGTCACCTAGAAGCATCTTCAGTACCTCGTAAAAGCAACCAAAAAGACAATTTATGGTTGCTACCAAATACTAGACTTGCAAAGATCGGCAAATACCAGTTGCAAAATATCTTTTACTTCTTGTGAAATGCTTCTGAAGCAGCCCAACAAGCCATCTCATTGACTTTTTGAAAAGCGCTGAACACAAAAATGAACACTAGCATTGTTTTCATAATAACAAAGAAAATTGTTGACATGCTTACCACTTAGCTCGTTACTTAGACGACGTAACAAGCAAGGGTATAAATTTTGTCGGCAGCAGGTTTTTATAGTCGTGCCTACAAACGTTCAGGGTTCTCTACGTGAGCTTGTACTTTTGTTTTAGGACTAGACTTTGAGGAAATTTTCTAAATACTTTTAGAGTAGGCTACGTTGTTTTTGTGACATGACAGATTTGTTTTTGCCTTCCTTAACGTCAAAAGTGAAAGAAAAGCAGTCGTTAGACTCAAAAGAATTGAACCAAGATGGAGAAAAATCAGCACAGCAATCGATTTATAATTCAAGACGAGCGGAAAACCCGACGTGGGCTTGGGTTCGATCTCTACCCTCACCAAGTAATAAATCTTTTCCAGATTCCTTTGAAAGCAGACCAGAATCAAGACGCTTAGAGACTCCTTGCTTTTTGTTAGAAGATTGTAAAGATGATGACGTAGGGTTACCACCAGACAATCTTGAAAAATCTTCAGGACTTTTTGGGCAGCTGGAAAATTACAAGTGGAGCAAAGAAAAAATCTTTCCTGATTTACCAACACATAAAAGCTGTAACATACTTTCAACTTCAGAAACAACAAAGAAAACTACTTTTTCAGATGATCAAAATAAAGGTAGACAAGAGGTTGCGTTTATTTTAAAGGGAAAAAGTAGGAAACTTCCAAAGTTTATTGACGAGGATTAAAAACTTTTCAAATGATTTTCTAAAAATATCCTTTTACCAAAATCTGCTAAAAGAGTATCTTCATTAAAAGCTAAGGTGAAATATTAAAATTTTGTTTGGTGTAGAATGAGAGGGCCATAAAGAAGCCTAACAATAAAAGTAATGTAAGACAAAATGCCCACTACGCCCACAATGCCCTCTGCTGTACGGCAGGATGAAATGCCCGATCTACATATTGGACTCTCAACCTCTTGATTTGTACTTGTTACTGTAATTAAATATTTGATAAGTTAAGTTTCTAAAGTAAACAAGCTTCTGTAAGTTTGTCTTTGACGTGGTTTTCTACTGTAACGGCGTGACTCCCTATAATTGGAAGTACGATACATACAAAAGCCAGTTTAAATAGTTCGGATACAGCTGTTAATAGCCTGACGTTGAGGAAAATTCAACAGCATTTAAGCGCTTGTCAGACTTTAGGCTAATACTGGCATTTTCATACATTACAGACAAAAACAACAACAGAGATCTTAAAACTATGGAATTTAAAGAGGTAAGACTTTAGATAGATGCGCGTTTGAATAATAGTTGTTCATGGCAATTAGAATGATAAAATTATTTTGGGCAAAAAAAGCTGTTTGTCGGTTGTTTAAACCCATAGCGAGATAACTTCCTGCTACCAAAGCTCGAGTAAATAATGGCTTTTACCTCCCACACATACTCACCGGCAACATGAAAAAACTTAGTTTTTAATGTATTTTTATTTAGAGATATTGATCTTATCTTTTTTCTATGAGAATCCTTACGGTTCTTCTTAAAGCAGGAGTTTTCAATCAAAGAGTACAAGTATTTCAAGGGTATAAAAATCATTTTTTGAAGTTCATTGACTGTTATAGGATGTACAAAATGGTTCAAAGAAATCAAAAGGCACTGTCAGCGAAAAAAGTTGGGAAACCTCTGCCATAAGAAATAAGTTTTGAACTATGATCTTGCAAATTGTCTTTTTGCTCTCCCCACATTTCCACTTAAGTGAGAGATTACTTAGTTTGAGTTAGTAAACAAATCGGTAGTTTTTTAGTGCTGAGTAGGAGACTTATTCATATTCATTTACTATTTGATAAAGAGTAAAATCCTATCAAGGCTAATAACGGTCAAATTATTTTTGTGATTTGGACTTAGATTGCTGTAAAAATTCTTATTGTTCAGGATTTCGTTTGTTCCAGTAGTGACTCATTAAACGATAATCAAGCTACTGATAAAGATGCCAGCTTGCAAGATGTCTTAGCTGCTGCCACCGAGGACGCTGGAATCTACGACCTGTCTACTTTCTTCATGCCCGCTCCTCAAGCTGAAAGTTCATTGGAGTCCGAGAAAAGTGGAGACGATCATTTGGAAGAATGGGAATTTTTTCAATCCTTACAAATGCCTACTTCTTCCTCAGCAGCTGTTTCTTTATCAGAAGCGATAAAGGAACCGGCTGATATTAACGGTATTACAGATACCATATCGCCACGAGAAGCAGCTCTGCCTGAAGTACGCAGCACGAATTCTGAGCGACTTCCGATCAATGAAGAGCCAGTCGCCAAGCAGGCTCTACTGCTTACAAATAAATCAAGTGCTTCCCAAGTAACTCCGCATCCTATCGCTAAACCACCAGAACCGAAAAATATTGCCATTAACAGCTCAAATGAAGAGAAAAGCGCACGCCTTATGGGTTTTGACAGAAAGCGTAAAATAATTCCAAATGGAAGCGATTTGCCGGAAAAGCAAAGCATCTCTTCCACAATCTACCATTCGCCTTCTATTAATTCTCTTCATGATCTTGCTTCCTCACACTCAACGACACCGTTATCAGAGCATGAAGACGAGCGGCGGTATGTTAGTTTGATGGTTTTCTTTGTGACAGCAGCAACATATTTAAGGACGGATAAGCTTTAAAACGTTTTAGGTTTGATTTGAGAGCGAAGCAGCAAAGAAAGACATTATTTAAGCATTTATAAAGAAGTTACAGACTCAAATAAATTTCGAAATCATTCCTCCTCCTTCTTTCTAACTTGTTTCTAAACATTCCAAAAGCTGATTTGAAAGATCACCTTTCCCTCTGCGCAAGAGACGCTGATGGGATTTCCGTATCTACGCCGAAAAGCTTTTTTCTGCCTAAAAGTTGACGATTTGAGGAAGAGGCACCGATTTTAAACCAAACACGTTGTCCACATGTCAATAGCTTTACTAAGCATGATTGACTGCTGAGTGGTTTATAGCAAAATCACTTTAAATGCCGAATATTGTATTTATGTAGCATTCGCTTACAGATGGTTGTGCAGCAAAAATTAGGTATGTTCAAACAAATAGTTTCCTTGTTGCAACAGGGCAGCTTCGGTGGGAAGCAGCATCTGCAGCAGCATTGCCAATGAAATGGCGTTTGCTCAACAAAACAGACTTCCTGATAAGAAGCTCTTGGGCGATATCGTGCGGCGTTATTTAAAGAAACGTGATGACATGAAGGTGGTAATCTTGCACGCAAAAGTTGCCCAAAAATCTTATGGAAGCGAAAAAAGGTAGAATCATTTCTTTATCAGAGACATTACTCGAAATGGTTTCAACAAAACTCCAAGCCTAAAGGCTCAGAGCGTTCATTTTGCTTTTGTTCGCTGAAAACTTTGATCAGCTCTTAAAGTAGTGACCGGTTGGATGGCGAGACTTGTCAGCTTACTCTACCATTTTTCAATCCACATTTTTAAATTCTGCAAGGGGTCTGCGATATTCAAAGCAATTTCAGAGAACACAACTAGGTTACTAGTGCTTTCCCCAACATGGTTATAGTTGTTGAAGAAAAATAAAATATTTAGTCGAGACATGCATTGCTTGTGGAATATTTTATTTATTATACAATATTGCAGGTTTTTTTGCCCCCCACCTTGCGTTCATCTTTTGGGATCGGGTTGGAAAGCCAAACAACGACGAAAAGCAGCAACGTCATCATCGCAGTCTTCCCTTCCCTCCCCCTCCCAATTTTCATCAACGATACCTTCTTCTCTAAAAGCGTCTGAAGTTTGTTTGTTTATGGGAGTTGGAGGGGGTTGCAACGATCTACAACAAATCCATCTCGATCTTCCCCATAAGGTGAGTGTGAGACTTTTCAAAATAAAGAAACAACTAGCGCGTATGTCTTACTTTCAAAAAAAATTTCAGCTAAATTTTCAAGGATCAGCAATGAATCTAAAATCAATTCAGTCATCGCCGCAGAGAGATAAAATCTAAATTCTAACTCAAGCTGTCGTAAACATCGCCTTTTCTCCTCCGTCCATAAAGCTTGTATAAACCACCGTGCACAAAGGAGAAAAAATGTCACATTGAAGATTTGGAGGCTATTGGTTGCAAGAAACTTGAATTGTTGCAATTATCTCATAAAGTTTATTTACCAAAGGCAAAAGAAACAAAGCGACATAAATTTCGTAACCGCAAGACTTGATTTCAAAACTGATGTTTTTGATGTAGCCTAAATAGAGCAGTGCACATGAGAATGTAGGAGTGCTTTTGCCTTGCTTTGTTTCTTTTACGAGTCTTTTAGAGTAAATCGAACCCAAGGCTATTCTTTTCATGTAAGTACAAACGATATCCAGAAATTTTTTTAGAATTACGCTGCTGCCAAAACTCTCCACACACCGGACTCTGACAAGCGAAAAAATTTTGAAATTCATGTCAAGATGTTTTACGGAGATGGATCTGAAATTGGATTATTCCAATCTCAAAGGATTAAAGTGATCTCTAAACCAAGCAAAAAGAAACAAACAGTCAAAAATACAGAGCGTGAGAAATACTGAATTATATTGAAATCAAGTCCATTATCTTTTCTATTGCACGAGTGCAGTAGAATAAAAACTGCAATTTTTTTTTTATTTTTTATTCTCCAGGCTTGACGGTACTAAACATGGGACTGTTGCCTAAACGTGACTTAAAAATGTCAAGTTTTGCTTGATCGTTTATTATTTACCGCGTGTTTGTATCAATAAAGGCGTTCTTTCTTTTCAAGACAAGAAAACGCGTTCTTTTTGTGGCTAAACGAGCGATCATTTGTTAAAAAATTGCTCGAAAATAACCATCTACCCATTTCGTTCTTGTAGCCACAAAAAAAATGCAAAGTTTATACTTCTTATACTTAAAACAGCCTACACTGCAAATAATTTAATGAAATTTTAAGGCGACTTGGGCGCTTTTTATGTCTACGTCTTGTCAGCAACAAGTAGGAAGACTGTGATAACTATTTTAAAAACATTTGCTATGGCTAGACAAGGATTAAAACCAAATCTACCGAATGCAAAGTGGACGACAAAGTGAAAGACTCAAAATCAAGGCATGGAATTAACTTTAAAATTGAAAAGCCAAAAATTTTTAAATTTAAATCTGTTTCATGCAAGTTAAAATGAACCTAGCATAAAAAAATTTGTCTAATTTTAATATTTTTCAGTCTGTATACCATCTGGCAGCAAAGTAGCGTTGTTTAACCGCTTGAGGTCCCAAACTGTATCAACTCGTTATCTATATGCCTCCAAAGACGGCTACAAAGCAAGCGCGTCGAAGTGGGGAGCCTTTGCTATTCACCTACGTAAGTAAAAATTTACCTGTTAGCTGTAATGTAGGCAAAATAAGTTAATCGTAGTCAAGATGTGCTCTCGACCAGAGAAGGATTGTCTGAAACAACAGAAAGCAAAATTTGCTGAACAAGGGGCCTCACGTTCAAAGGTATTATTGGCAGAGAGGAAGGGGGAGCGGGAGCCCCTTGAAATTCAAAGAACTAAAATTGATTGTATTAATTGTGCTTATATGGAAAACAACTTAATAAAACGGAAAGCAAATTACAGTAGTTGATGTCGTTACTTACCCCCTGTAAAAAGTTTTAGCCAACGCCCTTGCTTGTGGGTGTATAAAGAAGACAATCTTTCCATAAAAACAGGGTTCGTACCATTTGGAGAGGTAAATTAAACTCTTTCACTTTCTAAATGGGCTAAAATAATTTCTTGACTTAGTTTCAAGGCTTTTTTTCAAAAAATTTAAAAATTACGAAACCCTTTCTTCAACTAGACCTCTCCTTCTGAAAATGGAATTTAACTTCAAGCGACTCCTAATCACTTTTTATGGGGGTAGTAACTAATGTTAAATGGTTTGAGAAATTTTTCCTTTTTTGAACAAGCTTAGAAAGTTCTGCATTGCCCAAATTAAAATCAATTATCACACGACATTAGTTAAATTAATCACACAAATTTCAATTTGTAGTTGATGATGATCATCCCGAAGCTGAAGTGTTCGACGTGGAAGACGGATATATTCATTACGGAACAACAGTTAAGCTGGTTTGCTCCGTTACCGGATACGCACTTCCACGAATCGTAAGTTTCCAGCGTGGTAACGTTAAATTCTTCACATACCCACCACATAGATGTAGTAGTAGAAGATCTTTAATGCTGAAGCCCCCTCCAGACTGTTGTTAGCCCCCATATATTTCAAACCGTTGATTAAAAAGTTTGTTTTTAAGAAAAATTGGAAATTCATTACTTTTAAAAAGTTGATCACAAGAAAAGGTCATCAAATTTGTTTTGGAAGGAAGATGGAAAATTGTCACTTTCAGAAAGGTGATCTTCAATGAGAAAAGTTTTTCAAGTTTGTTCTGAAACAAAAATGAGAAATAATCAATTTTAGAAAGTTGGTCCCCCCCCAAAAAGGTCTTTCTTTCGTCAACTTTCCACATAGAAAACAAAAAATGACAACCTTGAATACGCATCATGCACCCAAAGTCAATGGATTTGCCAATGAATAGATTTTGCAATGGTAGCAAGTAATCTTTTATCCACTCTACGCGAAACAACTAGTTCAAAACTTGAAGGGTAAAAGTTAAAAACTTGGGTGGCGGTCAACTTACATCAATGGTTTTCAAACTCACTTCTAAAACCCAAATCGCAAATAACCCCCATCACTTTACATTGAATCTTTGCGGTATTTCTAAGACGAGAACAATCAAAATTCTTGCAAACCTAATCTCTATGCTGTAGTCAAGAACGATTTTTTTGAGGAAAAGGAGCAAGTTGTACTTAGTCCTAACACATTATTCCGCAAAAACTTTCTGGTGACTAAACGGTCATAAATCTTGATTTTGCAAATTTCATAAATTTGGCTAGAGCATGGCCCATTTCCACCTCGGCTTCGCTTATGTTAATAACCACTGCTTCCATAACAAATTGCTGTTTTTGCAAGACGAGCGATGCATGTGCAAAGAAGTCGTTGAAAAAAAGACGTGTCGAAGTCAAAGGGCAGAAATGCTATTACTATGGAGGTATAGGCAACAAGCTTTTTGCACTCCCACACTGAGAATTATTGCTGTGAAAGTTGAGACGAACAAACAATCTACAACACATAATCTTTATCACATCTTTTGACGGTCAAGCGCCGGAATAAGGAGCTAAGAATTCTAAAATTATTATGCTGGTGGCCTGACCTGACTTAAAGTTTAATAAAGGTTCAGGGTTCATATAATCTTACCGACGGCGATGCGAACACTCTTTCCATTACTCCATCACGCTGACTGGGAAGAAGCAAAGAAGGGACAGAAAAGACATGTTTTCTCCGCCCGAAATTCTCCTTGAAAGCCTTTCTTTTCAGAAAACACCATTGAAATTAAGCAAAGATTTGATATCGTAATCAAAATTCTAGCAAACATAAATTTTTGCCTTCCTATCCCCGGAATCATAATTTTGCTTGTCACGCTGATTCAATGACGTGCAAAGTCTTGATGATGCTCACTGATTACTGCAGAACAATAGCGACATTTGGTAATGAAAGATTTTATCAAAATAAGATCATGAGGTTTTGTTTGCAATTACGGCTTAACGTAAATCATTGGCCCCTTGCAGCAATCATGTGCTGAATCAAGCCGATGTATTTCTGTTGCGGAATGGCGTAGTGATCAGAAAAAGTTGTCGGTAGGTCAATAGATACGGGTTCAATTCCCTTGTCCGGTTATTCCAAAAACTATAAAAATTGTATTCACAGACTTCCCGCTTAGTGCCCGGCAACGAAAGTAATGTAGAGAATGAAATAAAACATGAAATCTTATTTATTCAATCATGATTAAAAAGGTCTTTGCGCTAAATGACTGTTGCAGTTGAAAAAGGCCAACAATGTTCTTGTTGTAGGTTATTCGTAAAGTTGACAAGCAGATGGCTGTGTCTGACAGTGATGAACCTGTTTCTCAGCTGCATAAATGTGCATTGTATCTCAAAGACACAGAGAGGCAGTACTTATGCCTCTCTCAGGAAAAAATTATCGCCTATCAGGTTCGTATAATAAGAGTCAACATCATTACCCACTAAGGAGATGTGCTATATAAACCCTTAACCTTAAGTCTCTTTTTATGATTTATGCTCTTAAGGCTGAGCAGAAGGAACCGAGGCAGGTGTTTGTTTGAGTGCTGCCACATCCAGTCATAAACCGTAAAGGAGCGTCAGTAATCAATGACATTGCTTATTCATGGGAGAACTTGAACAGCATCATCCTTTAGTTCCACAAAAGCAGTTTTCAGGAAAACTAAGTACAGATAAAAACAATTTTTGAGGGACACAAATTGCAAGAGTGTCACCTTTATCGGGTAAGCGACCAGGATGTTTATAAAAAACGAAAAGCTAAACAAAATGTAATGGTTTTGTCGTCTCTACCATGGCAAGTAGTTGGGCGTCTACATAGAAAGCGTTTGCGCTTACATAAGGCAAAGTCGCACCCCTTTAGCCCCCAGGTTATGCTCTTGCTCCCTAAAGTAATGCAACTAGGAGCTGATCGCTCTCTCTTTCTAATAACATCACTGATTATGATCGAAGAAAAAAAAGCGATTAATGGTATTAACATTTAACCCAGCAGTTATACTTGCACAGGCCACGGTTAGCTCGAAATACCCAAATATGGATAAGTTAAACGACGGAGCATGCTGGACCATTATTTCAACGGACAAATCGGAGTACTGCTGGAGCGACAGTGCCTTCAATCTGGTCAATAATGTTTCGGTCACTCCAGTACCTGTGGTCAAGAATTTAGAGGTCAGCTGCAATCAGTGTAACAATGCTGTCGCCAGGGCAAAAAGTAAAGCTATATTGAATAAATTTAAGGGACACCAAGATGATTCATTCATTATTGCTAATGAGCTCATACTCTATTTGCAAATTTTTTATTTGACTGCGACACTGAAACAAGTAGACTGCTTGATGCCACAACCTGTCAGCACATTTTCATTTAAAGGTCTGAACTTTTATTTTTTGAACAATCTAACGTTGTCAGAAGCATTTTTGTTTGAAATGGAATTATCAAAGAGCATTCGTAACATAGGTTTCGCTTAAAGATAGAATTGTTTATAGTTAGGCTTCCTATAGTGGGAAGGGACGCGACCCAAAATAACACAGAGGTGTGGCAGCAAAGTAAGCCAGCCATTGTAAATTGAAACAAAACTTAGGCGTTTTTTGCTGTAAACTATGAAAAATATTATTCCGAAAAAATCCGTACCGCAAGGCATTTTTGAATAATATGTTTGGCGGGACAATTGCCTATTCATTTCATTTTTACTAGTTTTAGTGCTGTGCCGTCATTTTCTTTATTTCTGTTAGTGTTCAATGGCCTTGTAAAATACCTTTTTAACTGTCTAAATAAAATAACAGCTTTGTAGAGAGACGCAAGCGAACTGAAATAAGTTTTTGAAAGGAAATTGCATTTTACTTACGTGTAATTACGGCCTAATTGTACACAAATAGATCGATAATGTTTCCGAATTCAATTACGAACAAGCGTTTTATCTTTAGACAAGGAAGTGATTAGAATGTTGAAACAAAGAAAGCATTATAGATTAAATTTGTTGTCGAAAGATGCCAGAAAACATGTTAATTACATTTTTTTCTATCATCAAAAGTTGTTTAAGATGTCAATATTTCATCCATTAACTTTTATCATGAAACTAATTTGAAAATTTTAAATATATTTAATAAAAATCTTGCACATAAAATTCCAAGTAAGGGGAGATCCAATGCGATGGAACAGTGTAAAATCCCTACTTTTTATTTCAGGGATCTTTTCGTAGATATCTCTATTTCCTGCTTTTGTCAGTTTGTTCTTGATACGATTTTTTAGTAATAGGTAATGACCAAGGCAGGGGTGTATTAGTTTTCATGGTGTGAGCAGCATTTTTGAATTCTTGATATTTAGCAAAACATAATAAATTTTTCGTGGTACTTGCAGTATCGCAAAGAATTGAGAGAGGTAGATTCTTAAATAATGAATTATGCTTGTTTGAGATACTTCAATTGAGAGATTCTTTTATGATGCTTGCCGGTATATATTTCATCTAAACCCATCGATAAAAAACAAAAATGGGGTCAAAGACAGAGCTAAATTATGAATGGGGGAGAATATGCCTATAGGGTGCACGTGCAACAGGACCATGGTACATTAAATTTTATGTATAGATCAGCATGCGTTTTGGAAAAAGTAAGAGCACTATCTCCGTTAAGGACTTTTTTAATGAAAATGCCCACCTTTGGTTTAGTTCAAGCCTGGTCCAAAAAATAGCAAAGCAATACTTTAATTGTTTTATTCAATTTAATAAATAGCCAGCCCAAATTGTTTGTTACCAAATCAAACCATGCAAAATCTTCCACTTTTTATAATTTTGGCGTCCTTGATTTGACTACTTAATGCATAAAACCCAAAGCAATGTTGACAAAAGCGAGGCAACAATGCAAGCGGATACGCCCATAACAAATGCGTTAATTGGGTTGTGTCGTCACGCAAAAGGCACATGAGTGCCACCAAAAAAGGTTACTTTAACGTCAAAGATGTCGCCTATGAAAGCGACAAAAATTGAAGACAAATAAAAACATGACTGTAACCGTACGTATGGTTGACCTACGAGCCCTTTTTTCAAGCTCCCGTGGACAAGTGTCAAGTTCATCAACTCTTTAATTCCCTGTGAAGTAAAATTTTATTGACGCAAATTCCTGGTCCCATTAGTGCCATTTACAGTTTGAGTTTGTTATTCTTGATTTGTTTTTCGCATGTTTAGTTGCTATATTTGGTTATAAGGCAAGCATTTTTTATTTCGACACGTGAAGACAAAAAGTATTAGCGATGTAATTAAAAACTTTGTTATGCGAAAAATGACACTTTCTTATTATTTGTTGAAAGTATACGAAGCTCTCTTTTCCTCGTAACGCAAGGCTTCAAGGTACTCTTCTTTTTCACATCTGCACGTGCCAAATATTGAATTTGATGGTTTGAGAACCAAGTTTTCATTCTCATAATAACTTCAGTGAAAACTTTTTAAACCAAAATTAGCTAAATTTCTATAAAGAGCCATTTGTACTCAATGATGAGCAAAATTTTTTATTGTTTTACAGATTAATGGCGGCGGAGATGTGGCAATGGCAGAACTAAATGGAGAGAATTTTACCCCTAACTTAACAGTTTGGTTTGCGGACATTGAAGCTGAGACAATGTTCAGGTATGTAGGAACAAGATAATCTAAAAAAGATGCTCAAGCTGAAATACCATGAAATACTCAAAAGATTTGAGCAAAGAACAACCAGTCTATCTTTGCGCTGTGGATCTCATGTAGCGTACAGGCTTGTAGAGCTCATCAAACTTTTACAACTTTCAACAAACGCCTATTCATTTAGTATCATCATTGTATATCAAGGATTACGAAACTCTAAGCCCAAAATTCCGTTTCATTAAAACTCATGACTCTCGAAAAAGTGTCACCTCAATTTAAAAAATGCTACACAACAATAAAACTTTAACCTAAATTCTTTCTCATTTTGTAAGTGTTACAAAAATAGTGACCTCAAAATTAAAATAGAGTCACCCGGCCTGAACAGACCAATCTCTTCTTATTAATGGCGTCCCTGCTGGAAGAGAAGGTAGCTGTCTTTTTAATAAATATTTGCAAACAACATGCAATTGGTTCTGGTGCTTTCCAATCATGCTTGTATGCGTGAGGAAATTTTAGGAAAGCTACTTTTATCTCTTTGCTCTCCAAACACCTTTTGCTGATTTTGGCTGAAGCGATCTACAGGGTGTATCACAAAGATATTCATCCCCCCTAGAGCTCAATCCAAAAGGACTAGGAAAAAAACAAAAATATTGTTATAAATTATATTAAAATAGAAATTTATTCCGTACATTAAATCAATCCTAACTAGTAATCAGTATGACCACCATGGTTTTTTCTAACAGCATCTAATCTTGCAGGATACGATTTAAGAAGATTAGCAAAGATTTCAGGTTCCTCTTTTATTTTAATTAGTTCTTCTGAAATAATAGTCTTTAAGGTTTCCACTGAATTTTTTCCATGCTAGGAATCTTTAAAATTCTATCTTCAACATGTTTTTTCAGAATAGCTCCCAAGTTTTCAGTTGCATTTAAATCTGGTGATGAACCTGGCCACTGACTGTTGTCGAAGAAATCAAATTCTATCAACATACCTAATTTTTTCATTATCAGCAAAAGCCATAATTATTAAGTATCTGGAAAAAAATGAAAATGTACATTAATTTCTAACAACATAAGCTTCACAATGTGCTATATAGTTTGGTCATACCTATTACCAGTTTGGCTGTAGGGGGGGTGAATATCTTTGTGATACACCCTGTACTTTTTTAAAAGTAACAACTTCGTAGATGTTAATATGTAAAAACAGCTTTTGATAGTTTTATCCAAAAATTTTCGTTTATTGTCAAAAAAAATAACTTAATGAACTGTTGTTGGCTTATTGGCTTGCCAAACAAAAAATATTCACTTGTCTATTATTCTCGCAACGTAGATGGACTTGATATAGGTGATAAATACAAACATCATCCAAGATATGAATAAGGTCTGCATTACATAATTTTGTTTGTAATCCCAGGATTTATTTGATCGCAAAGGATCATTCTTGTAAGTGACTTCATCTCTTCAAAGGCTTTCAAGACAGTTCACTCCAGTGCTTATGCAACTGCTGGGCCTTACGCTAACCACTTGCTTTGGCAAAGGACCCAAACACTGTTTGTCGCCGCTAGAGTCATGCTGGGCGAGCGGGTTCAGCATTCCAATTTGTAAAAGCTCGGGAATGGAAGACTTTAATTTAAGTCAGTGTAGTGACTACTTTTTTAAATTTCAGATGCAACGAATGCGTGGTCTGTGTTGTTCCCTCTATTACCAAATTACAACCTAGCTGGAAATATGTAAAGAAAACAGTTAAAGTTCCTTTGTTGCTTGTGCGGGAAGACGGAGTTATTTATCCGTGCGGAATTAACTTTTATTACACTCCTGAACCAGGGCGAAAAAAGAAACAATATCCGTCGGTGAAGCAAATCTTAAAACAAAAGCATTTCGCAAATGTAGAATAATTACGACAAAATTTCCAATTTATATAATTTTCTAAAGGCCAATAAATTTGATGAATTTTGTGTTTCAATTTAAAGGCGAAAACAGTTTGCATTTTGTCAAATTGACTCAAGCAGATCACTACTTCCCGTTTATGTCAAATTGGGTCGTGTGGCCTTATTGGCAGTTCTTTCGTGACAGCTCTTGAAAAGAACTACTTCAAAGAAAAATTTTCTAGAATGGCTTTCAGATGTTTGAAATAAAAAATTCCCTCGAAGTGGTGTTTTACTTTTTTCAGATGAGGTTTATCTTACCTGCAAATATGATCTTACATGCGCAGCGTTAAGGCTGGTTTCCATTAGGCGTAGATTGCAGGCGTAGCATGAAATATTCTTTATTTCTCTATTTAGTTTTATGCGCGAAGCGAGCGCGCATGCAATCTACGCCTGATGGAAACCAGTCTTTATTGGACGATGCGTGAAGCAGAGCACAGCAGCCACGTGAAGTTGTTTTCTCTTTTTTTTTTGTTTGTTTTCGGATTGTAAACTGTGAATTGTGCGTAGATTACGGAAGGTTCAATTGTATTTTGGTTCTTTTTAAAAACGTGCAATAAAAATTGGTTCATTTTGAAAGTGAAGATTTCTTTTTGTTACAAAACTGTTCATTACAAGCTGCGTCACTCAAAAGTTTTAAAGCAAACACGTAACAAATATAGAAAGTAAGGGGCTAAACTAATTCGGTAGAACTTGCTTTCAAAACCTTCAATTTATCGTGAATTGTCAAATTTTTTCAAATGATAGATTATGTTGCTAACACCATCCATTGGCTTGTTATTATCCTTTCACAGATTTAGACTCTTTGAAATTTGGTATCTTCTATCTGTTACATTCTGATACGCTTTCAATCGTAGCTCCTGATTAGATCTGCGTCACTAATCTCCAATCCTACACTATTAGCTTTTCTCTTGTGATATATAATCGGTTTTATAACAGTTGCTTAGGTGATGTCACCTTTCAAAAATCTTACGTCAATTAGTTGTGACAATATCTCGAGGTCCCACACAAATCGAAATACAATCTAAGGTGCCTACGGGTTCTTGTAATGCAAGATGAAACGCATTTAAAAAGCATAGCGAAACAGCGATATAGGTCAGTAGACAGACATTACTTTCCCGAAGCAGAAAGTTAAAAATATCCTCGCAGAGGTATTTCATGGACCTAAGATTTCCAGATGCTGCCTTGGCCCCCAAGTTTGAAGTAGTTTGCTGTATTGTTTAGTAGTAAATAGACGTATAGTGGAAGTATGATGGTGGGGAGTAAGATGTAATTTATCGCTTGTCATGGTGATGCTATCTTATCTTTGGGCTTCTCACTCGCGTTTTCGTTATGCCACTGTTGTGATAACTGGAAGTGGGAATAAAACTAGTTGAGCTGTTTAAGGTATTAACGCTTAACGAAGTCTCTACAATATTCTTAAAAAACAGCCTCAAAAAAGAACTAATTAAGCATCTGTTGAGTAATGGTGCATAAGCCAAAAACGTGTGAAGTAAAGCTGATATTATCTTGTTTATTTTAATGATTTAACAGTTATTTCTAAATCAAAATGACAAAGCTGTGTCTTGCTGCTTTACTATTGTTTGTATGTATAATCCATTACAGTAGTCAGACAAATAAAACAACCGGAATTAAAGTTTCCGAAAAACCCAGGTCCAGAAGCATAAGTTTTGATTTAAAACGTCGATTTGGATATCGGGAGCAAAGAAATATTTCGCCTGGAAAGAGACGCCTTTTTTCCGTTACCAAAGGTTCTCGCAATCGAAGAAAACAACGTCATTTCAGAAGCTCTAAAAAGACATTAGTAACACGAATTGCAGCTAATATTCAAGTATAAAAATTATGTAGGCCTAAATCATCGCCAAGGCCGTGGTTGAATTGAGAAGACCGTTTACTTGAGAAGACCGTTTACAACCACGGCCTCGGCTAAAACTGTATTTGGTCTCAGATTGTTTCGTGAAGATTTTACTCTTTTGAAAATGATTTCTATTTTTTCTGGAAAATATCGTGAGGGTGCTTTGTTGTGCCTTGGAGAAAGGCACTTTACGATAACTTCTTCAGCTCGGTAGATTCCATCAAGTAGAGACTTATAACAAGCTAGTTCAAATGCGCTTGGTCTAAACATAACACAAAAATAGAAACTCGGAAGTAGGTTTGGACAGCCTGCCCTTTGTTTAACGCAGCGGACACTGTTCTAAGATTGATGAACAATGGAGAACTAGGAGGGAGGTGGTTACAGGATGGTAGTAATGACAGTAGTAGTACAACATTTATTGTTGCGAAAAGACACAGATGAAAATATGCAAATAAAAGGACACAAGTCATAATTTTCTGTCATATGTAATCACATGGACCGCTGCAAAGAGACCTTTTGGTCATCTAGGCAGTCACCCGGTAAATCATCGGGGCCCGTGACAAAAAGGGGTGTGTGACATTGCAATGGAGACTCTTTTTCAAAGAGCATAATGCGATTAGAGGAAAGTTGGGAAGCCTGTACTTTTGGGTCCTTTTCAATAAAGTTGCGCAAAGGCCCCACAGGACTTGATCGGGCCCTATTCTAAAGAATACAAATGAAAACAAACAAAAATAAGGCTAATTATTTCAGACTTGTTCTTGTTCCAACTAGGATCAAGAAATACTAATTGGGTTGCCGCTGGTTAATTTTGCATTTATATCGTTTCGCATTTCTTTGCAGAGAATTCTTTTGAGCATCAACTGTCGCCGGGCGAAGCGATTTCTAACGTCAGTAAGGAGATGCCAAGCTGTCCAATCTACTTCTTTTGAGCAAATGAGGTTCTACATCGCACGTCCACGAACTAACACGTTGTATTCTGCGGTAAGAATCCCAGACGTCCAGGACGGCAACCAGAAAGAAATTTGGTGAACGGGGAAAGACTCGGCTCTCGGTCGCCGCAATATCGTCATCGATATTATGCCGAGACCAAAATTATGTGGACCATCACTTTCTTCCATAATTACCCTACTGGCACAATTACAAATTAGTTAGCCCCTCAAATTTATCTGTTACGCAGGCTACTGCAGCCAAACAGGACGGTGTAGGGCAAAACTGTGCCAAAGCTCGGCCCATTTAACCCAGCTCTGCCCAATGTTGCGGTCCGGCCTGGGTCAAACTTTAACAATAAAAAAGCTTCTCAAAGCTGATCGGAGCCGTCAGCACACTCTTTACCTTGATCCAAATACTTACTAAAACTTGGCATCGGGTCTTGAAGTCAAGCTGAATACAAATCAAACTTGATGGAGAAAAGTAAACTGGCCAATGCTGAGCATCATCGTAAACAACTCGATAATGCTTTTAACACCGGATTTAGTTTAAGTAATATTAATTTATTTATTACTTCCAAAAATATGTTAGGTCCTGCCGAGATTTAACCTCGGAACGCTGGATTTAGCAGACCATTATACCACTGGACAGTCTGTTGAAATACCCGAAACAAAACTGATTTTTGTTGGTGCTACCAAACAAAGTGAGATAAAAATGCATCATAGAGAAGTTTCGTTGAGCACAACGACTTACTTGCAACTAGTGTTTGGTTCTGAAGGGGCTTTGATGAGTCATTAAAGACAGGCTGACTCCTTAACACCACAATGAGGATTACCGTTAACAGTTTTAAAATATAATAATGTTTCCAGTCAAGTATTTTACAATACCACTCGTTTGTAATACGGACCTTAGTCTTGTAGTCACTAGCGTATGTGGAATCCCAGAGCCTAGGCCACAAGTGTACAAATGGATCCCTAAAGCACGATTTGGTAGGACTTGGAAAAAATATTTTGTCGTGATGGTCGTCCTTGATAAGCCATCTCTGAATTTTTGTGGACTATTTGAGAGATGTGGATGAAATAGTAGCTTCATATAGACGTCTTTACTGGTTTTTGCGGTCCTTTCCTCAATTGAATAGTTTTACATTTTTTGCTGACTATTACTGATGAGAGAAATAAATAGTTAAAGCCATTTCTCATTTTTTAGATTTTGCCAGACGGCGAGTTAAAAGATTCTACAACTCACCACGCGGTGGCGGCAGTGGATCCATTTCCAAATGTTGGATTTGGTCATTTGGTCTTCATATTTTACGTGGACGAGATAACAAAACTTATGTGTCAACGGAGAAAAGGAATTCAAATAGGTTTGCTTTGTTTCTCTTGCTGCATTGCATTTTTGCCCCAGAGATTCGACCCCAGTGGCGCTGAACTTAAAAGAAATTGCGCTGAACTTCTTCGGAGTTCTCAAGCTTTTCATGCTTCAACTGAAGGCACAGTATTGTTTTGACAAATTGGTAGTTTTTCAAAATTAACATTCATAAACAATTTTAAAGATATAGAAAATGCTAGGACACTGTGAGACTCTGCTTGTAACAGATTAATTTGGAACTATCCATCATACATCGAGGGCTAAATGGCAATGATATCGAAAAAAAGAGGAAGTCGTGGTCAAGTTGAGAAAATTATCCAACAGTTCTTTCGCAGAAACACATACCGCAGACATATCAATCTTAAAAGAGCAGCAATTGCATGCACTAGTACTTGCACATTTTTTGCGGTTTCTTTTAAAGCAATTGAATCTTCTAATATGAATCTTCTAATATGAATCAGAGTTACAAGGCAGCCTAAAAATCGTAGATCTTTAAATTTCCTAAAAAATAGACTGTTTTGGTGTTGGTAGGATAGCTGCTTTTCTCCCCAGAAAAATGCATTGGCAACACTCTTTTCTCAGCAAAGTGCAAAGCAATCAACTATCCCAATTTTGAAATTGATTTGTTACCAAATGTAATGCTTACATCAATTACGTCGACTGTCTCAGACCTTTGTTGTTTCGCTTTCTGAGGAAAAGAAATATCAGCATTGGGAGACGTGGTTCAAAACTTTAGAGCTTACACGAACTCAAGACGCCCATCATCGAAAACTGAGAGGAACGGAAGTTTTCTTTTGATCTTGCGCTTTTAGTTTAAGATTTTGCTCGCGTCGCTGGCCTTAATATGTTCAATAGTCTTACAAACTTTCATGCTCTACGTTCCTCTTGTATTCAATGAGCCTCATACTGCTTCAAAATACTGAGTAAAAGTTTTGCTTTTTTTGGTTTAAATCCTCTCTCCTTGTTCTCTACGACCAAAAACCTTTCTAAAATATGCAACTTTGGACGAAACTCATTGTTGTTTTTAACAAAGGTCCGTTGTTGTGTCTTACTCTGGCCAAAAAAGCAAAATGCCGAAGTTCCTACCGTTCTCGATTCACGTCAGAGGAAATCAGTCAAAAGTGTGAAGTCAATTTTCTGCCTTTTGTATACGATGACATACGCACTGTGGAAGGTGAGTATTGCTTAGTCAGGTTTCATGGGCAAGATCTTTTTAAAGCCAATAGCTAAAGTTATCTCAAACTTTTCATCTACAGTAAATCAAAGATTTTTAAAATACCTGCACTACAATTGCCTCACAATTAGACTCACTTTTTTGCTGGTCTTTTTTTTAACTATGGTTGTTGTTTAGTATCTGATAAAGTACAGCAACTTCAGTGCATTTCGTATGTAGCTGGGTTTGGTGCTTGTCCCAAACAACCTGTAGAGGTAGCAACGGACGACTGCTTATTCACAGAAAATAGTCACAAATGTCAAACTCAGGTTAGTAAACCATCCAGCAATAGTATATTAAATTAGTGATGAGCTGAAAGAAATCTATGGCAATGGCCTTTCCAAATGCCTTGATTTGCAAGAATTTCAAATCACATGCACATGTATAGTAATAAAATTCGTTCACTCTTCAAGATGTTTAGGCGATATGCGGCAAACTCTGTATAGTTATGATACAAGGAAGAACAAACTTATCAATCAATCACATTACAGTGCAATACAGTATAGGGCGGGGGTCGGCAACCTTTTTCGTACTGCGGACCGGTTTAAAACTCAAAATTTTTCGCGAACCGGCTTTCAATAAACCACCAATGCTCAACAATAAAAAGTTATAAAAGCTCAAAAGTATTTACATTTTTAATTCAATGAGAACCCTGAGCTTGTTTTGCCGCCACGAGACGCTCCCACCTAGGAATCATGGTACTCAATGACACCCGTAATGTGTCCCTGACCTCCAGTCTGTTACGCGGTTTCGTCTTTGTTGCTGCCATCACTGAAAATCCAGACTCGCATAAGTAGGATGTTGGAAATGGCAGTAGAGCTTTTAATGCTTTTATGGCAAGATCAGTGTATTCTGGCAAGACCTTCAACCAAAATATTGGCAGAGTCGTTGTATGAAAAATACCTTTCAGACTACCATCATTTGCAATGTCCAACAGCTGGTCTTCTTGTCGTACAGGTAAGGTCGAATCACCTGGTTTGAAACTAAACGGATTACGGATCCATTTCTTTGAAGTTCGAGGGTCTTTGGCGCTTGGAAAATAACGCTTAAACTCCTGTCTGAGAACACGCAAATGACTGCTCACAAGGTCCGAGAACTCTTGGTCAGGCTCGCTGTCTTTCAAAGTCTCTGCTAACGTTTGAAACATATCAAATACTCCTTTGCTTACGCGCTGCTCCCACAATTCAAATTTGTCTTTAAAAGCAGCCACTTTATCTGCCAACTTGAATACAGTTGTCATTTTTCCCTGAAGTGAAAGATTTAGTTCGTTCGGCAGATTGAATATGTCACACAAGTATGCAAGCTTTAGAAGCCACTTTTCATCACTAAATTTGTTTGCAAGATCAGAATTTTTTTCCAATAGAAACCTTTGCAATGGTTCACGTAATTCAAACACTCTATTCAACGATTTTCCTCGGGAGAGCCATCGCACTTCTGTGTGCAAAAGAAGACATTTGTGCTCTGCATCCATGTCCTCACATATCTGCTCAAACAGCCGGGTGTTAAGTGCATGAGCTTTAATGAGGTTAATCATTAGAACTGCATCAGTGAATACACTGTGAAGCTCAGGTGATATTTTTCGGCTAGCCAGCATTTCCCTGTGAATGACGCAATGAGTGGCCTCGCACTCTGGTGCGACCTCTTTAATGCGAACAGTCAAACCAGACAGACGGCCAATCATGGCTGCAGCTCCATCCGTGCACACCCCAACACAAAACAACCAATTGATCTGTTTTTCTATGAAATAATTATTTACAGCCTTAAACAGTTCGGAGGCTGTGGTGTTTTTTGGCAACAGCAAAGCACATAAGATATCTTCATGAATATCCTCTTCATAAAGATATCGAACAAACACTAGCAACACAGCTTTGTTTTCAATATCTGTAGACTCATCACACTGAATCGTAAACCATGGTGACTTTACAATTCGCTCTATTAACTGAGCTTCAATGTCTTCCGCCATATCCTCAATTCGTCTCGCAACAGTGCGAGCCGAAAGAGGAACCTGCGCTATCTTTTTAGCTGCCGGTTCTCCTAAAATTTCACGGCAAATATCAGTACACGTAGGTCGAATCAATTCTTCTCCTATAGTAAATGGTTTATTGGTCTTAGCAATGCGATGAGATACCAAATACGATGCTCTGAGTGCATTTGAATTTGTTGATAAAACAGTCTTCAATAATCGTTTTTCACCTTCGTGATCACGTTTCCTTCTTTCAAAAAACTCCAGAGGTTTATCTTTTATTTCTGGGTGCTTGGTCTTCATGTGCCGAAGTAGTTTTGATGGCTTCATTGCCTCATTTGATAACTTGCTCTTGCAAATTAAACAGAGTGGACAAGGTGCTTCGGAATCGCCAGTTGAAATAAATCCGTACTTTAGATACGACTCATTATATTGTCGGTTGAAAGCAGCTTTCCTTTTTTTTGTGATTGTAGGACCCTCGCTCTCGACGTCAGATTCTTCAGATGATATTGGTCCATTCCCAAAAAAACTCAGCATGGATGTTTGTTTTGTAGGCCTACCGGTACTCATTTTTCTCGGACTAAAAATTTAAATGCTAAAACTTTTTAAATCTGTAATACAATTTAAGCTTCAGTAATAATTTCTATTCAGGTGTCCCAATTTAACTGCTATTGTATCTTTACTCTAATACCTTATCAAAAATCCAATTCCTAACGCAATATGATCTTACCACACTTGCTAATCTAACCTAACCTAACTAAAGTTGGAATGCGTCAAAATCTTTTGCTTCGTCGAACAAAAATTCGCCCCTGCAGTGCCAAAGCAACCACATCAAAGCAACTTTCATCGCTATAGTTGGCAACGTTAAAGACGTTTCAAGCCGCAAGCGCAAGCCACTGCAGTGAGGGACTCTACTGGCAAGCAGTTAGCCTACGATCAGAGAACGGTAGCAAATTCAGATATTATCTCTGATAAGTGACGATGAATTTGCATTATTTCATCACAAGATGCTAACAATCGAATATTGCGAGCAATCAAGGCTTTAAACAAAGCTCCTAAAACAATAACATTTTGCGTCAAGCTTTAAAAAAATGTTTCAAAGCTTTAGTCTGAAATGCTAAAAAACTGTACGGCCCGGTAGCAGACTCCTTGCGGACCGGCACCGGGCCGCGGCCCGGTGGTTGCCGACCACTGGTATAGGGCGTCTCCTTATTATTGGGTGGGATTTCTTGATATGATGCAATTACTTTAGTCCTTCCTTGGAGTAAAGTATGGCCAAAGCCCAAGGAATCCCAGAATCCAATAAACTACCCATGGCTTGAACTAGAAATGGTTTAAAATAAATTAGCTAACCAAAGTCCTGCGTAAAGAAGTCATATCGGGACAGGACGAAATGAGATCAGAAATGTCCTGAGTGGGGTGATCACTGGCTCTGCAAAAAAGATTCAAAATTTGGGAATAACCAACTAAAAGAAGAGTAGCTCCGTTGCAGTGAAGGCAAGAGAGAGAGAGAACAACAAGCGTGACGAAGAAATACAAGTTTTTCTGCAAAGATCGGGGGATTTATGTGAGAAAAATTTTTGGAATGGCCGTAGCCTACACCTCAAGTGCAACAAAAAAGATGAGTGAATACGAAAGGCAAGGGAAGAGAGGCGGCAAGGAGCTGTGAATGGCTAAAGCATTGCACACCAACTGGCTAGTTTATCGGCTGTAACTCCACTCAGAAAAAGTAATTGATTGGGAACCCCCTACACCCTGAGCATTGAGGAAGATTAATCAGTTCCTACCAAACAGGGAAGAGTGAGGATAAAAGAAAAAATAAGGAGTAGAGAATGCACAACAAGGATAGAGTAAAAGTCAGCAAGAAGGAAAAAAGAGGGGAACAAGTGGTACTTAAATTGGTACTGCTAAAACCAAAAAAAGCTTGCAGAATGGATCAGGTTTCAGTAGTAAAACTAAAACAAACTAAGATTACTTTATAGGAAAGAGTGACTTCAGTTTTACAAAGTGAGCAGTCAGAAAACACACCGGAACTTCTTTTGCCAAACGAATGAGGGCAGAGCCATCAGTTTGTATATGATCGTAATTTGGCCAAAATAGACGGTGAACAAGAGCAAAACCTTGAATAGAGCTGGTTCTGATCGAGAGCAAGGAGTAGAAAAAGTGATCTCCACGCTGAAAGAGAGAGTGTTCCAGAAAGAAGAGGAATACAAGCAAGCAGAGATTTCCTGGAGGAGAAAAAAGATAAAATGAGTAAAAGCAAAGCTTTGCCAGGAACTTCTGGTGAGCCTTGTTTTTTTTGTGTTCAGCAGCTAGAGTCTAGCCAATCCTTAAAATAGTAAAAAAAGATTGTAAGCGAAGAGTGACACTCATACGAGGACAAGAAGTTAAATCTATTAAAATGAGTCTGGGTAACCTGCTTAAAAGGTAAAGAAACTTTAGATACAAAAAATAAAAATAAAAAAGAAGATATGTTCTTCGTAGTTAGACCCCATAAAGAAGCAAAGATATACCTTAGGGCTTCGAGCAAAGGTAAACAGTTGACCTTTAGCAAAAAGATGTGCTTAGAAAAAGTAAAAACTGCATTTGAAGGCAGCTCCAAGAAAGGTGAAGTGGGTTGAAGCAACAAGTGGAGACCAGAAAGAGGTGAAACTAAAGATTAAGCTGGTGAAAACTATTGGATAAAGAAGGTTTTGCGCTTTCGGGGTTGAGAGGTAGAACCACTGTTGAAACCAGTTTCCATTCTAACCAGAGCTATTTGCGTTGTTTTTGCAGCGTTAGAGGCAGATGGAGAGAAGATCAGAAACCAATTTGTCATCAAAGAGCCGCTGTCAAAAAAGACAGAGATAAACGCAAATCGTTAATAAAATAAAGAGACATCGTCGCAGAATACCTCTATTAGGTCTGTGCTTTCGAAACCGACCCGAGATGGGCGTAAACAGAAAAATAATATGATGAACGAGTAAAGTGACCAGGGCGAAAACCAGACTGGTGGAGAGATCAAATGCAGTTAAGCTCCAGAAAAAAAGAGTAGATGAGATTTGATGACACGCTCAAACAGCTCTGAGATGAAGCATAGACTTGAGAGATAGGTCAAAAAAAGGAGAGTCAAGAGGTTTTCCCACTTTATAAACTGGAAGGACAGAAGGTTTCCACTTTGAAGGAAAGAAATGTAATGACCGCGAAAAACAAAAATCTGACCTTTCGCTTGAGTGATGAGTCATTATTAACGGCAACGTCAAAATTTTGTACCGATGCAATTTCAAACGTTGGGTGAAAGAAAACATGATTTCTTGCTTCCTTTCCCGGCGATGCTCTTTTCCAATAATTAGACTGTTGGTAATTATTAACATCAGTTAGCAAACTTTCTGTGGGTTTCCTATGTTTTGCATTACAAATGCAACTTATTCTAGATCATTTCAAAAAAGCAAATCCATCCTACTTGTCAACTTTTTGCAACTTGCGACCATGCTGTACTTATGTTTGGTGAATGGAATAACTTAACATTTAATCCTCATCAAGAGCACAATATCCAACAAATGCATAAGATGCTGCTCCGAAATGGATTTCACAAAAACAATATCCAATTATTTTATGGAGAAAGCAAAAAATACCAAAGTAAATGTCGTTATTCATTGAAGATTTATTCAGTCATGTAGTTGTGGCGTAAGCCTCCCACTCTGGGATATGACTAGGATCTCTTATATTGAAACCTAATTTGATGGTTTCTTTAGTAATACTTTACGGCAGTGCTGTGTTGAAAGCGGAGAGTTACGTGGGTAAATCAGTATTTTTATTTTCTAGCCTCGAGAAAACAGAGTTGGTAATACCGAGGGCAACTTTTGAACACGCCTGTTTCGGAATTGACAATAAGCTAGCACAGTGTATTGTATCGCAAACATAGCAATGGAGCTGAGGAAAATGCCGTAAAATAGCCTTTTTTCGGGACAGCAGTGTTATCGGAGATCACGACTCCACACCTGAACACTTGTAATGATAATAAACTACCACCAATTTACTGCAAGGACCAATATTATGATTTGTCATCATTGTATTTGATCAACTGATAGCTTTCCGATTAAAAATTATCACTCTGGCTCAGATGACCTTACTTTTTTGGCACTGTTTAATTTTAGACAACAAGTTTTATGATAGTGGAGCGCCATCGAGTGACAAGATATCTTTAAGAAATTACATCACGAGGTTATGCAAGACTGATCTCTGCGTTGACAATTTGATTCTTTACCTCAACGGACCAGTAAGAAGCGACGGATCAATTTTACTCCAAGATCTTAATCTAAACGGAGAGGTAATAAGTTACCGCCAAACAGTTTCATATGTTAACATATTCATTATTTATTGCCGCATGAGGGCGATGTGCATTTCTTTTTGTGAGAAACTCATAGTGATGATGCAGACAAATGGCAAGGGAGTTTTCTGTCTAGTCTTGTGACTAACCGACTGAATATGAAGCATGCATCATTACTTATTGAATAAATTGCTTATGAGCATAGTTCCAGTACTGTACCCTCAATGTGCAATAATATTCGTCGTCAGTAAACCTGCAAAAGTTAACATGGCAAGTTATCGGGTAACTATCTCATCCCTGGACTAACTGTATTGTGCTCAAAAACAGTCAATATTTACACTACAAATCAAAATATAAAAGCAAAGGTGCACAAAATAAAAGTTGCCCTTGTGATTGAAAAAAATATTGCGCGGCAGCATTCTTGCCAGATTACGTCTCCGCGGTAAAATAAACGCTCAAAAATGCAAAAACTGTCTCGTACCCTGCGCCGTGAAAATTACTTTGAACTTTCCATGACCGGGGGAAGAAGATAAACAACTCTCTCTGTTACATTTGCCCAAGGCAAAGTAGTTAGTTGAGTATGATATGGGCTGTCCTGGATATGATTACAAAACGACAACTGACAACGAAGTTATAATTTTCAACCAAGTGGAATAGGCGGAATGGAGCTGTCTTTTACGAGTTGTTCCACTTTTCCTGTTTTACTCGTATTCTTGATTGCTTTTGTTTTTTTGCTTTTATTTCTGTTGTGTACGGTGACCACGTGTTATCATTTAGCAGTTCGTTCGTTTTTTCATTTTTTTGTCCTGCTGCTTGGAGAGAAATGAATTGTCTGACAATGACTTCATCATTTAGGCTGAAGACAATGAGATTTACAAAGTCGATGAGATCTGGAATGATCTTCGAGGATGCTCTGCGAATCGCGTGATAGTGATGGCGGATCAAAGTTATTCTGGCGTTTTGCGTACATCATTACGTCATCGATTACGTGTGGATGACGTTAGAGCAGCGTCGTACTGGAATCGTATCGTCCTTTTGACGAGTGGAGACGAAAAAGATTATTCATATTGGGGAGAAATCACTGCGCATTGGAGTAAATTGTCGCCAAAACGTTCTCTGTCGTGGGCGTTTGAGGTGAAAAAACTTTTTGTGTAAAAACTTTAAATAAGAGATGTGATTGGGGACGTGGTGGAGGATAGAAGCGCTTTAAAAAAAGTAATAAATTATTTAGCTCGTCGAACTCAAGAGAACAGAGAGTCTGGGAACTGTAAAGTAACCTGTCGGTTTTGGAGTCAGCAGCTGCTCAAAGCTGGTTGTACTCGGTACAAGCCACGATTTAAACTGTTCCAAGCTTAAATGCACACGGTTCAGTTTCGCAGAAACATGCGGCATGCAGCACATAGCTTGGAGCTCTAAAATGCCAGATTTCTGACTACAAGTATGATACTCAGTGCGTGATGGCACTTTGCCAACTAAAATTCCTTCCTTTGGGCTTACCTTCTCAATAGCAACTTTTAAAAACAGATTCTGACACTATTGTTTCGAACTATAGCACCTCATCACTGTAGAGCATCTGCGACATGTAGTCCAGCACTCTATTTTATAGCAACATTAGCTTTTTTCTCACTGCTCCCTGATCAGAAGTGCACACTGCTATGATAAACTAAATTAAATCAATTGAAGCCTAAGTGGGCAATCGCTGTGGCTTATAAAAGGAAAAATAATGTTATCAAACTCTTTATAAGTCGTTGCTATATTTTAGATAATTAGAAGCAAAAGCAAACATATCTCGATATTGTGGATTTTGTCCTTACCCATTTTGTGATCAATCATCCTCTTTTTTTACCCGCATCACTAAAAATAGTGTTAAGTTAGTCCTATTTTTAGTGATATATATAACCTGGGTTCATTCAATACTTTATTAAGTTCATTTATCATAGTTATGAAATATGTATTTAGGAGCTTGGACCTGTACACAGCAGCCCCACATTGTCGTCACATCGTTACGCCGAAGACCACACCATATATGGAGCGCCTACGCCCCAACTTTCCTCTGATGATCTTACTTGGACTCAATATAAACGTAATCACATGGGGTGTCAAAAATTCCACCACTCTCAATGGATGGTGCATTTTTCAAATAATTTCTAGTATCTCGGAATAAACTGAAGTTTTTCATTTGAAATTTCATGCACGAAATTGTGTTGAAGATAAATCATGGTGTTTTGTTGGCAAGTAGGCTGATCGCGTGGCGTTGGCAGGGGGCTGCTTAAAATGGAAAACTTTTTGAGAACATCTTTTTTTGATTCACCTTTTATAGAATGCTTCACTGGTCATTAAGGCTGAAGACCTCTTTTTCGGAAAACAGTTTTAAATTTGAGAAAACTTTTTAATGCATGAGACTTCTCAACATTGTCTGTGGTATCCTTTCATGATTTCAAAGGGTGACACTTCTAAAAGCCGGTCAAAGTGTCACAAACTAAAGTAACTGTTGATGAAAATGCTGGAAAAACATTCGGTTGTTGTTTTGAAACCGTATTTCAAGTGTGATTTTGTACCACATATCACATTTTAAAAAAATAAATCAATCAAACCGAACAAATAAATCAAAAGTGTCATGAATAAGTGGCCTTTAAGGTGCAGCTACTCTTTGACAACAAGGATGACAACGAACTAAGCATCAAACAAAATGGCAAACAAGAAAGACCACTAATTTTGTCATCTTTTTACTCTATATTTTTGTACGACAAGAAAAGAAAAGATGAAGATTCTGTTAAATTTATCCATCATTTTGTTTAAGTTTTGTTTTCTACGGTAAGAGTTTCATCTAGGAGCATAAAAATGGAATTTGTTTGCAATTATTAGTAAAAATAATAAAACCAAAATGCTGGTAAACATTTTATTAAAACGTTTCGCTTTTACACTAAAAGCATCATTAGTTGAATAAATGATCACCAAAGGCTAGGCTAAGCAGATACTGCATTGATAGCTAACCGCTGTACAACTAAATTTAGTAAGGTTATCACAATTATGACATCACAAACTGATAAAACAAACAACTGCCATTGACATAATTAGCAAGGCAAGGCAAGAAGCACACTGCAGATATATTTTTTATAACTATTACGCATTAAACTAGTGTATTGTTTGCGATGCTATATCCACGTTAATTTGCGGTTGAATTTTTTGAATAAGTAAGGATTCTTTGATTCGTCGCTTTCTGCGGTTGTTGCTGTGACCAAGTATTTCGGGGAAATCGAAATTAATTTTGTGGTTAGGATTGCGCACAAGGTGCTTTGCAATATCTGATTCTTGATTTTGTTTTCCGTGTAATTCATGTTCTTGAATCCGAGTGGTTAGATTACGGTGAGTTTGGCCAATGTATGATTGTCCACACGAGCAATTTAGTTTATACACAACTCCTGCATTGTGCAATAGGGCTTGACGATCTTTAAATTTGAAGCATTTGCCAATATTGTGTGGGTCGTGTACCAATCTGAATCGAAATTTTGTAGAAAGATTTTTAATTAAATACTGCCGGATTTCTTTTTCAATTTGCAACGATATATTGTCAGGGTAAGGTAATTGCGGAAAAAGGGAAATTTTTTTGCTTTCTGAAGTTTTCAGACTTTCGCAGTCGTTACTTGTAACATATTTCTTCGTGATTGGTGATTTATGTCGCTTGTTAAAGAATATACGTATTTGTTTGTCGTTGTACCGGAGAGGATAGCCATTTTGTTTCCATGTAGAAGATATGCCTTGAAAGTCCTCATGGATTAAACTATACGAATTACATATGCTACATGCACTGTGTAGCATGGTTTTAACTAGATTTAATTTGCAACGGGAGAGAACAAAACTTTGCCAATTAATATATATATATTTAATACGTAATGGTTATAGAAAGTATATCTGCAGTATGCTTAAGTTAGCCTTGCCTTGCTAATTATGTCAATGGCAGTTGTTTGTTTTATCAGTTTGTGATGTCATAATTGTGATAACCTTACTAAATTTATTACTTTTAATTAATGGATGTTAAGGCATATAGGCTAACTGCAATCAGTTGAATAAAATACCACTTCCACGACCGGTTTCGTTCCTATTAGAACTCGTCAGGTGGACTCAGGTATTGAACCGACGATCACATAAATTGCTTCATACGGTTTATGCCACTCCGCCATCGGCCCTTTCAACTGATGCTGTTAATTTTAAGCTATATAAGGTGCACGCTCACTACAATGAGCTTGATGCGATATATGCCGATGGCGGAGTGGCATAAACCGCATGAAGCAATTCATGTGACCGTCGGTTCAATACCTGAGTCCACCTGACGAGTTTTAATAGGAACGAAACCGGTCGTGGAAGTGGTATTTTATTCAACTGATTGCAGTTAGCCTATATGCCTTAACATCCATTAATTAAAAGTAATATCTTAAACAGGCTAACACCAGCTCCTATAATTCGTATTATTACTAAATTTAGTCGTACAGCGGTTAGCTATCAATGCAGTATCTGCTTAGCCTAGCCTTAGGTGACGATTTATTCAACTAATGATGCGTTTAGTGTAAAAGCGAAACGTTTTAATAAAATGTTTACCAGCATTTAGGTTCATCTAATTTTGCTTGTTTTGTTATATCGAATTTTTGTTTTTTGTTGCGCGCTTACATGCAGTGGGTAAGCGTATTTCGACCGAGCGAAACAAACGAATCTGGTCTTTGATTACCGGTACGCTTGACGTCACGCTGAAAACTCAAGAAATGATTTGCAACATCAGTCAATTAAGCTCTCGTTTTATTCGAATTAGTTTGGCAATAAAATCTTCAACAATATTTTCTTTTCGGATTTCTCCGTGTCAAGAGTTATCTCAGCAGATTTTATTTCTCCACTTTGCTTTCTCGTCGGTATATTTCTTCATAACTTCCAACTTTACCGCGCTTTCTAGTATTGTATTCATAAATCTTGCTTCCGGTTTTCCTCGTTTCTTTTTTCCTATGTCTTCACACTCAATAACCTCTCCGACTCATGTGTTCTTCATCTCTTCTCATTGCATGACAAACTGAAAGTTTTCACTCTCAAAACCTCAATAAGTTATAGACTCTAATTAAGATTATTACTGATGTCATCAATCTTATAGTAAAATCAATTTTAAGAAGCTAACTAAAAAAACTTGATTTAGCTAATTACCGTACTTTGCTTTAATTTTAAACACTCCTTTCCAATCAGGAACGCTGCAAAATTTTGGTTGTCGGTGCAGATTCAGATTTATTTAATTATTATGCATGTATAAATAAACTATAATGTTCAGATCTTAAGAGAATCAAATTGGTTCTCAAAATGGACCATGATGGCTCAGACTGGTGACTTTTAATAAAAAGATTTTCAACCTGTTTCTGTGGACGGTGGGACGTACTTTTTTTTCAAAAAGGTACACGAATGAGGAATAAAAAAAGTTGAGAAACACTTGTTTATTAAAGTTTTAAACCAAAACTATGCTGGGGATTTATTTGGTAGAATTGCTCTGGTTAGTATCCTTTTTTCATTATCTACATTATCCAAAAAAGTTGTTTGAGACTAAAATAATGATTTAAGGGATGTCAACTACATAGGTTTTTTGACAAACAGCGATCAGAGCAAATTGTTTTGGTGTATATCATTTTTTAAGAATCCTCTTTTTATGTTCTTAAACTACAGTTTTTACAGCATTGTTTATCGTAAACTTAAGCTGTAAATAAAACTAAGACTTTATACAGGTAAGGTGTGTACATGCGCGGTAAATTGATTAAAAACAGGTACGTTGTTGAAATGCAAGTCTAGCTCACATCACAAAGTTATTAGTCCAACATTAAAAGCAGATGACTCAAGCATGCCATATTAGTGAAAATGTACATTTTATGTTTAATTACTGTTGTACTACTCTGTGAAAAAATTCTGGTTCATATTGAATTTATTCGCTTGGATGTGCTTGTATTGCAAGCTCGGTGCATTTCTTCCTCAAAATAAAGTAATTCAAGGTTATTGCCCAGCAAGGCGATGACGTAACGGATTTCACATATGACCCTAGAATGCCAAACCAACATAAACATTAAAATCACAACCATCGACTATTAGATTATGTTTTATCGGGCAGACAGTAAACACTCTGTAAGCAAAAATTTCTGTTAAGGGGAAAGCTATTTTAACATTAAGGGGGAGGAAGTCAACCAAATTGAAAATCAGTCTTTTTGGTCAAAATTGCTAGGTAGCTTCCAAAAAAGTCTTCATACTTTTTTGCGGACAGGAGGCATCACTAAGTTTAGGGCTGCAGTTTATTAGGCCACTCATGATTGCCTCCCTTCCGACAAGCACCAGTAACTTTATTTTCCAGTATTAGAAGCTTTTCGATAAATCATGTACAAATTTTTCTGAAGTTACCAATTATTATAATCTGCATAATCTTCAAATTCAACTGATACAAAAGGAATATTCCACTTCAGAACAAAATAAATTAAAACAAAAGCAAAAGTTGTCATTCCTAGCATGATGCCAGTGTTTGCAAACTTGCGTCCTAACAGTGAACTCTGCTGCGCCTTCGTGTGGTCGCCCGAGGCATGGTATGATCTTACCTGAAAAAAAAAACAAAAGTAAAAGGTTAGCTCTGTTTTAATGGTTGCTTTTATTTAAACCATTACTTCAAAATTGCTCGGCAATGTGGTTTTAAAGTAGCTTTTATTTTAGTCACGAAAAATCAATTATTCATTAGTCATGAAGTTTTAGTTTGCTCTATATCTTATTCTCAACAAATCAGTTACAAACTCATTTATTTAAAATATTATTAATTTATTACTAATACGCGGTAACTTAACTAAGAAAGGCTTAAATATAGCCCTTCTACAGAAGCAGGACAATGCCATCACACACGTTGAGACGGCAAACCTTGTTTCACATGGCTGTCAGGGTAGTCGCATAGCAAGGTGGAGGTGAAAACGGCCCATAACAATTTCCAAATTCAGAAAAATCTCATAGGCTAACATTTTTTAAAAACTTTATTCAAAAATGGTTGACTACAATTTGTTAGTGCTTTCTCGTGAAACACATCATTACAAACTTCGGAACACGGTTTGTTTCTACAAGCACTTGAACAAAGCCATATTGCCAAACTGAAAAGCTCAGAGCTAAAAGCAGGCTACTTTATCACAAACAATGTATTTTGAGATATTAACATTTGAGGTGGAATAAAGTTCCTTTTGAATGTTAGAAACGGGATCGCTTGCAAAAAGCCGTCAATAAGAAATGATACTTTGATACTTTTTTCGTTGATAACTCTTTTGCTCTACAGTGTCAAACAAAACTAATAACTAGCATTTACTCAGTTTCAATCAAAATGTGATTTATGTTTTTTTAACAATGAGCTTTTTAATTGGACTTCAGGGATATTTTGACCAAAAAGAAAAGTGTGCTCTTTAAAATCAAAATTCCAAAATTTTTGCCTGAGCATTCCCAGGGAAGTTGGTTTGAGAAGAAGGAGAAATATCTGGATCTGATAAAAGAAACTTTCTCAAATAGAAAATTGTTAATTAGTGCTCAGGGACTTAAATCATTTTCTCACTCATTTTTATTTTAAACTAGCCGGCTTTGCCGACGTCGCGCGGCAGAGGTCCTCTATCAGTAATGTTTGGGTTTAGTATTTCGGTTTAACCGGCTGCACCGGCTTCACCTATCCGGTTCTTGTGTGAGCAATAGCGAAAAGTTAATAAATTTCATGCACTTTCACAATTCTTCTACACGAAATTGTGATCATCATATTTTCTTAATCATGACTGGCAATACTTACAATGAATCTTGCGAATACTTGTGAGGGAGCAGGAATTGTACATAATCAAAACTGATTGTAGCGGCGAAATGATGGTTGCTTTCACAATTGAAGAAATAAACTATTTAATGGTAAGCCTATTTTGACGATTGGTGCTGCCGCTTTCCTATTTATATTTGTGGTATTAAGTTTTTAATTTGGCTGCGCTATTGGTCTTGTTTGCGGCATAGCGACATGAGCGGCTATTGTTCTTTCTATATTCAGTTTTACAAATTGTTATGATTATGGTTTTATGTTAATTTTTTCTTAAACTTGGGATTTCATTACAATGACGTAGAGTATAGACATAAATACCATAACAGACAGCATATCAGCATAAGAAAAAATCTTTGCTTTATGGTATATATGACGTCGTCACTTGAAGAGCCCCCGTCAGTAACGTCGGGATTGAGAGTGTCGGCTCAGCGGCAAGCTGGCCAAGCCGGCTTCACCTATCAGGTTCTTGTATGAACAGTTACCAAACGTTTATGTATTTTCTGCACATAAGATCTCATTTCAAGATCCTGGCTATGCCTTAGGTGTACGTGCTCTGTTCATTGCTGACACGAACCCATGGGAGCCTTGCGTTTTTCGTAGTTTGGAAGTAGGGATTACATTTCTGATACTAAGCTATTCTAAAGCAAAAAGGCAAAAATGTCTTTGGTGTGGGGCGATTTTGCGCAGTGACGTTGTTTTCTTTTGATTTTCTCAACACTTTCTCAAGTTCTCGCTGGCTACGCAATATTTAGCATGTTCTTTTCTCGCTGCTTGACGTGCCCTGGGGAGTTTGAAGTCCTCTTGCTTTTCCTCAAATGTTTGGTTTGAACCCGGTGGCTCTATAAATCTATTATAAAGAAAAATACCAACAATATGTTCCATGTGTTACGATTTAACAAAGTGACGTTGTTAATTTTGATTTCGCCTCAAACTTTCTCAAGTTTCTGCTGGCTACGCATTATGATTCATATTTGTTTTCCTTGCTTAGATATGCTCATAGAAGTTAAAACAGTTCTTGCTATTCCCAAATTTTCAGGTTTAATTCCGGTAGCTCTATAAAGCTATTATCAAGTAAAATAGAAAAAAATGTCTCTCCTAAGTATGGTGCGATTTAACCCCGGCAGGCCATGCTATCACCCGTGCCGATTTAAAACGTATCAATTAATGCAGCTTCATTAGCTTAACCGTACAAACATTTGTTAGAGCCGCAACGAAATGTTTTACTAAATATAAGCCATAGCTCCTGTACATGTAATGGTGATAATGTTAGTTTATTAATCAAGACTGAAAGTACTCAAAAAGAAAGAACGATGACACAAACTACCATTCGTAATTCTTAAAAGAGTAGGGGGGGAGATGAAACATAGTCAAAATTGATGGCGTCGCCCTAATGGTGGTCGTTTTGACTCATAAAGAAATGAGCTGTTTGTTGGTAGGCATGTTCGACGATTTGGTGGGCCCGCTTTTGTATTAATGTTGGTGACATTAAGATTTTTGCCTGTGCTGTTTGCTTTAATTCGGCCATAGCATGAAAAAAGGCCCTGCCTTTCTTTTAAGTCATACAACCTATTGCAATAGGCGCCTACAAAGCTCTTTTCAAACAAAAACATTCCCTCTTAATCCAGTGTTACAGATTGATGCTATTATTGTTTAATTTTGATCTTTTCTTAAATTTGGGATTTTATTACATTTAACTTTGCTCCTAATCCAGACCTCCCTACCTTTAAATGAAGATTAGTGTTTATTACCGATAGGCCTATCTTTGCAATTACGAATATCGGTAATGGGCTTTTGCCATTTATGTTTGCCATCAAAGTGATAGTGAATAATTTTGATGCTCTTTTCATTAAATAGTGGCAAGCATTGCGATGGCATTTATCATTGTGACCTCACAATGCGTTTTGAGCATTGTTATTAGGATCGCTACTTATGACTTCTTCGTCACTGCAGGCGAATTGATATGAACTAACGTCTCTAACTGCGTGCATGTTCCTTGGCCCTTTCATAAATGCCGCCATGCAAAGAGCAAACTAACCCAAAATGAAGCACTCACAGTTCAGTTATAGCAGTAGCGGGAGCCCCCATTAATAATGTCGAGGTTAAAAACATCAAATCAGCTGGCTACTGTGACAGCCTTTCCCAATCGCAAAGAAAATTGCTTCAACATTTAGATCATATGTACCTCGACCCCTACATTTTGTTGTAAACGATAAGAAAGGACCATTTTTACCCATCGTCTTTTTTCTTGCCTGATCACCAAGTGTTTTGATTGAAGTAGGCTACATATTAAAATTTGTAGACCTCATTTTTCGATAAGTTTTTTTGAGTAATTTGATTGACAATGCCAAACATCCATGCTATCGAGAAAGCATGGAGAAAATGTACCAAAAGACTTAGTATTTCTAGAAATTGCAATTTTGTCAACTGCTGGCACTAAAATTTTGTGTTTTTAACCGGTAGACTACATTTCATAAACATTTGGAGACTTCAGTGTTCCATGGATTTATTTGAAAACGTCGACAGACAATGCAAAAGAACTACGCTTGTGAGGAAAAGTAGTCAAAATGTACCAAAGAACTAACTTTGTATAACAATTGCAAGTTTGTTAGCTGTTGTAGGATAATTGTAAAACTAAAAATGAAACTTCATGCATGGCAACCAAGTTGTGATCAGCCATTATAAACCAATCCTTAGCCTCAAGCAATTGGAGTCACATATTGCTGGAAAGCAAATTTCCGAAGCTTTCAAAGGATAGTAATTGTTAGTACTTTATTATAAGGTTTTTGTACTAAAGTCACCTGTTTTTACTCAGCTCACCACTTTTGGGAGGGGTAAAAAGTTACATCTCAGGTCTTAAAATTCAGTTTTTTCAGTGTAAAAACTAATATTCATTGTGCATGTTATACACTAACGGAATCGCCTTGAAATAATCTTCAATTTGTTTAAAAAAGTTTGAAAATTAGTTGAGAAATGAGGACGCAAATCAGTTTTTTAATAAACTGATTTTGCAAAAAAGTTGCAATTTTTGAAAACATCATTATACAGGGTGGTCCAAAAGTAAGTGGACAGTAGTCAAAATTGGCTTGTACCTAAATTAGGTGAATATTAGTAAAAAAAAGATTATTTGTTGTGTTGTATAGTATAGTATACATGTATAGTATGTATAGTATTATTCATAACCAACAAATAATCTTTTTTACCAATATTCACCTAATTTAGGTATAAGCCAATTTTGATTATTGTCCACCTACTTTTGGACCACCCTGTTTTGTTTTCTGGGGCAGCGAACATTTGTGTTAATCGTACGAGACATACTATGACGTCATAGATCCAGTTTGAGCGTGAAGGGAAACAGACAAGAAAAAATGCTTAGATGGCTTGAAGTGCTTAAATAAAGAAGTGCTCGTAGCATAATCAAATAATCATTAATTGTTGTAAAGTTGTTTTTTTCAAAATCACCTTATTAATACCTCCTGAAAAAACGTTTAATCGCGTTTCTGCGATGAGTACTTTTTGAGAAAGAACCAAAAACAGATTGTTCAATGAATCGTTGATTGTGACGTCATTTTAGACCCCAAACAAATGAAAGTTTTTGAAATGTAGTAAGTCTGAAACTGGTGTTCGTTTGAGCAAAAAGCGGTTGTTCTTTGTCAAGTAATGCAAGTTTTAAAAAAATTATTTTTGATTATGACATTATCATGACGTCACGAATACCCTTATGAGACTCACCACGGGGTGGTGATCAACCGTGCCAAGTTTGATGCTTGCACCTGTAGCAGTTTCAGAGGAGTTAAAACAGACAGACACACAGACAGAATTGTGCTTTATATATTAGATGAGATGCTTTCTCTTTTTCTCCGAGAATCTGTACAATGGGTGATCAAACGATTTTTTTCCTTATTGCAAATTCAGGGTTTGAACTTCTTGATTACCTTTAGAGCATTGTTTCTCAACTCTTATCCTACTTTTTACTCCTTTGCCAATTCAATTTATATCCAAAACTCTCAATTGTCGGAAAATTGTTAATAACGTGGCCATAAATCATTCTGACAATCTCTTCTACGGGAGTAAAACAGAGAAATATACCTTTAAAAGCAATAAAAACTGCAAGGACGCATTTTTTCAAGAATAGTCATAGTTTTCGTATTTTAAACTTAAAATAGAACTGAATTTTGAATTAAATCGGTTAAGTTTGTACTAAAAACTTAATGCTTGACTAGAACAGTGTAAAAATGAGAAAACAGAGCAATTTTTTTAGGGAAAACATGAAAGTTTCCAAATATGGTCTCATATTACTAAGTTGTTAAAACTTCACCTAAAAACGTTTTTTCTACATGTGCTCAAACATCATAATGCTTAATCAGTAATCGTGTTCATACGTACTTTGAAAGCGCATATTAGCGCGGCTACTCCCAGAGGAGGGCAGCAGAATATCAATGTAAATATAGCAGAATAAAAGTTATCGGAAGCTCTTTTTTCATTCCTCACTGCTTTTGGCTTGTACCCATGTTTCTGTAAACATAAGACAAAAATTTACTCGGTAAAAGCAGCGCTAGATCAAACTTTTGATGATCAATCTTTAAAATATCATTCTCAACGAGATTAAAATCTTCTTTTTGGAGATTTATCTCAAAAGAGCGGAATTTTAAACCGCTGGCCTACACTATTAAATTACATTTGTTACTGGGCAATAGCTGTTTAAGCTATGAGTCGCATAGAATCATTGGGTTGGAGCTCATGCAAACCGGTAACCCCTTGAAAACTTGATAGCGAAAGAGCTTGTTTTAAACCTACCTTTTGTCAGATATTCTGGAGCAAATCTCCGAATCTGGTTTGTACACAAGCAGAGGCGTTGAGAGAGAGCTCCTATGCAAGCGCCCTTCTCTTTATGGTCCCCTCAGAAGAACTTTAAAAATTATTTCCAGTTATCATGCTTGTAACGGCAGCAAGCAAATAATCTGTCCTACTTTGATAGAATTAGTTAAAATGTTTAAGGCCTTGGAAAGCATTATTTGTTTCATGTTGTTCGTGATTCGTTTTGAAAAATAACTCAGTGTTTACTGATAAAAATAGCATTTGCAATGGGAGAAATATCATAAAACAAGGCTGGCGTCAGGGAGGCCAGCCCCCATCTCGTTTGGATCGCCCCCTTAATTCGAGTGCATAGCCCCTACGCTGGGCATGTTGTTTCCCTACTGCACTGTCAAATCACATTTCAATATCAACTCGTATTTTTTTGAACATTTTCGGGATTAATTTCAAAAGTTGAAAATAAAACCAAAGTACCCTACCTATGCAATTATAAATGCCGTTTTGTCAAGGGTTGTTATTGTGATATAATAATGAGATCAATGAAAAAATAATTACTTTGATTAAACTTTTGACAATTAACTTCGGCCAAATTATTTTCGCAAATTCCTTGTCTAAGCTTCTGTTATCAGTATTTCTACAGTTTTAATGACAAAAAAATAGCATGTCCCCTCCGTAGGTCATTGGTAGGAGTAACAAAGACTGACAAATTTCAAAAAAATTACCTTAAAAGTGGTTTCACAAAGCACCGTAATTTTGAAAAATTTTTCCGGAGGAGGGGTATGCCCCCAGACCCCCCCTGGATAATCGTAACATTACACTTACAACGCAAAAATGTGCCTTCGTCACATTTTCGAAACTCCCTCAAATAATGCCAGCCTACTTTCTTTACCTAAGTTATTCTATACCTAAAAGCTTAGAGTGATTGCAGAGGGTTTCTTGTGACCAAGAACTAAAAAAATATAGCTAAAAACGTACTTTTGCTAAAAGAATTGAATTCCGCCTAGCGCAACTATGGTAAATAAATTTGCCTTTTTTTCGCCGCTGGGTTTTTCTGCTGGGAGCCCCACGCACAATTTGGCCGTTTTTCCGTGGTTGGTATTTTGTCCGTTTGCAAAGAGATTGATTTTCGCAAATTGGTGAATTGCTAATTTCATCTCTGTTAAACTTGGGGTTAACTCTTTCAGGCTCCAATAAATAGTCAGTAACTTTGTGGTTACTGTTAGTGTCTTGATTATGAAAGATTGTATCCTGGTTTGTCGCACCACCGAAGTTACTTCTTTCTTCTGTAATATGATTAGTAGCACAAAAATCACATGGTGGCAGTTTGCTTGACTTGTTACACGGTGTTGTACATTCAATTTGATCTAATTTATCCTGGCTTGATGCATTTCGTGACTCAAATTGGTCCTGGTTTTGATGAACTGACAAATACAAAGTGGGACTTTTTTCAAAGAAATTTGGTTTATCCATGCATCTTGTCGGAATTGATAACAGTGTGCTTGGTTTACGTATCTGTATTGATTTTCTGCTGTTTTGAACAAAGCTGATGGGTTCCACATCACCATTGTATGAGTCAGCTACAGTTGAAACTGAAGGAATATCAGGAGATCTTACTGAATCTGTTTTTTGGATTTCATGACTTCCAAATGTTGCCATAAGTTTTTAACCTTTTTGCAGTTTTAAACTATTGATTGTTGCCTCCAATTTCGATAAATCAATATTGCACATTAACTTATTGATTCTAAAATTAATGCAAAATAAATTTTGTTCAATTTCTTTTTTTACAGACAGCTTCAAAATTTTTGACTTAAGGCTATTAATGAGAATTTAGCTACCAAAAATTAAACAATAATTAATTTAATCTGTCATCCGGACGTAGCACAAAAAAGAAAAAATTTGCAACGTCAATAGGCAGTTGCTGCGCATCTTGCTTCGAGTCAGGTTAAACAAATGCCACCTTGCGGTGATGACTAGCATGAGTTCATTTCAATTGGACTCAAAGACCTCCATCGTCATTCTGAGATAAATTTCAATTCTGCCCAACCAAACTGAACAACACGTTCAGCCTCGTACTTTTTTTCCTCCAATCCTCCGGTCACAGTAAAACCACTTGTTGGTTATATTAGAACAACTTTATGTTTAAACTCGCTTCGGAGTTACCAATTCAACCGCAGCAGTGCGTTTCTATTGCAACCATCATTTAAACCAGTTGAAATTGCTGGCAAGGTCTATTCACCAAATTGTATTTGCGTTGCCATCATGAGACTAGAACCCGCAATTATTGTCGCACAGGCGACGGCCTGCCCTCTGGACCAGCGACTGAACCAAACTTAACTAGCCAAGTTATTTAATACGTGATACGATTGTGCTGTAGTTGTTCGAGCGCCCGCTTTGCATTTGCTAAACCTGGGCTCAATTCATTTGTCAAGTTGTACCAAAGACTTTTAAATATGCACTTACAGATCTGTTTCGCGCTTGGTAATTGAAGTAATGTCGAGGGTGAAATATGAAAATTAGCTTAATCAATCATAATTGCAAAGTGTGGAATGGGCATTAATAGCCTGTGCAGGTGGCGACGACACAAAACCATGATACAATGCTTTAAAACTTACCTTCCTAACGCGTTTTTTCCTCTAACTTTACCTGCTATCTTTGGTCACTTTATCTTGACGCCGCCCACAGTATACAGCCACTGTTTTGTATTTGCGCGTCAATCAGTGCCCTTTTCAATTCATTGACAAGTTAACCCGTGAACTATGAATAGGCGGGCAATTGGCACTTTCAAGGTATCGTGGTACCGGTACTAAATACATGTTCAAAAAAGTCTCGCAAAAGCGGTGGCCCAAATAGAAGTACCGCTAAGGGACGACGGTACAAATTTTTGAGGATTTAAATTGAAGAAACGTTAAAATGTCATCTGACGCATAAGGAGGTTATTCCAAAGTTTGAATGCTATTTATTGGCATTGCCTGAGAAGAAACGCTAGCATATTCAATACTTCGGAAAGAGGAAAGGGGACATAATTTGTTAATCTAATAATATCAAGACTTTTTTTAAAATCACCAGATTTTTCCGAAAATGAGCACCTTTTAGAATGAAACTTTGGTAAAGATAATCTTGCTGAAACATTTTTTCAAAGTTCGTAAACGCAAATGAAGCTGACATTTCGGGACTGTTGTCAAGACCAAATGAAAAGCGTGGCATAACGTCCCGCCTCTAGAATAGGCAAGTGGATGAATTATTAGATGGCGGCTTATTGCTTGTTGGGCAAAGTGGTGAGTGTTGTCACGGGGGTGTGTTGTGGCAGTCAGCTTTTTCTGCCTCATGAAGATCGTATCCTAATAAGATGTATGACATAAACATCTTTTATGGACATTGACAGTTTAAGGTTAGTAAATTTGGTGTAGAACATCCTATAAACTTTTCCAATTATTTAGGTGGTGAAAATGATAATTTTTCAAAAAATTCAAACTTGAATGTGGCGGAAGTAAGTGAAGGCAGGCGATCAATTTAGTTCGCTTTTTTTTCAGAACATCATTAAAGTTTGTTTTTCACAAATTGAAAAATGGTTCCAAACCATTGCGTCACCAGCTATTTTGAAACAAAGTGAAAACGCTGCTACGGGGTGTGTTGTCACAATCGGGGCCACACAGCTCAGCTACGTACCTTTTTTTACCTCGCAGTTAGTGGATTTTTGCAATTAGAATGCCGCTACCCTTGACAAGCAACTTAAAAGTATGCAACCGATAAAGCAATGCCGCAGCTGTACACAGTTATTTCGATCTTGCTGCCACCCGCTTTCAAAATTACATAAAGTGCTGGCCATAATTCATTTGATTGTGAGCAGCTTCAACTTTACACTTCAGCACAAAATTTCAGCAGTAAGTTGAATTTCCGACTATGAACTACCAAAAATGTATGAAATAGTTTGCATTTCATTTTCGTATGTCAAATTTTTTCACATTTTGCAAAATAAAGTTTGCTTTTCATAGTTTACATCGGTAATAAGAGAGTGCAGAAAATTTTTGAAGGCATAAAGTCATAAATATCTGATGCGTTGTTAAACGTAATGTATAAAAGACTCGGCTTGCCAGCAGATAACAAAACTAAGAGCGGAAAGCAATTATGTAATCACTTTGGAATTTCGGCCCAAAATGCTGAAGTTAAACACACAAATTCATTTATTGTGACGGCACTCCCCTCTTTGTCCTGTTATATCAGTGGTTCCCAACCTTTATAATGGCCCACACTCCTAAAATATCTCAATATGTTCTCGCACCCCTAAAATATTTTAACATGTCCCGGGCTGGGGCGATTTTGAAGTCTATGCTGAAATTGCGTGTGTTGACGCTCAGTTTTACATCGCGCCCTGACGGTAGGGTGGGTCTCCAAAAAAAAATGGTCACCACCTTTTTCTTGTCGTTGTCGGCCGGTTTCGCTGCCAACGACAAGAAAAAGGTGGTAACTTTTTTTTTGAGGTCCACCCCACCGTCAGGGCGCGATCTAATACTGAGTGTCCCGACTTTGTCCAAAAATCTGTTTTGGGGAATAAACCAAACAAATGATAAAAATGTATTGCACTTGTCTTTACTTTATCCTTACTTTATCTGAATGACCATCTCGCACCCCCTAAGATGCTGCCTCGCACCCCTGGTTGGGAACCCCTGTGTTATATGATCATAAATTTCGAAAAGGGGGAAACTTTTTTGCAGCATTTAGTAAACGAAACAAAAATCGGGAACACAATTTTATTAAACATAACTAAAAGGACAAAATTTCATTTCACACACAAGAAACAGGAGGTGGAGATACCCCTCTTTTCTGTTCGAATGTTGTCAACCAAATTGCATGTTCTTGTGACAAGAACGCGTCATACGTCGGTATGAGTAGACAACTATTCGCGCGAATTGAGAACATTTTCTTACTGCCCAAAGTTCCTTTAATTTGGCCATCAAATTCCATCGAGTTCAATGCCGAGCCTGCAGTGATATAATGCCAACAGAGCAAAAACGTATGTTATTCACTAGTGCCGTTTTAACACTGAAACCCAGCAAATGGGAGCGCTGCGAATCAAACTAGCATTTTAACCATTCTTTGAATGTAAAACTCGGCCGCTCGCTTGGAATGAAGTCGCTTTTGCACCTGTTTCTTTGATAGGTGCTATGTTTGCAATTTTTTCTGTTTGATCTTGCTGAGCAATTAATGACTAAATTTATTTTCAGGCTGTTGTGTTTTGGCTAGTTTGCCCTGATGAAATCCCTTAATGTAACAAAACGGTTGGGCAATTTTTGTTTGGTCCAATAGCTTGAGTTATTTTGATAAAATTATGCTCCCGATTTTTGTTTGGTTTGCTTGATGCTAGCCTACGAGATTATGGTTATAAAATAGCATGAGCTTTATTATGGGCCACTGAAAACAGTTGTCGTAAGTCGTGTAGGCATCAGAGCAAAAGATTTTGTAAAGCAACTTTTCATTTTGATTTAAAACGATAAGGATTTCAAAATGTTCATCACTGAGTCCAACTCTCATAGTTCTAAAATATTCTTTCTCGTTGCAAACAGTCGTTTTACTGCAGCGCTGGATGAAATTGGCAAGTTAAAATTTCAAAAACAATTGTTTAAAAGCACTGTTGAGAAAACTGTAGTTGGTCAATTCCTTCGACGGCCTCTCTTCTGACAAACTACTCAGATTTATTTGCTGGTAGCTTTTCTGAAGCGCTTTGAACAACGATCAACATAAATCGCTAGCTTTACGCTTGCTGCCGCTGCTACTTTCAACTTCAAGATTTTCTGTTATGCTCAAACATACAATGACAAAGAAGTTTAGAATTCAAATAATTTGGCCAAATTCATTTATCCTCAGCAGCCACTACATTCGAAATTATGCAAAAAAATCGCAAGCTGCTCGAAGGTACGGATACCGACCAAAAAAAGGTTCCGCGATATCAGTACCGGTACAATTTTTTGAAAGTAACGTCGGTATCGATATACCTGTAGCGCGGTACTGCCCACCTCTGAACCTACGTAACTGCGCATGTCCAAAATATTAGCCTATTATAAAAGGAATTTTTTACTTATAAAATACCTCAAAAAAATCTACATTTTGACTGCTTCGCGTTACAAACACAATAATATGAGAAAGATGAGCAAATCAGTAAAGCCTTCGCCTGGCCAGTTTTGAGCGAAGCATGAGGCAGATTTCCATTCATGCTATCTATTACTGATAGGCCTATCTATATACTGCATTACAAAAATGAAAAGGGAGAAAGGGTGGCACTGTTACCCTCTGACTCGGGCCCTAACTTACACGCAAATAAAAAAGGAATACATCGCACGTAAATCTTGTTCTACTTTAGCGCAACTTATAGACAAATGAGATATAACGCTGCATTAGGCAACATGAATAATTTATTACTGTGCCACCTTTTTTGCCGCTGTCGTGCCTCAAATGCAGAGAAAACATTGAGAAAATGCTTGACTACTAATTGCTGTCACAAGCAAACGAAGCTAAAGCATATTAATTGTGGCAATTGCAGTTGTGTCACAAGGGTAAGAGGATCAGCTCCGGGTAACACTATTTCATGATTTGACACTTGTTAAAAACTTTTTTCTCATATATTGGAGAACAGTCTTGATAAACTTGGAGTATATTTATTTGAGACGTAAAGCTTTTACTGGCCTATAGCGTTGAAGAAAACTGTTTTGTCAAAACCATTTTTGTTGCTCTTATCAGTGCCAGTACTGCATCACATGGGAAGAGCTAGTGAATAGGATCTCACCACCACTGCCTATTCTCCCGATTTCGTTGAAAATTTCCCGATTGGAAGACTCTCTCCGGATCTCCCAACTTGAATTAAAAATCTTCCGATTTACTCAAAATTTTTCATTTTGCTAAAGAAAGTATGAAGTTATCAAATTTTGAAACTATTTTGTGTTATTTCCTGGGTATTTTTCTGTACTCCTTTTGGCTTTCGACGCCGTATTTTCAAAAATACTGATTTCATTTTTCACGAAACGAGCATTTGTGGTTGATCATGAGAGGCGATTATAGCTTTTAGTTTCCGCATCAGCTTTATCGCTGTGTTCAGAGTATTGAGGTGATTTAAAATGGCTTCCTTTGGAGAAAAGTGCGGTAGAGGTGATCAGCTGAATGAAACATCGGTAAAGCAGTTGGTGGTTGAAAAACTACCATTCATTTCTACAAGTCATAGAGGTGACCAGTCTGCTAATTGCTGTTCTTGTAGGATAGAGCCAAAAAAAGGAAATTTACCTTTATTTTTTGCCATCTGGTTTGATTTTATTGGCCAAATTCAAAGCAGCTTTTTAGTTTTGTTCCAATCACCTGTTATTGCCATTACATGTAAGTAATAATGTGTCGCTATAGATTTATCATTACACAAAATTACATCTGTATACATCTTCTTCTTTTGCTGGCTGTATTCCCTGTCATGTGAAGTCGCTTGTGCAGATTCTTCCTCCCCAGAGAGCTTGATCTTTTGATCTATTCTTCTTCAATCCTGCTTTTTTAGGCAGTCTTTCCATTTGTCGACACTCACATTATTTGTTTCATTTTTGGCTAGTGGTTTACAGTCGAATGCCCTTCTGCCCCTAACCCTTCCCGGGGTAGACTGGGTTACTACAACTGGTAGACTGCTTGGCCCCATCACCTGTCTGCCACAAAAAGACAGAGACGTCCGGTCAACTGCCTTGGTCAAGGACATAAAAAGTGGATTTCCCTGGTTGTTCTCCAGACTATCCCTTTCCTGCTGACCACCTAGCAAGGAAGCCGTGAATACCATTTTTCAAATTATTTTGGTATGAATCGACAAGGAAATGAACCTCAAATCTACCGACTGCCAAGCGGACGCTCAAACTTCTACGCCATCGCTGCGCAAAATTACACTGTAGACCATAGAGGGGTTCTCAAAAGTCTTTCTCGTTATCTAAATTTCGGTATACCACACAAACAAATCACTCAGAAAGCAGGTTGCCTAATGTAAGTAGCTGCAAAGGTGGCTTGGGTAGGTAAGGTTGCTGGGATTCTCGCTTTAAGCGCAACACACTAGGTCCTCCGTCCTTGAGTCAAGACGGTAAATAATTAATGCCTAATTCTTTTGTAAAAGCTTTTTAAACTTGTTAGTGTTAATGCATTTTTGGGTAAAGGAGTAAGATTGCCTTATCTGCATGATGCTATGCATCGGGTTTTTAAGAAGTCACATGTTTTTTTCCTCCTTCAATCTTTTATAAACAAGGCGTTGCTAAAAGTTTTGTATAGCCTAAGGGAAAAGATAACCAGTGATGGGTAGTAACCATAGCTACTATAACTAGTTAGTTTTTTAGCAACTGTAGCCGTAACTTTGTCACTTTTTTGCAGAAGCAACGAAATTGGTAACTAGTTATCACTTATGGACACTACTTTAAGGCACTAATTGAAGGTAGTAAAGCCGTGTGGATTTATTTATAATTTAGCAGATAGAAATGCACAAATGATACTTGGAGTCGACTTAAGTGTTTATTGATGCAACCTTTCGTAAGCGAATGCTCACTTCTTGAGGTAAAATGAATAAAATTCAATAAATGAACTGAAAATACGAATTGCTATGATATATAAAACAATAAATTTATAAAACCAACTATATATAAGTACGAATAACTCATATCCAAATTCAATTGCATTCAAGAAGGACTAAACAAGTACTCTGGCTTTTTATCACATTACTTAAAAAAACCAATAATTGGCTTCTTGCTACTTCTTCCTTACATAGTTATTTCTTCACATATTTTCTACTCTGTTTCTTATTTTATTTTCTCTATTTTTAATGCTTTTACCTTACTCTTTTTTTGCTTCTTATTGTTTTCTCTATTTTTTCTTTTTTATTCTTCTATTTCTTGTTATCTTTGGTCTCTACCTTATTGGTTGGTGATGTCATAGAGAATATATTTTACGTTTTATTTATTGTCATAGTTATTCGTATCGATTTCAGTTCAATGGGAAGGTTGCATATGACGTCACACATTTCGCGCCAAAAAAACTGGCTGACCAAAAGCTGTAATTTGTGCTGGAGAGGTATTGGGCAAACACCAACTTTTGGAGTTATTTTGAAAACTAATGAAAAATGAATTGAAATTTCGAATGAATTATTGCGAGTTGGATACTCGGAAACAAATAAATTTGACCAAAAGCAATTTGGTTGAGATTTGCTCTTTCAGTTGGCTAGTATAAGCCTAGCACAGTGTGCTAAGTTTTAAAAAATGCCCCTAAAAGAAGTGCTATTTAACTACCATTTGCTCCTCACTTAAAAATAAACTATACCAATTAGAAACCAGTTAGTACATTAGCAAAAACAACCTTTATTTGATCAATTGCTATCGGTACGGTAAGCTTGCCGGCAAGCTTACTTGTTGTGTCCACGAGCAAGGCATTTAACGGCATGCCTCCATCTTTATGTGGCAAACAGGTGGTGGGGCCAAGCAGTCTACTCGTCGTGGTGACCCAGTGTGACGAAAAACATGCAAACAGAGCATGAGCTCATACGCATGAATGAATAAATCGGTACCGTAATTTTTAAATTACCCTTGGTCCAGCAGCCTAGTTGATAGCCCAAACAATTGTTTAAAGAATAGTTAAGGTCACAAAATTGCATCTGACATATCAATATGACTAGCCTGCAATCACTTTTGACAAAAAATTTCAAAAACTTACTGGTTTATCCAACAATAACTAATCCAGCATATGACAAACGGTACAGAAGTCTGCCCTGCCATTTAGGCTACAGTATAACTCAAGTTTACAACTTTTCAGTATGCTTATGCCACTAAATATACTGTGTAAGTTACACATTACAATTAACTTAAACTCAGCATTCCCTAACACGCTGATTAATCGAATATGAAACCCTCACAGAAGCTGGCTACAAATAAGCCTGCATGTTTAGCCCATAAAATTAGCCCAACTATTTGCAATAACAAGCAAACCTTAGCGCCTGTTATCTTACTTTGACCTTAGATTCATTCCTTAACATCAGTAAAACAACATATTTAACGTGCATTCAACAACTGTCACGTTTATCGATTTGTTTTGCAAAAAACGATATCACTCCTATTTAATTCGATGCAAAATCACTCAAAATGGTCAGCCAGATTTTTCGAAAGCGCAATTTGACGACGTTTGATCACGTACGTGCAACCTTCCTATTATTAGTCTTCACTTATTTTGCCCGAGAAAGTGAACATTCGCTCATGAAAGCTTGCATCAATAAATATTTAAGTCGACCACAAGTGTCATTTGTCAGTTTTTATCTGCTAGAAGTTACAAGCTCCAGATACTTTCGGTTTGTTGCTTCACAGCTAAAAGAACAAATATTTTATTTATTTCTCTTTAAATAATATCAACATAATTTACGTTTTCAGTCAAAAAATTTTTTTCGTTGGGCCTTTTCGGCAAATTGGGAATTTTTGACCCTTTCACCTGGGCCAATTAACTTGTAATTGTTAGAGATTATGTAGGAATAAATTGTATTCAATGTCAGGAAGTATGAAAGTGAAATCTTGAATGGTTTTTGAGTAATTTCATACTGACCTACACGGAAGGGCATCATTGCACCGCCCACTAACCAAAGTATAAGATTAAAGTTGATCTCACTCATCTAATCAAAAATCAATATGACAACCAAATCCCAGTGGTGTTGGCGAGCAGACGTGAGAATGACACGAAGGCGGTACGATCACATTGGCTTATCAGTTTACATAGGTCAACGCCCAACGCGCTTGTATCAATAGTTTAACACAGTGCTACAACAGCCTAGTGATTCTATGCCTGTCCTACGGTGAAGGGCTGCCGCTAACTTGCCACCAGTGTGCATTACTGGTTGGTGCAGGCATGGGTTTATATCTCATTGGCCTAATTTTTACGGACCAGGCCATCCTTTAAAGGAGATTTTTAAAGTCACTTATTTTTGTAATAAACATGGACCACAGAATCCTAGCAGAAACTGAAGAGCTTGAGAAGATTGACTGGTCCATTCAAAAGTTTTTTTTCTATTCGCTGGCTTCCACTTCCTTTCGGCAAGGGTGCACATAGCTTTTGATTATTAAAAGGAACAGTATTGCCTAAAGAATTCAAGCTCTCTCTAAGCAAATTAAATCGCGTTTTTTCATCATTGGCGTTTTGGCTATTTGGCCTTGAATCGAAAATGCAGTAGGTCACTCTAGCATTTTGCGTCCAAAATTTTGGCCATTAAGTATCTGTAGCTAGTAACTGTGACTAGTTACTTTTCAAAATTTGCTACTGAAACTGCAAGTAAATTACATTTTTTTGATAGGTAACTGTTACTGTGACACAGTTACTTCAAAAAAGTATCTTGCCCACTGTTATGTTTTTTGTATAGTATCGGTAATTGTTACGTCACCAACGCAGCCACTTATTTGCCTGTGCTCAGTCAAGCCTTTTTTACTTGCTGGTAGATGTTATACCTACAGCTAGTTGTGAATTAGTTTTATGATATCGATTATTAAGTTTGTAGGTAGCTAAGAATATTATTAATTATAGTTTTGGACGGTTGGCTTGAGCCCTTGCGATGCTTGGTTCGTAGATGGAAGTCAAAAATACGGTGCGTGCTAGCTCTTCATACTTTCGTGGCGTTTTGCTGTTCGTGCTTTTCTTATGTGTGCCTTTTGCAGAAGACCGTCTGATCGTGTATTTGCCTGATCGTCTAATCGCCTATTTGTCTAATAGGAAGGTTGCACGTACGTGATCAAACGTCGTCAAATTGCGCTTTCGAAAAATCTGGCTGACCATTTTGAGTGATTTTGCATCGAATTAAATAGGAGTGATATCGTTTTTTGCAAAACAAATCGATAAACGTGACAGTTGTTGAATGCACGTTAAATATGTTGTTTTACTGATGTTAAGGAATGAATCTAAGGTCAAAGTAAGATAACAGGCGCTAAGGTTTGCTTGTTATTGCAAATAGTTGGGCTAATTTTATGGGCTAAACATGCAGGCTTATTTGTAGCCAGCTTCTGTGAGGGTTTCATATTCGATTAATCAGCGTGTTAGGGAATGCTGAGTTTAAGTTAATTGTAATGTGTAACTTACACAGTATATTTAGTGGCATAAGCATACTGAAAAGTTGTAAACTTGAGTTATACTGTAGCCTAAATGGCAGGGCAGACTTCTGTACCGTTTGTCATATGCTGGATTAGTTATTGTTGGATAAACCAGTAAGTTTTTGAAATTTTTTGTCAAAAGTGATTGCAGGCTAGTCATATTGATATGTCAGATGTAATTTTGTGACCTTAACTATTCTTTAAACAATTGTTTGGGCTATCAACTAGGCTGCTGGACCAAGGGTAATTTAAAAATTACGGTACCGATTTATTCATTCATGCGTATGAGCTCATGCTCTGTTTGCATGTTTTTCGTCACACTGGGTCACCACGACGAGTAGACTGCTTGGCCCCACCACCTGTTTGCCACATAAAGATGGAGGCATGCCGTTAAATGCCTTGCTCGTGGACACAACAAGTAAGCTTGCCGGCAAGCTTACCGTACCGATAGCAATTGATCAAATAAAGGTTGTTTTTGCTAATGTACTAACTGGTTTCTAATTGGTATAGTTTATTTTTAAGTGAGGAGCAAATGGTAGTTAAATAGCACTTCTTTTAGGGGCATTTTTTAAAGGCAGTGGCTATTTTGCCGTTGACGGCAATTTACCCTCAGAGACTATTTTGCCTTGAGTTGTTTGTGATTGGTCAATCTTAATGACGTACTAAACATGTGACTTTTGGTCGTCTCTGATTGGTCAATTTGAAAAACCAATTTAAAAAATTTTGCACCCCCAGGTCTCTATCCCCCACCCTGCACACTCCCTTGCAGTGTACACTGCCCCATACATTTACATATCGGGCATGTCCCTTCAGTGTACACTGCCTTTCTTTTAAAGCCCTGGCCAGCTGAGATTTGAACCTGATACCTCGGTATCTCAAGACCAGCGCTCTATCCACTACACCACAGAGTCACTGGTGCGGTAATAGCAAATTTGGCTATATAAACACACGTGAATGATCACGGCAAAATAGATTCCAAGGGCAAATTGCCGTCGACGGCGAAATAGCCAGTGCCTTTTTTAAAACTTAGCACACTGTGCTAGGCTTATACTAGCCAACTGAAAGAGCAAATCTCAACCAAATTGCTTTTGGTCAAATTTATTTGTTTCCGAGTATCCAACTCGCAATAATTCATTCGAAATTTCAATTCATTTTTCATTAGTTTTCAAAATAACTCCAAAAGTTGGTGTTTGCCCAATACCTCTCCAGCACAAATTACAGCTTTTGGTCAGCCAGTTTTTTTGGCGCGAAATGTGTGACGTCATATGCAACCTTCCTATTGAATGATCACCTGATAATTGAATTGGTAATAGCTCAAGTTGCGTTTGGATGAATAACGCAGGCGCGTAATTTTAAGTTGAATTCCGTGAGTCAACACCCACCACTTAAGATAATCACCTACCACGGAGAGGATTTCAAAACTGGAAATAAAGCAAGGGCGAACCTCATTCACACAAAACGATTCACACAACAAAAGAGCAGCTTACCTCCTACTATTTTTAAAAGGATTTTTGAGTAAGTAGACATCTAAGCAGAATATCAATCGTAGCCTATTAACTGCGGAAGTCTATTTACCCACATAAATGCGGTGAGTGTATTTCAAATTGAATGCCACCGAATTGTTTTTACTTTAATTGAATTAAAATATTATTCGCTTTGCCATACTACAACAATGCTATTTGATTATCCTATTTTCCTAATCTTGATTCGTTTTCCTCTTTCAGAACCATTAGGACGTTTTAGGCCTGTGTGGTTGAAAAAATGCTAAATTCATTTCCTCTCTCTAACGAAATGTTGAAGGATTTGATTGTGCTGAACCCTGAAAAAAGACATGAAGCCTCGTCAGCAGCAGGTTGACAGAACCAGGTATGTAAGGGGGCAAAATGGTCGATTGCCCAGGGTTCCTCGAAAGAAGAGTGCCACGGTGTCCATACTTTTACACAACTTCCAATAATTATATAAATAGTAATGCAAAAATAGATTTAAGAATTTCGGTGTTTTGGAAACCCGAGACATAGTTTCACCGAATGTAATAGGAAAATACTGGTAAAATTTATTTAAAAGTTGATAAACATTTGATTTCAATGGCGAGGTTGTCCCAGTCATTTCCTCAACTCGACCTCGACGCAGATCTTTTTGCGCGAAGAGTTTCTAGAATACCAGTTGCAAGACGGCACGGATATACTTTAAAGGCCTGCCAATTGACCAGTTCTGGGGATACATGAGAAGGAAGAAAACAGCAAGCCAGCTTATCTTTAGCGAGATTGGTTTTTCAATAAAGTGCGTTCTGCGTACACCTCATTCACATGAGTAGAGCGGAAGAGCCTTTTCCGTGGCTCGTAAAATTGTAGCAGAGAATAGAACCAATTTATGCAACGACACTGCATGCTCGTTTTAACTTGCAAATTGAATTCTGATTGTACTACGAGTAGCTTTAGACCAGCAATGAAAAAGTTAAATGTGCTATGTTTGATGCAGGGTTGCTTTTTTCAATTGTAAACCCGACAGAGACTAATGTATTAGTTGCTTTTTGTAGCCAAATAAAAATGCTGCCTAGCTAATCTTTGTATCTCCACTGAGTAGCTTACGATTTTTTTTATAGATTTACTCTACATTGCAAAAGCACAGATCACGCGTAACAGCAACAATTTAGGTGAAGGGAAAGTGCGCTAAACATAAGTGGGGGGCGAAGCCCCACACAGTTTCCTTTTCTTGTGAAAATATTTCAGATCAAACAATTGTCAATGTTGACAGGTATAATATTTCAATGGTATTTTAATGTTTCAATGTTCTTACATCTTAAGAATTTAAACGGAAGGACATTTAAAAGCAAGGCAATAATTGCTCTTGCCTCATCGTGAGCGTCAAAGAAAAACATGAAGCAATGTATCTCACGGTTGAATGGAAGGAACAATTATGCTACGCTGCCTTACGGTGTGAATTCTTTAGATTTAAAAACTAGTTCACTCTGCACCTTTCCATCTGAAATATATCTCTACTGATAAAAGCGTCGCAAAAAAAGCTGCAAGCAAAACAAATTTTCAAAAGTTATGATTAAAGATTCCATTTTTGGTATTGTTCTGCAAACATTTTTAAATTGGGAAAAATTTTAAACGCATGACACATGTCAAAGCCGCTCAAACGGTATGTGCTCTAACCGCTAAGCAAGCGTAACACATGTCACAAAATTTTCAACAACTTTTCGATCACGGTATACTTGCTGCCAACTTTGAGCTCACATATCTAATGTAGCTATCTGACCGCCGTGTCTTTTATATTAGGATTTGTAGAAACAGTTTCAATTTGAACGCTTCTTTTGCTAGGGTGAATGTCACCTGTGGTTCAACCGGGTTGGAATAGTAAAAGCCGTCTACGCGGCGAGTCGTAAAAGGCGTCTAATGGATATCCATGCGAGTGAAGATAGTCTACGAGTAACACGGTGGACCTGTGATGCGAAGTCATGCGTTTTTTCCTGACGGGAGAGTTCGGGATTCGCGTGCATTGAGCTTGATGGTAAAGGACTCTAAATTCGCAGGTTTTGTCCGTGATGTGAAAGCTTGGGAATCGTTGTTTTTTATTTCATGTTGACTAATGGTGTAGGAATCTAAATTCGCAGGATTAGTCCACAGGAATACACGAAATTTGCGCGCTCCGTACTTGATGCTAACTGATGGTGTGGGACTCTAAATTTCCAGGTTTAGTCCCGAAAGAAACGCTCGAAATTCGTGTGATTTGTATCTGGTGCCAACTGATGATATAAGACTCGAAATTCACCAGTTTTGTCCCTGGCAAGAGCACTCGAAATTCGCAAGTTTTGTTCCTGATGTTGATTGATAGTATTGGACAGCAATTCGCAAGTTTATTCCCTTACGAGAGCCTTTAGGATTTGAGAGTATTGTAACTGATGTCGACTGAAGATGTAGGACTCTGGATTTGTGAGATTTTTTGTAATAAATGCATTAGAGATTGGGCTTTGTATCTGATGGCGTAGAACGCGGGGTTTGAAAGATTAGTCCCACGCCAGAACATCTGGGATTTCGTGGGTTTTGTCGGCCAGCTTGATGTTAACTGATGATGTGAAACTCGGGATTCGTGAGTTTGGTCGTTGGTTTATTGGTCTGCCAGTTTTTTGTCGGACTGTCTTTTCGCACCAGTATTTGTGCTTTTTTGATGCTTGTGTTTTGTTCGTTCGTATTTGTCTTTTTAGTTCAGCAATCGGCACCGCTGCCCACATATATAAATATAAAATAAACAAATGAGATAATTGTCTCGAGATTGTTCTTGATCGCACTGGTCTATACAGCGCTGCAGGGCTAAGTGGTTATATCTACTTTTTGTGTCAACAAACGGAAAATTTTTATAGTTAGCCTACACTTAGCATTACCTGTACTCAAATCCGGCGTGGAATAGTCGACAAAATGTAGCCTGCTTTCATCTGGCTGTATACCTGTTTCTCACGACGATCTCTAAATACAGACCATGACAACGCTCGATCGGCAGCGGCAACTGAGGGCCGACGTGACAATTACATGAATCTTTTGATTTAGCATTCTTGTCACAAAAATGACTATATTGATATAAAACCTCATTTTGGCGACAGATATAATTTTGATATTGAACTTAGACTCTAACATTACGAAACAAAATTAACAAACCCCAAAGTGAAATTAAGTATAATTGCGATACCGATATTCTCAAAGGGCCAATACCGAGTTTTTTTCGCACAGAGGTAATCAAAATTGGAGCGTTTGTAATGGCTATACGGAAATAGAAATAGCAACATGACAACACAGTCAAAAAATAATTAAAGATCCCTATCGAATACTAATTAAAACTTACCCTTCGCAATTATTATGACAATTTCAAGTTGCTTTGTTTTGAGTTAAAGGTGGCATAAATGCAGCTAAATTTTTTAATAAAACATTGCTCAAGATTTTCCCGTGTTTTTTTGTAGCGGAGAAATTGTGTTTTTTCGATATAAAAAGAAAGTTATTAATTAAGCAAGTTCTGCAGACAGGCCTAGACAAGTTCACGAAAAAAGCGAAACATAATGTCATCTACTGGACTGTGCGATCTGAAGGATGAGTAAGACCATCTCTACTTAAATTGCGCAAAAATTCACCATAATTTTCACAATAAAAGTTAGTTTCGTCAACAATATCACTACCAGTCTTCAGTTGCACATAATCAGCTATGTACACCAATGCTAACTTAATTTCTTTTCATATACTGCTCATGAGTTCGGCCAAACTGTCCGCAATCTCTTGCTTGTTTTCATCAAGACAATGATTACAATAGTGACCATCATCACCCTCTATTTTCATCTTTAGCTGCAATGATCGTTTTGCTCTCTAAATCCGAAGCTTTTCAATTACAAACTGAGTTATTATAAAATACGTCCACCACATCCTTTTCTCAGCTCACTGAAGCATTTTTTCAAAGGATCAGCCAAAATTACATAGTCGTTGCCATAACCCAGTAAATATTTAGTCAAATCCACAACAGGTATAATAAATAAAATTGGCAGCTTCGCAAGTAAGTTGACGGACCCTCAAGCTACGAATTCCTTTTATTTGTCGAGCCATTTGTCCAACCTCTAACATAAATTGCAAGTGTGAATCATCTATTGATCTAATTACAGCTCGTGAAGTGTTAGCATACCTGCCATTTAATCCAGAACTATTTAAATTGAGCATTTTTCACAACTAAACAAAAATTTTTGAAAAAATTATGGTAACCAGAAACGGCATGATGATCCAGTTGTGGGTGAGTTTCGAAAGCTGCAGCAATTTCATCGCAAAAAACTTTTAAGAAGGCGCTTACCTACTGACTCTCATTTGCTGATGGTGATACAGAGGTGTGATCCAGATGAGATAATTTTCAAACTCCATCTGCTTCCGCTATGTAAAGTATTTTTAAATTATTCCTTTTGGCAAGTCGAACAACTCCATTAAATTCATATTTAAGCTCTCCACATTTATCTATTAGCCAATTGTTACGCAAGCATTTGAAGATATGTAGATAGCTGTAGAGAAGAAAGGTGTCACCATTGTAAATCCTCGGTTTGTCTTCTTCAAAAGCTATAGTTCTGAAGCACTTTTGATTGATTCTGCGCCCGTCTGCAATAATTGCGATTACTTTTCCCGATCTGTGACCATTTATGATGTCAAGTATGGGACGACTTTGTTCCATCAATAAGCTAGATGATAAACTGCTTACAGGCATGGCTCTGCGAAGAAACTCAGGTCCACCATATAAGCACTTCACCATTATTCCACAAATTGTTTCAACAAGTTTGTGAGCATCATCTGCTGCTTTTCTTAACAAAGTTTCTCCATGGTAAGTAATTAATGTCTTGATGTATACCTCATTTAATGATGCAACACACCTTCTTTGCCTGTGCGATAAATTGTCAAGAACATATTTTAAAAAGGACAAGTCGTCAACGCTAGCAACTCTAGCCGTGACTCGCGTTGGAGTACGAACGCAAGGAAGTTAATAGTCTTCTAATAATCTTCGATACAGTGATCTTGACAGGGTAAAATATTCAAAAACTCTCGTAACGGTCTCGGGAAAATACAAAGGCTGACCGACTATGGTTTTACTCATGGCCTTCAATTCAACAAGTAAAGTTTTTATTTTGTCACCGGAAGTGTTTTGCTTCAGAAATCTCAAAATTTCTTTAATAATTGTCTAGCTAATGGTACAGATATCCGGTTATACGACAATGAATTTGTCGTGCAAAGAGACCAATAACAAAATGCTTCATACGTTGGATATCTTGATCTTCGCCATTCTGATCATGAAGATTACCGACTACAAATCTTTTAGAACGCATGACCACTTCATGATAATGTTCATATGAAATCATGTCGTCAAGACGGATATTTTCAGCAATTTCACTACACTTGGCAATCAGCTGTTCTTCAATTTTTTCAAGTTCATTTGATACAGTGATTCCAGCAGAGATGCAAGCCCTTTTCGTGGTACGTTCTTGTAAAGAAGTGGTGGCAAAATTGCTTTTCGGCACATCAGGAAAAATAGAAGGTGGATCAATTGGTCTAAATTTTCCATAGACTATTTTCAAATTGCAATTTTCTGGCCAATGCTTTCTGTATGCTGCTGTATACTTTGTGACCACTAAATTGGCTCGAGGTATTGCCGCAATCCATCGATTGCGACCAGCATCTGATTTTGGTAATTCGTACATAAAAACGGTATTCTAACTCGTGTCATAGTTAGAGCTACACTTAGGAACATAACACTTTAAAAAGCATCTAAGAAACTGTACAAAATTTATACGCTCAGAATCATCTGTATTTGAAAACCGAAGCCTCCCTCAATTAAAATCTACTTTCAAACATGATAACTTTTTTGAAGACTCGCGGTCTACTATAAAATTAAAACAAATACCAAAATGGAACTGTGATCATGCTTGTTTGCTGCTTTTGATATGCCTTACATACATCATAACCATACTCTCTAAACTATACTCACACTATCAAACTAGACTGATACTTTCATATCGCTTTCTTGCAAGTGTCGAGTCAGCTGGTTTTTCTCTGTGACAGCGCAAGCAAGTCGCACATTACCGGTACGTTGTTTGAGACACAAAGCGAAAGCAACGAAACCACAGTTGTGCAGCTATTTTGCTTTCCAATGGACAATTTTGAGCGGCAAGTCAGCCTTCAGCTGCCGCAGCCAATGGCACGTTGTCTTGGCCTGTATTTGGAGATTGCCTGGCTCTTTCTACATAGTAAAAATATCTTAAAAAACAAAACATAAATTGACGATACATCGATAATGGAAACAAGCATATTCTAAGATTTATTAACGACTGTAAAGACATGGATATATTACCTAATCTAAGCTTGGGTAATTTAGAGAAAATAGTAAGCAATACATCTCTTCTTCTTCAAAACTTTTTAAAAAATTTTTACAGTAGTTTGGTCGATAGAATAAATGGGGCGGGCGAGGCTGTATGCTTTACCCAATAGCGAACACTAGAAACTTTTTCTATGACATATTTATGAGTACAGTTGCTAATGGTAGCAAAAGCTGGTATTGCCTTCATAATTCGTCTCTGTGATGACTTCGAGGATTGACTCTCTTCACTCGGTCTTTGTTTGCTTCAATTAATTTTCTGATTTCTTCATCTTCGTCAAAGCCATCTTTCTGTCGATTAAACAAGCAACGTAAATAAACCTCGCTGCATTGGATGTGTCCATGATCACGCGATCATTTGTTGTGAAGTATTGCTGCTAACAGGTCTCTAAGTTTTGGCGGATTACATGGCTAAGCTGGTCACTGAGCTTGTCGCATCAGAAAACTGCTGCGTAAAAATCGTATTTTGGAATCGGTTTTTGGGATGCAGTTAAAAGATTAATCTGACAGAGTAAAATATCTTTCCAAAAACAAGAACATCCATTAGATGACAAAGGAAGTTATGAATATTCAAAGTTTTCAGGCCTTAGCTTTGCGTGAAGTGTATAAATATCTAAAAAGCATGAATAAATATACGCTGGAGTACCTAGAAACAATTTTCTTTTTGGAGAGGAGAGCGAAGTTGTTAGCAAAAATTACGATTTCTCGACCACAAATAGCAAATTTTAAAACGTTTGCGCGGCTATAACTTCAATCGTCCGATTCAACTTTGATCACCGCATTGAATTTACCGCATTTTATGCAAAGATCAATCTGATTTAGATGCCTCTGAAAACGCGAAGAGGTAGGATTTTTTATAATAAGAAAATGTTAGCCTTTACAGGTGGTTAAACTGCACTTTTTAAAGATGTTACGAAACAAAACCGATTTTTTTTCAAAATGTTTTTTTGCAACCTTCCTGAAATAAAGAAGGGAATTTCTAGCCGCTTGGTAGCCTATGATTGATTGGCACGGAGTTACGTAGCATTTTGTTATTGTTTGAAGCTGTTTGTAGACAAAAATGCTTGAATAAAAAGTCTAGGAATTGCGAAAAAATGCACTGCGCTCGAGTCGGTAATTCTAGAAGTTACAATCTGTGTCACATAAACAGGCAACAAATACAAGCTCGTTTTATAACAAGCACAGTTAGAACTTACCGGTGCTATCTGGTGACGAAACAAATAAGTGTTGTACAGCTTTATCATTTACAAAAAAAATCTTGTGTCGTCAATCGTGGCCATCTGCCCAACTGTAACGCTATAGATTTACTAATGAAACTTTAAGTTGTTAGAATGAATTGCCCTGCTCAAGAGCTTCCTTCTTTTTCAATATCAGGAGCGCAGTAGCCCAAGAAATCTTTGGTACCCCATTCATCGCAAAAGCTAACATCAAGCCGGAAACTAATCAGATTGTATTTTGATAAAAAGGTCCCGAGTTATATGCTTGAAAGAAATCTCGGCATCTGATTGTTACACCGCTGATTCGGAAGAAATAATATCAAAGTGTACCAAAAACTTCAGTTCATGTTATAAACCTCAAAAAAATCTCTTTGAAGCTCGGCAAAATAAGAACTTGCGAATCCCATTGAGTTAATCTTGCCCAAAGCAGGGTTTCTTCTTCAACTGCTTTTTTCAAGAAAATGTCACTTTAAATCATGGCTATAAGTTATCATCACACTAGCTCGGACTCTTTAACCAACATCGAAGCATATCTCCACCAAGTCTCCCAGCAATTAGCCACAGACCAAAAGTGGTGTAGATATAGAGAGTTTCGAAAGTGATGACACAAACTCCGCCTTTACTAGGCTTACATTACTCAAAACTTTATTGCTTATTCTCAATCTTATTCGAATAGAATTTTTTTCTAATTGAATAAGTGACTACAAAAAATAAAATGATTGTTGTGATGTTAATGCAATTGATCTAAATTTCTAAAGTGACTCGCTAAACTTTAGTATCAAAACAAAATGATTCTATATAAATTGAAAATGATTAGGTAAGTTTTCAACAATGCAATCTTTGTTTTTAGTTATGATTTGTAATTGTTTCATCTGCTATACTCTGTCTTACGTGATAAAATTTCTCGTGAACTAATCCTAAACATGCGTGGGTTCTTTCTCGGCACAGCCAGACGTTTAGTTGCTTTTCGTTCATGTATCCAACCTTCTCCACCATTTCATCAAAATGTAGATCTATAAATATCAACATTCATCGGCAATATTAGTGATGCTAAACGTTAGCAATGACAGTGGCAAATGTTCCTGGTAGAAAGTGCTGCTCTGCTCCGAGTGACACTTTGAGGCCTTCCCAGGTGTCACATATTTTGGTGACTAAACAAGCCTAGTCTATGCCTTGAAAGGGCTTCACCTTTGTAATTTCGTGTTTAAAACAACTCAGAAAAAATCCTCTTTTCTAAAAGCATTTTTCTAAAGTCGATCACTTCATAAAAGAGCTTTTAAAGCCAAAACAAGTTTTTTTGTTCCTGTTAAATTACGTCAAGCATTTGCATAATTCAGCTTTAATATTTAACAGGGCACTTTCGATTTATCAGGTGAAAAAGAAAGGGGGTGATAAGGTTCAATTTGAAAAAAAAATTAGCTTTTTTAATATTTTCTCGGGGGAAGACACTGAACTTTTTTAATGAGACATTGGTTGAGCACCTTTCGCCAAATAGAGATGAATCTGGGATGACATAGCAATAGTTGTTCTTTTACTACCTTAGTCTGATAAAAAAATAAATTGCAAACATTACAAAGTGACATGGCATGCGTCGCGAGTTTGATCTTGCAATGCAGGAATAGCGTACTGCCAAGTGCGGCACATGCCCCAGATCTTGTACTTGAAACTTTCTGCCGCTGCTTTAATACGAAATTAGTTAAACTTGCATTTTTTAAAACAAATTATTGCTCGAAACAAATCTTCCAAGGCTCACTTTTCCACTTGCTGGCTTTGAGTGAGCGTGAGCCTATAGACCACTTGGCATATGGCTCACTTGGCCAAGGCCCATTAAAACAAATTTTGCCGCGAACTTGCAGATACTCTTACTGGACTCGTATAAATCAGTCAACCAGTACTTCATAGAGTTTAGCTCTTTCCTATCCTGATTCTTTGGGTTAAATAAGCAATGCTGTTCAGTCAGCCTATCCAAAAAGACAAATTTTGTGCACCTAAAAATGTTAACAAGCCGTAACAGTATGAGGCTTTTAGTCAAAATTTTATATGCATGATTGGTTCAAATTAGGCTGCCACTTTCCTCTAGTTTGATCTTCAACAGGTTTGTAGTGAGCATCAGAACAACTTCTCGCGGCTTTGCCTCAGTTCCAAAAAACAGGAGAGGTAAAAATTAGCAACAGTATGATTTTTTGATGAGAGTTAACCTTTGTTACGCTTGCAGACCTATCTCACTGCCCTAAGTATGCTAGTGCAATAACAGCATGCTTATCTTGTAGCCTGCCGTACCATAAGCTAAGTTTTACCTATGATGTGATTGCAGACACGTTTAGTTCTTTCATAGGTCTTCTCATCCATATCCCCTTGAAGCAAGTATCTTTTCAAGCATGGAGAACTGCTGTCCATATCTTTACCTGGATCTGCATTTAGTTTCAATATGGCTGAAAAAAAAACGGGGATGTTTTATTTGCATTTTTGAACGTTTCTTAAAAATTGTTATACTGTAATTACTCTAATACAACGTTCTCAAACTGGGGTCTCGGAGAAATTTTCAAGAGGTCTTCAACAATTTTTTGTGGTAGATTAACTATAATTTTTCTGTTAGAAGATAATCTCTAAAAAGATCAAAATTATAAAAAAACGGACAAAAAATTGCCCACAACAAGTCAATCTTCATAAAAAGTCATCATCATGATCAAAAGGAAAAAACAGAAGGGAGTACTCCATTACCACAAACGAAAGCGTCCAACACTTTAGAAAGTTTGTAAACTGCCACTATCATAAAGGGGTTAAAATTCTTAGAAGTGCATTTCCGAAAATATAAATATTTTTCTTTATTAAATGTAATAACTATCCCCTTCTTCCTTCCCCTTTAGCAAGTAAATTGTTGATTGAGTCGCCACAACCAGTAATTTTATGTATCAGAAGGGACAAAAACTTTGGGTATTTCAACTTAGTACAATATTACTGTAAAGCAAACATTAACAACTCTTACATTGTGCAATACAGCACAATAACAAAGGCAATAAAACGCGACCGGTTTCGACCTTTTTCGGTCTCATCAGGCGATCGTAAACGCAACGAGTTATGACCCGCTATTAAATGACGCGAACCCACCAAATGATGCTATGACATTAAGTGGGGACAAAATGACATCCATGGGGTGAAAAACTTTCATCAAGTGGGCACATAATAACATTCATGAGTCAAAATTACTGACTAAGTATCCCAAAAAGGGAGATGAAATGATTGACACTATCAAAAGTAAAATGTTTACGGAGTCGCACAAACAGTGATTTCAAGTAGTCTTCTTTTTAAAAGGGCAAAAACTTCCGGCATTTTAACATAGACCAACTTACTAAAAAACAAACACCAATTCCAAGTTGATGATGTTTGATTTACAGTAAATTGCTCAAAGCTACTCCTTTCGCATTATACTTGCAGCACTGAAGACCTTAATTTTGATAGGCTCGAAATAGCTGCCATTAGGTTTTCACATCCAAATCAAACTTTACTTCAAAAGAAGGGACACATATAAAATATGTTGCAAAGAGAGTTCGAAGTGTGCCTTACGCTACTAGTTTAAAAAGTTGAGCATAGCTCAGGTACACGTTTTACAAGATCTTTTTGAAACATTTTTTTGTAATAGTGCTCTCACTTTCCATCAAAATTTTTGCAAAACACAGTTTGGACGTGAGGCGCTCTATTCGCGGCCTCGTCTCGTGGGTAACATTCCAAGATGAGACAAAAGACAGAGCATATTTTACGAGGAGATAAGCTTCATTCAAAGCTTGTTATTCAATCATCCTAAGCCATTTTTTTTGCATTTTACAAACGTATGGCAGACAAGGTTTAAGCCTCTTCTAGAATAATAATTCTCAGATTTCGTATACTCGCATGTTGTTTTCTCACTTTATTAAGTGTTCTCGTACCACCTACATTTAGAAAATTCCACACTCACAAACCAATAGCAGGCAATAATATTCAATGAATAAGCCTACCTTTGAAAATGAAATTAGAATGTAATTATAAACTTGAACATTAATTGTAAAGAATAACAGAACAACAATCGTTGTGTTGACAGCATAAACAAAAAGTTGAAACAATTTAATTGGGATGCTGGGGCGGATCTAGGGGGAATCGGAAGATAAGATCTTCCAAACTTTTCGAAAGTCATGCTTTACTAATAGCTTGTTGTACACTTTTATAGAATTTGAACATAAAAATTCACAAAGTAGTTACTCGTTGACAAAATGGGCAAAACAATTTCCTTCCTCTATAAAAGAATTAGATTAAGTTAGCCCTTCCAATAAATTGTGCAATTTGGATCTTCTCCTTAACAAAAATGCTGAATCCACCCATGGATGGATAAAGCTAACTTTCTCCACCAGTTGTTAAATGCGAAAAACAAAGTCAGTGGGGGTAGGGGAGGGAGCGCCAAGGTGATTGCTGTGTAATTAAACTACTAAATATTTGGCATATTATTTATGATTTTTCGTAATTGCATGACCTAACATTCCTGGATGCGCGTATATTGGTAAGTGTGGCATAAACGCAGCAGGGGAAGTACAAACTAATCCAAAGTCAAGCACTTACAATAAAGTTATTAGAATTGGATAGATTATGATTTTAGGATATAATCCATCTATTAGGTGTTTATGGTAAAGATGCCAACAATTGCTGTAATTCCTGTCAGAATCAATATTATAAATAGTCAGTTTGCTACATTTAATTATTATGTGTTAGAGATTAATATCAGTGAAAATTGTTACAAAAATATTGTAACTTTCTATTGCATTACTAAAAAATAGGCTTTTTGGCTTACTGTTACGTAAATACTGTTATGTATCATTCTTTGCAGGCATCATACAAGTTGATAGCTTTTGAAATAACAGTGAATAAAAGCATTATACGTAGCTGTTGCCGAGTTTTTGCTGTAATAGTGCCGAGCAGCATTATGACATCATAGAGCCAGTTTGAAACGTTCAATGAAAAAAAGTAAAAGCAGGCTTTAGAATGTTTGAAAAAAGAATCTGCCTTTGCATCATCAATTCAGCTCAAATCGTTGTAGAACTTTTTTCTGGAATGCACGTTGTTGATATGTTCCAAAAAAGCTTTTGGTTGCATGTCTAGGGTGATTATCTTTTGCCAATATACACAAAACAAATTGTGCAATCAAGCGGCATCTAACTATGACGGCATCTTATACCCTATAGATTGAAAATTTTTACTTATTGGTAAGCTGAGGGTTGGTTTTCATTTGTGCAGAAAATAATTTTCCTTCCTTTAAAACTGCAAATTTAAAAAATAATCTTTGAGTATGACCTCATCATGACGTGACGAGCCACCTCATGACATTCATCCCCACAAGGTGATCACTCGTGCCGAGTTTGATATTTGTACATTGAGTAGTTTTGGAGAAGTTGACGCGAAAGTGAGATAACGCATACTTGAACTCCGTCTGTACGTTCGCGCGCTTTAACTCCTCCGAAACTCTTGGGCGTTCCAAGATCAAACTTGGCACAATTAGTCACCTCCCAAGATTGGGTGTCATAAGAGATTTGTGACATCTTAATCAAAGATAACTTTTTTAATTTGCATTACTTGACGGGGTATAATCGCTTTTTGCTGAAACAAAAGCCCATCTCAAATTTACCACCCTTTTAAAAATTTCACTTCTCTCGGGTGCAAGATCGCATCTTAATAAACACTAAATAGCACAATTGGTTTTGTATTTTCTCAAAAAATGCGTAACTCATAAACGCGGATGAAAACTTTTGCTGGAGATATTAACCAGGTGCTTTCGATGGAAAAAGCTTTTTTGGGAGATATTAACAAAATGATTTCGACGAAATTAATTCTACAATGATTTAAGCTGACGTAACAAAGCAACAAGTGATTGGTTTTTTAAGCATTAAAAGGATTCTAAGCATATTTCTTCTTTCTTTTCTTGAACACTTCAAACTGACTCTATGATGTCGTAATGCTGCCTGGTACGATTAAACTGTAAACAGTGCAGCAGGCAGCAGTTGCAATTAAAACTGTCACATGCTGTCATTCCAAAGGAAATAATTTATATGCAGCCTAACAAATAATAATAATACATTACAACATTAGCATACCGCTCAACTGATCATACAATGTCGCAAGCCCGATTGATTTTAACCTCTAAGACATCAGCTTATTAATTAAGTGCAGCAAAGTTCAACAAAAGGACGATTTTTCATGTTAAATCTTGCAGAAATTACAAAAATTACTCGCATCTTCCGCACAAAAACCTGGTGAATGGATCATACTCTTTGATCACAATCTAACCAATTGCAATAACTCAGCTGTAAGTTGACTTTGAGTAGGCTTTCTCTTTTCCTAGCTGCAATTTTGTCAGGACGCACAACCACAGGTTTTAGGTCACACTAATAGGCCCACAATTTCGAAAAGTCGTGAAGTAGTTAAAATCACAAAAAATGGCATTTTGTATATTGCTGCCTTTTCTGTGCTGCAATGTACATTTAAATAAATAATGCGAAGGTGTAAATAGTAGCTTTAAGTTTGCTAAATCAGTCCTGATAACTATTTCAATAAATATACTCGTGTGAAAATTGAGTTTAATGCCGGATATAAGATTTTGCTGTAATTGTCTGAACATAATTTGAAATAAAAATTGGTTTCATACCTGTTCTTTTATTGTGCAACTGTCTTACTGTTTTCAATTCAAAGTCTTAAGAGGGCAGACAATCTTAAATTAAAAAATTTGCTTTAAAATCCCTGTTGTTTTTGTACCGTGAAATTCAGCCTTTTTTGTCATTAATGGCCATGCGGAATGATGTGTTGTTGTTGGTATCCAAAATCTTTAATTCATTGATAAAATTAGCTATGATAAAGTGAAAGTGGTTTGAAAACTTGGGCCATACATTTAACTTGGGTAAATTTCGTTTTTCCAATCTTCTCTGCTCTCGTCTTCTCTGGATTGTATTTTGATAGATACATGATCAATAATTAAAGACTGAATTCTGCAGCGGCAACCCCAACATTTTTTCTAAATCGTATTTGAATTGCTTTCCAACAATATTCTCATAACAAGTTTCTAATAATTTTTACTGCGCGTTGGTGAGAAGAGAAGACTGGAGAAAGTTTGAAACAGCTTCTCCGCATGAACCAAATGTAAAAACTTTTGTTGTGACCGAAGGTCTTCGGGACTTTGAGAAACTTCATGATATCAACAAAGCCTTTCTGAAGTTTTCAGTAGTATGTTTAATATTTATTGTGAAACTGTTCCTACAACTACACAACCATCACTTTGGCACCTCCTATATCTACTGTAGATTTATGCTGCAATGCAAATGATTAATTAAACGAATAAAAGTTTGTCAAAGTGAGCAAGTCCAGTTCCAAAGCGCGCCCCTGATGGAAGCAGGGCAATCAAGACGTAGCGAGGGACTTTAAAAACTTAGCAAAGAATGAATCGGCTATGACCAACAAACCGTTATGTTTTTCAGCACAATTTTTGTTAACAAAAAGAGTACTTTTGATTTTGGAACAAGAATTGATTATGTGAATAAGCATTAACTTTTCGTTGCTGTTCTCTCAACTACTTATTGAGTGAAGCAAAGCAACTAGCTAAACCGATATCTTAACCTCGATATTTATGATGGGGATCCTGCTGTTACAATAACTTAACTTTAAGTGCTTGATTTTGTGTTAGTTTGTTCTTTTCCTGGGTGCACTCATGCCAACACCAAGCAACATATGCCCAAACATAGGCTTTTATTGATGCAAATAGTCCTACAGTTATCAAAAAGTGCTAAACAATAAGCTCGAATTTTAATATTGTAGGCCAATTTCTGAAAATACATATATATCATTTTTTATTTTGCCATATTTATCCTCCATTCACGAAAAAGCGATGTATCGCTATGTTTTCGACGGTAAGTCTGCACTCGCATGGGAGTTGCCATTTCTGGGTCACCTGTCTTCCACATAAAGGTGGGGCGTCCCGTTAAGTGCCTTGCCCAAGGACACAACAAGCAAGCTTGCCAGCTCGTTCTCCACAACCTCCCATAAATGCCGAGCGCCAAGCAGGGAAGCTATAGATACCATTTTTTAAAGTCTTTTGGTATGACTCGACCAGGGGAATAAACCCCAGGTCTACCGACTGCGAAGCGGACGCCTTAGCTCGCTTCCGCGTCTTTCCACATTTCACGCATTTATGAATTTATGCATTTCATGCACGTCATTAAATAGAGATATAAACGTTTGTGAAATGTTTGGCAGTTTCAATTGTGATCCAGTTCAGTTTCAAAACACGCTCATGCTGCAAACAAGTCGTTTGAAGGGACTCCTGAAACGTTGCGTAGCGGCTCTGCGCAACCCATTATATTGTTTTGTTTAATTGATTCTGTTTAAAAAATGGCAGTTTTGATTTTGTAACTACAATTAGCTCTGTCGCAAAAGTATTAGCCATTGGGTGAAACCGGTCCAGCAGGCTTAACAGGTACTCTTAACCCCGTCATTATTGTTGGGGGCTCTGTGGACGACTCCGCCAGAGCCGCCTGCTACTTATTGCTATTGTATAAGTTGATCTCGATAGTTGTAGCAAGAGTACATGACGTATGCGTTAGAGCAAAACGACTATTATTGTGAAAGATTACAAAAATTTTTCATACTTTAATAAACTTATTCACGCAACAGCTGTTTCGTCCGCAGTCTTATGGCCTGTGCAAAGTTTTATTCACATAGAAGTATTTTTCATGAGAAATTACCTTGCACCGTTTCTTCGCAGCCTTTGCAGTAATCCTCTGAAATAAAAATATCTCGTCTTAACAGATGATCGTAGTTGTAAAAAAGGTTCTCTAACGAGATAGCGTAAGGTAATGTAGCTGTTTTTATTGGCGCATTAGGCCCAAGAAAATTGGCAAGTAACTCTATATTGTGCTGTCGTAGCAACGCTTCAATTGTTTGAAATAAAGACCACTTCGTGTTGGTGTCTCAAGTGGAAACAAGCCCGCGTTGAACCATCACTTGTAAAATGATGGTTCAACGCGGGCTTGTTCAAGAACAAGTAGAACAAGTAGCAGCAAAAGAGCATAGTTTCTGGCTCAGGCAATTTCCGAAGCAATATCGTTTGAAAAACTCATTGATGGATTTTCAGCAAGGTTTAAGGTCATGACAAAAAAATGACGGGGCAAGCAATTTTGTAAGCATAAAACGATATGTGAACTAATCGGAATTTTTTGGCTATTGCAAATAGCGGTGAGAAAAAAGCATATCCCCAATGTTTGAGAAACTTGCAGACGGTGACAGAGAAAAAGAGTTTTCCATGAGAGATCACTTGCAAAACTAAGTAGCCTCATAATTTAGTAAAAATTGCCCCTACCCAAATTTTTCTGACCACTCCATTGAATTAGATCTTTGTCAGCATCCTAAATGGCGGGCAGTGTTTTCTAAAGAGGCCGGAAAGCATCGGTTTTACTTTTAAGATACAAAGCATCGAAGATTCGCAAATCGCATTTTTAGGTGCTTTGCGGTGCAGGAAGAATAGACCAACTTTTTATAACGGTATATCAAACAAATCAAAATGAATTATGATTTATACAAACGTAATTTACCGTGTTTTATTCCACTTGGTAACTCGAAGCCAGCGCAAATGTAACCAAACAGAGGTAGAAATAGCACCATACCGAGAAAGTGTTGCAGAAATGTAGCTTTTGCCATGAAGCTAATCCTTTTTTTGTCAATAAAGATAAAATTAAAATTGCTAGTAATGCCTATATTCAACTTTTCGCTAACTTTTGAAATGTCTAATAATGTAATAGTGCTGCAAAGTGCAGTACAAAAATAGGGGTCAGCCTATTCAGTACTGTACTCAGCAGCTGAGTGGCTATTTACCAGGTAGTAAATTGTTTTTGCGGTTGGCTGAACAATGAGTTCAAGACTTTCTTTGAAAAAATTACCTAAAATGGCGCTTTATATTCTGATATTAAATAATAGGCCTAGATATGTTCAGCAAACCTTCTCTGAAGTGATGTCATCAAAACAAGAACTGCTTCGAGTATCCTTCAAGCTGCTTACAGACACTCATTTCCTAAAAGAGTTCTCCGTCATTAACTAATGGTTGCTCAAAAGTCCTATTTTGACTTTTGTAAATTTTCAGGTTACTTCTATTGAGGCTGCTCTGGGTTTCACGGATTCTAGTGACATCATTGCCTCTATGCCTAACAACTTTGGTTGCAATCTGGCCCAATAACGAGAAAACAAAGCCTGAGACTAAAGTACACTTTGATATCCTTTTACTTGCTGGCAATTTTATCTTTTGTCCGTACAAACTGCACACGTGCAAGGAAGCACAATAAAAAGGTATCTCAATCCAGTGTCCAAAATTTGGTCTGTTTAAGTAGAACACTGTGGCACTGCTGAACAGTACAAAATAATAGTGAATAACGTTTGCGCCGTCGCTGTTTCCGCACTGCTTATCACGTTAATATAGGTTTTGACAATATGAAACAATGGGAAAGCACAAAACATGGTTTTGTGTTACCTTACGTAAATACTTTGTTCTTTTATGACGTGAACAAACTGTTACTGTGGACTTCTTACGCATATATATACAGGGGTGGCCATAAGTCACTTTACCCAGTTTAATTATTATTATTTGAGCTGGGTAAAGTGACTTATGGCCACCCCTGTATATATATATATATATATATATACACAGGGTGAGTCAGAAGTAACCGGGCAGTCATAATATTCGTGATCAAAGTGTACTAAAATGCGTTTACATCGATCAGTCGGTTGATTTCGTGGTGTAAACTCACTTACTACGAAGAAGGTCATGTGAACACATCTTACAAATTGTCAGTTTAAAAAGAAGGTCATGTAAACACATCTTACAAATTGCCAATTAAAGAAGAAGGTCATGTGGACACATCGTACAATTGTCAATTTAAGATTAAGTGATCTGAATACCAGAAACTCAACGACAACTTTCCAAACAAATGGATTGGTCTCCGCGGTTCCATCGAGTATCCTCCTCGTTCTCCAGACCTTACTCCTCCTGACTTCTTTCTTTGGAGTGTGTCAAAGGATTCAGTGTATGCCAAAAAGCCGAGAACGAAAGATCAACTCGTGGCAATGATAGTGAATTCTTGCTCAGAAATTAGTAAAGACTTATGCCGAAGTATTTTGCTGTTCTGTCGTTCGAAGGACTGCAAAATGCATTGAAGAAGACGGCGAACATTTTAAACATTTACTCCGTTAAACTATGTACATGTAATAATAATCATGTAACAATAAATTGGATTTTCATAGTGTAGTTTTGACTGCCCATTTACTTCTGACTCACCCAGTTCTTAGGTTCTACATCGTGAAGACAAATAACCGCCTCAATGTGTTAAAGTATTTTTATTTAAACTCCGAGCAGTTTATAGGCATTTTCTGGCTAGGGTAATGCGATAAGATGTGCCAAGAATACTTAGAATTTATATAAAAATATTTGATATATTGAGGCTGCTATGTATCTTAACGATTTGGAAGAGAAAAAGTAGCCGATTTCATTACCGAAATTCTATCACTTTGGTTCTAGTAAGTTAATTGCCTCATGAGCTAATAGCATATCGTAATGGCGAAAAATGTAAGCATAGTTGGAGCTGTTTCAATAGCATTTTTAACACATGTTGCCCTCGTTCATTTCATTATTTTTGATGTCAAGCCTCCTGCAGCCAATGAAATAAAGCAAGGTAAGATTATCTAACAGCTAGGGTTGACAAAAGTCTAATATTTTGAAAGATACTTCTTTCAACAAACAAGATAGTGATATCGATTTTAGCTGCAAAAAATCACGTTCCTGAAGTTGGAGAGGTTACAAGAAAGACAAAATTTATTGCGATATCCAAATTAGTCAAAATTCATTATTTTCAAAAGATATTTGTACAAATGAGCAGCATTTTTTTTTCAAAACGCCTGCACAGGTTTTGTGTACAGTACTTGAAAAGACGTCACGATTAAATCATTTTAACCTATAAACCCACAAAAACTAATTTGAATTGCAATAACTTTTTTCGCAAATTGTCATTGCTTTGTTCAAATAGGTTACAATGTGCTACAGGGTATAAACAATATGTAAAAAATTACTCTTCAAAAAGGTGCCAATAAATTTTATCAGTGCAATAGCAAAGTATCTACATGTATCTGAACTAACTAAATCGTATGTAGTAAAAGTTGTATGGCTTTTCATAGAGCTTTCAATTGCTGTGTAGAGAATTGTCGAATGCATTTGCCCCGACTTCTGTTGCTGACACGAAATCTCCGGTAGAGTAAGCAACATCAAGCTGATTGCACATGGAACGTGCATCAAATCAGAAGCAGACACTCATTACAGGGATAAAAGTAGGGGCCTTGATGTTACAGCCTCCCCCAGACTATTTTCAGCTCCTCTAAGTTACAAAAAACGGCCAAAAATCATCGCTTGAAAAGTTAATCTTCAGAGAAAGGTCTTTACTTTTTTCTTGAGAGGAATATGCCCTCAGTTTCCTTCTTCCATACGAAACCAATCGTTTCGCCTATGATATTTGTAGGTATTTTGTTGGTTATTTTTTGATTGCATGGGTTGTTTTCGGTATCAGTCTACGCGAATAGGAACGTAATGCTGTTTCTTTCATAGAGCTAGCGTAACATCGAAATTTACTGAAAAAACAATTTCAATATTTTCAGCTGTAGAGATTGCTTTTACCAGCGGAGTAAACCCGCTAAAAATTGTTTATGTGACCCTTAAAGAAAGATTTTATTTTCTGAAATTGCTGTTATGGGAAGCCACATTACAAATCACAAAAAGCATCTCCAAACGAAAAAAATTCGTATGGTAAAAAATGTCAAGTTTAATGAAAAAAGAATCAAAAAAGTTTTTATTTGTTGCCTATGTGTCAAAAATAAAATGGCCTTTGTAAGATAAGTGGTAGAAATACGCAGTGCGTGCACTAATGGTAACTACGGTGAAGGTCTGAAAACAAAGTTGTTCTCGTATAAATGACAAAAACTTTTTCCCCCGCCTGGTGGATAAAAATATATATTTTTACCAACTAGAACATGGCTAATATCCAACTCACGTCCCGTATTCTGACTCATTTGAAACTCAGATTTACATAGAAATAAACGTAATTACCTAATAAGAACAAATGCACTTGACGGGCCCTAGCCTATGCTAAGTGTCTGTTCATTACACCTTTTCAAGAGGTGCCATAAAGAGGCACTTGGCATGAAATAGATTTAGATGTGTCTAAGATGTAAATGAGTGTGAGGGTAAAACTCAGATGTAAATTATAAACTTACGTGTGCCTGTGGCGGCTTCATTTACTAAGACCATAATTTTTTTTTCAGAAACTCTATGTCAATTTTGTAGAAAAACAGTAAACGGTAAAGTATTTTTATTTGTGCTAAATTAAATTTAAAGAATTTTTTGTTCAAATTTTAACTTAAAGGATAAATAAATTTATTTTGTTATTTCTGAAGTAATCAAAAATTTTTAAGAGGGTTGAGATTTGATCTTTTTTATAATAACTTCGTCCCCTGTCATCGTAGTTTTGAATTTCGAAGTCGCAGAAGGGCGTAACGCTTTTATCTTTTATTCCAGTGTGAAAAATCTTATTTAGAACTCGATAAAGAGAGAGTCATGACTGCCACGTTTTTGGATTTTAAGCCCAATTATCTGATGAAAACTATACATCGATGGGAGAAAACAAAAATTTGTTTCCTTTTTTGTCTTGATATGTTGTTGTTCATGTAGGGCTGGAATTTTATGATTGAGCCAAAACGTTTGCATAAAGATATATACCAGTGATGTTTAGAGGTGGTTTTGTCACTTCTGAGTATGTTATCTTAACCTTAGTGAGGGTTGTTGCTAAAGCGTTTGACATCCTGATTTCAAGAAACTGCAGGCTAGCAAATATCAATCATCATAACAACATTGCAAATGTATATTCCAACAACGTCAACAAAATACAGAACAAAGAACATAAATGGAAACGCTTTGCATGTCAACTTGCAGCGTTTTTGTGCAGTGTTGTTACTAATCGGTTCTTTCTGTTTCATGCTCACTAGTTCAAAGTAATTGCCACTTAAGAACAACGAAAACACCTGGCGCGATGGTATAGAGCTGTGGTTCTCAACCTTTTTCGTGCCGTGGCCCATTTCGAGGAGCCACAAATCTTTGTGGCCCAGTTTATTGACGCGGCCAACCTTTTCCGTGTGCTGTGGCCCACTTTAAAGGGGTCACATACTTTTGTGGCCCACTTTGATTACTTCGGTGATGTGATGACGACAAAGTTGCTGGGATCAGCGTCAGAACTCACGGGCGGAATCGGAGCTTATTTGCAAAGGAAAATAAGGTCAATGCGCCTCCAATTCATGGGCGCTGGTCCGTATGGCTGTTCAAATGCACCGGTAATTCTCAACCTCATTCGACTTGCAAACCCATTATTAAAGTACGCAAACATCTGTGGCCCACCCTACTTACCTGCTGTGGCCCGCCAGTTGAGAACCAGTGGTGTAAAGGTTAAAGCATTTACTTTCACAGCTGACAAACTTAGGATTAATTCCATTGACGAGTTACGGTATATCAAAGGCTCTACAATTGGCACTAGCAGATCTTCTGCTTGGCGCTGTGCAATCATACAAGAGTGATGTGGAGGATGAGAATTAATTTACTTAACCATGATAAATACTATATCCTGGCCGAAAAAACTATTGCAGTTGCAAAGCGCCAAAAAAAGCCGTAACAATTTCATCATGGTCAAATTGGCCGATTAAACTTTGACTTCTCTCGCTATCACAAGTTTTTTGGAGATTTTTAGCTATAACAGTTTTTAGCACCAACTAATTATTTTGTATCACAACTGAGTGAATTCGGTTTCATATTTAATCTTCAACATTATTGCTGAGCGCCACGCAGGAGATCTGTGAATAGCATTTTTTAAGCCTTTGATATGCTATATGACAAGGGAATGGAACCCAGGCTTTCACTGACAGCGAAGTGGACGTGGGGTCTCATGGGCTCTCAAACCTTTTTGTAATTGTTTAACCCCAGCTAGTTTTCTAAAATAAAATTTACTCCTTTTTTCTTTAACGCGATTTCAGCAGCAGTAGCTCGCCATAACTCTTGTTGTGAAATTTTATGCCTTTTATCAGGGGTGCCCGAAGTTTTGACGGTATTGACAAGTGTTCGTTAATCTGAAGTGTTAACGGGTGGCGGTTTTGGGACATTGTCTTTTTGAAAGCAATTTCTTTTGACATATTTTTGTCGCTAAATTCATGTTTTATTAAATTTAACCCTGTGGTAAGTTGAATAAAGAAGTTAATATACCCTAGTTGAGAATCAGTGCTCTAACCACTACACCATCATTGATGCCTCTACAATCAATCGATTGTGCAAATCAAAAATTATTTAAAAAAACAGAAACGAGCAAAAGATGATTGTAAACGCTTTAAAGCCAATGGTAACTTCCTTTTTATTTGTTTGGACCGAAGGTTGAAAGCCTAAATGCCACGTTGTAACAATAGTAGAAGCTAGGAGCTCCTAAACTTTTTGAGGTAGTCCCAACAAAAACTTGCTTCCACCTTAATTACATCAATAAAAACTCGCCCCCCCCCCCCTTCCCTTTAATTTGTGACAACCGTTTTTTTCTTTAAATGACGACCAGATATCTTGTGACTATCGCATATTTGCTCTCGAAACCAACACGAATTTTTTTGGATCAACTATGGGGTCGAGACCTCGCCCCCCAAATGCTAACTCCCACACCTCTAAGTTTAAGAACTCTTGGTATAGACCTAAAACAAAGGCAACTTTTTACAACTTTTAGCTTTTAAATTTTACAAAATTTTTGTAAATGACCTATACAGTAGGAGCATATGCAGATAGACCTGAATTCAATATCCTTGTAGAGTCATAAAGATTATGGAAATGGTATTTGCAGATGTCCAGCTTGACCATCAACGATAGGAGTGACATGAAGAATGAAATATGAAACCGAACAAAATTTGTTCGGTTGCGATTAAAAGAAGCCCTGGTGTCAAAAAAGCTTTATCAGCTAAAAAGCGCCAAAACCTTTATGATGATTGAATTCTATCAAAGTTTGAAAAGACAGTATTATAAATAATGTCAGCAAAAAACAAGTCGTTTACTTTTTTCGTGTGTTAGCAAATGATTTAATTTAGCGCCGCTGCTTGTATGAGTGTGCGCCGCTGTTGTAGAATAATTACTGTGTGACGGATCTAATATTTCTTACAGCAATCGAGATATTTATTGAAGAACGAAATAAACATTCATTCCCATGCTTGGAGAAATATTTTCTCAATCAATCACTCGATATAAAACACTTGTTGCTGAATCAAAGAGCCTGCAACTTTTTCATTTGTAAGTTATAAGTAAAGCTGTATTTGAAGGGATTGTAGTTAGGTACTAACTTTTCGGAAGACTTAACCAATGAAAGACAGCTTTGTAAATAAAAAATGCTCCTCAACCGTATTTACTCAATTGCAAGCCGACCTCAGTTGTAAACTGCTTACCGCCTGTAATGATGATGAACCGCTTTGTGCTTATTGCCTCCACAATAAGCGTTGCTGCCAGGCACTGTCTCAGTGCGCAACAGTATTATTATTGGAACGCATTCACAGAGCAGTCTATTTCCCGTCTCCAAATTACTGCGCAGATCTTTCGGCATCAGCAGTGATACCAAAGACAAGGCATTTGAAAAAATGTCGGAGTATGAAAGAAAAAAGCTAACTGCCCTTGAAGATTTGTCGAAAAATTAAGGACAAAATACTTTTTAGGCCGCGTTTTACATTTTCATGAATGTGGAGCGTTGCTTGAAATCTTTATTCATGATGGTTTTAAACGTTTTACGTAAGGAAGATATTGAACCATCAATGTTTCTCGTTTTGGTGGAAGTAAACTAAACATTCAGCTACTCCACCGGCACCGTTATGCTAATCATTAGGAAACATTTCTGAATCCGATTCTCAGCAAAGCTTGCCGAACAAAAATTAGAAATGATCTTTTTCACATTTGCTTTAGCGCGCATACGCTGCGAATTATGTCAGAAGGTCACGTTGCCATTAGGTCGAAAACAATAAGAAGTAAATTAGGATCGTAAACACTAGAAATACCGCAGTTTCTAGCTACCTAGAATTGCCGCGAGCGGTCAAACTTACCGTTTGTTCCGAATAGAAAAAAAGCTTAATACTGACCTTTATTTTGTGTTATCACTTTCTGTTAACATTTGTAGTACACCTAGTAATGGATTGAATCTTTGTAGGTGTGAGATTGATGTGTTGTAGCTTGCATTATATCTTAGTATCATCCACAAATTTACGGCTAACTCTATCACAATTGCATTGTGAAACCGTAACCTTCCTTTGATTATCTACCTGAATTTTCCCAAATTTGTTTGAAATGTATTACAACTACATAAACGTTGAAAAGCAAAATATTTACCAAACAAAACTACTCAAAAATGTACGATTAAATCTACTTTCAGCACAGTCACACATTCAACTTTTACACAGCTTTTACACTTCCCACAAACTAAGCCACGGCATTCAAAACTAAGTTTGGCTGTTTTGTTGTACTCACAACTCACATTAATTTGGCATTGCTTTCGCTTTCTGCTTACGTCCAACGTTCTACTTTGATGAGAATTGTTGGTAGTGGAGGAAAAATTGTCGGTGCTCTTTTTTTCTAGAAGATGAGCTTCTCTCAGTTCATTGGCGAGTTGAAACATTAAATTTCTTGTGGAGACTGAATCGCTACTCTTCTTCTTGTACAACACAGGGCATTGATACAGGCAAGGTTCAAAATATTGTAAAAAACAGCTACTGACCACCTCCATGTACCTGCCTTTACCGTGTATTGCCGTACCATCTAGTCAGCAATGTCAACATCGCATTTCATTTTATTATAGAATGTAACAGTTTCCAGTTTTCTGATATATCGTTGGCCATAACAGATGGGTGAAGGATGCTAAGAACACAAACATTCTTGTTTTGTCTGCACTGGTAAACTGTTAAGGTTGTGGTTTGGTTGCAGTAGTTTTTTGTTTGCAATAGTTTGTTGAAATATTTACTTTGCTGCAAAGATTTTACCAGTGGCGGGACATCCCTTTGAATTTCTCTCAGAGTCCCGACAAGTGATGTCTTTTCTGCTGAGCTCCTTAGTAAGATAAAAAGAAGTAAAAAGTTGTCGGTTGTTACGCTTCGGCCTTTTCCAAAGTATGGATTTACTATTTTCATGACCGCGCTCTCATGTAGTCTTCGATTAGGTGGTGGTTTCATCTTGGCCAAGATTTGGTATGTCGTTCAGTATGTATTTAGATTCCATATCAATAACTAGCCAGAATTTGATACCGAATTTGTCCGGTTTATTCTCCATATATTGGGTGAATCTGCAACGGACTTTAGTTGGAAATAATTGTTTATCCACTGTAATGTTTCCTCTACGTTTGTAGCAAGCAATACAATTATGAACAAACTTAACCCAGACGGCTGAAGTGAAAGCAAATCTATCCGTTTGGAGTCGAGATCGCCTTGTACTCCGCATATCAAATGGAAGAAATCTCATAATTTCGCAGAAAAGATTTTTGACCATCGTTTCTGGAAAAAAAGACACTCCCCATTTTTTATCCCAAAGTTCAAGAATTGGTCTGTTTTTCCAAACAATGCTCCTCGCATATACAACAAAGTAATAAAAGCTTTTAGCTCACTTGATGGTAGTTTCCATTGATCACTGTTTTTACTCTGTGGGCTTCAGCTTCTGTACATCGTTGAATATAGGTAAGCATTGCATTGCTGACAGGTATCTCAAATGCACTTAGCGGGCCATCTATCCTGCGATTGGCATATCGCGTTAGGCCTTCACTTTATGTTAGTACCTTCTGAGACTGAAGCCTACTCCTCTGCATTTGAAGAAAATTCAATGTATTCCCACTTTGTGTCATCCTTGGCACCAATCCAGTTTCCGTCGTGTTTAGAGTAAGTCCATTACCCTGCGCTTGTGCTGTAGTGTTTGCATCATTGCTGTCAGTGTCAAAACTGACAAGTAAACATGATGTAGAAACAGTTCGCTCTAAGCCAGCATTTTCACATTCTGAGTACGATTCACCTGAAGTAAACACATTTGGTATAAGTTGTGTTTGTTCCAAATTTGCCGATACCTGATCTAGGTCTTCACAACTATTTATCTTCGCTTTCACCCTCTGAATCATTTCTGCAATTGCGTTCAGCCAAGCTACAGCCTGGACACTGCTACCACGTTCTGGGCGCGATATTCCGCAAAAAGACTCTAAATTTTGAACTAGCATGACGAGTAACCAACTGTCAGTTGCCGTGGTAAATTTGCGTGATTGCTTTAAAACAATAGAAGAGTAAACTTTGTTCTAAAAATTAACTTTTATCGAGGGAAATTAGAAATCGCCTTAGAGTCAAAATGACCGTTCACGGTAATTTAATGTAAATCGCTTCCCACCCCCAACTGTGGTTATCGTAACGAAACAAAAAATAACTAGCTAAAAGTCAGCCAAGATTTAGGAATTGTCAGAAAGTTTCAATGTCATAGCATTCAACTATGCAGAGATATGAGCAATGAAAAATGGTAAAAATGACCGCCCCAGTAATTCTAAGGTAAATATGATTGTACTATGAATAAACTTACGAAATCGTGAAACGTATTCAACCCAACGAGTACATGGTGATCGGATAATTTTGGAGATTGCGAAATAACCAGCCTTGCGATTTTACGATCTTTGAGTCTGCAGTTCTTTGTATAAACCACTAAGTTGACTTCAAAAATACATCAACGCGACGGAGTAGTTTTTAGAGCGTCCGCTTCGCAATCGGTAGATCTGGGCTTAATTTCTTTTTTGAGAGGTATTGAAAACTAAAAAACGATTATCACATTGTCTTTGCTTTGCTCTTCGCACGAATGGCAGAAAGAGGAGAGAAATCCGTCGAGTTCGGTGGTTGTGTTCTTGGGTAAAGCATTTAACAGGAAACCCCGATCTTAATGTGGCAGATAGCTACGGTGGTTGGGTTAAGCGGTCTACCAGCAGCAGTAGCCCAGTCCTATAAAAGACTAGCAAACAGAGCATGAGCTCATAAGCATGAATAAATGAGAATTTAGTAAGTTGTTAGTTTGCCTTTCGACACCGTTATTAAGCTTAGCAAGAACAGATCTATGAGTACAATCAATTTTTGTAACAAAATTTGCAGACTTATACAAAGAGAAAATACTTGATAAAATCTACTCATTTTTCAAAGAAGACTATTTCCATCTGGTTTGTCAGAATCTCAGCCTGAGCTGCGTAAAACTTCCTCCTGTTGCTAAACACGTAAGTACACCAATTTTTTTCTCCGTCTATACTGTTAGATGTTGCGAGTGATCTGCTATGTAATGTATACGACAAACTGGAGTAATTTTTTCTCAGTTTGAGATTTGAAAAATGAAATATAAAACTTTGTCAGTTGCCAACAATACTAAAACCGCTAGGGAAAAATCGGTGTAGGGTTCGGACAAACATATTTCAAGCGGGAAATTTAAGAACAAAGATGTGGCGTGACATTGTGAAACCTTACTTAATGGAGTACGAAAGTAAGACGTCACAATGTCCGTTCGGCTTAAAAAACTGTTGGAAGAAAAACAGCCTAAATGCATTTTTCTATGTAAGAGTTTGCAGAGTTCGCGTCCCTTCACAGTGCTAATGGACGCGAGATAAGTCAAGTTGAATCAGAAATCAACCTACTATCATCATAATATCGATATCACAAAAGCCTACTGGTATTACTGTACCAAAAGAATTTTTCCTCTGGGTCAGTAGTTATCAAACTTTTTAAACTGCAGGACCTCTTTTGCTTGGTGGAATTAAAGAGGATCCCGCCACTTTGTCCTCCTATTTTTATCTTTTAATTTGTTGCAGACTAAAGAAGAAGCAAAAGTTCGATTTGAACAACTACAGATTTTGGAATTCATCAAATCCACATTTTTTTGAATATTTGTTAGTATATTTGTCTCAGCATTCCTCGGGAACGTGATCGATTGGGTTTGAGTACAATTTTACGGCGAAACTGATCGAAAGGTCGTGAAATTAAATCTGACGATTAATGCGTTGTTGTATGCTTTGGAAAAGGCACTTTGTATTCTTCTCTTTTTAAAATTCTTAAGACCAGTGAATATACACAAATTAAGCGGATTGACGGACCTTAGGAATTCTGAAGCGGGCTGGATTATTATCAATCATAGTATGCTTGGCGCCCAGGTTGCGGTTCTGCGAGTCAGCAGGTTAAAGATGCTACAAAAAATGTGCTGTTTGAAAGTAATCGTTGCGTTTAATTTTTCTTCTTTTCATCTGTTATTCAGTTGTTGGACGTAGCCTTTTCTTACACATTTTAGGCGAAAGACGGGCCAATTATGGCACAATTTCTTAGTCGCAAAGGGTGGACGGTGCCCCATCCTGTCATCACCTTTCAGCCACATAAAGATAGAGGTATGGAATAAGAGGTAAGTCCCCTACCCAGTGACATTATAAGGAAATTGTCCCGTTTACAAAAGAATTTTCGTTCTATCTCAATCTTTAATTTACTTCTTAAAATTTAGGCGACGTATAGTATCGCTCGAATAATTAAGTCTGGTTGTAACTTAAAAGCTAGGAAAAGATTGGCTTCCACTAAGATACTTTAACCGACGCACTTTTCAATCAAGAACAGAACAAATATATTCACAAACCACTTTAAAACTTCGAATTCCTTCGCTTGTCAAACACGGAAACTAAAGCACTTTAATATATAATTATGAAAGACTAACCAAAACTAAAACCACCAAAATAATCGCTTTATTTCTGTCACAACAATCACCACAGAACAACGCACATTTACTATTCTTTCTACTCTGCCACTAACTACCACTACTGAACTACTCTTTCTCTAAATCGTAAAAATCTTGCTGCCTTAAATACAAAAAGATAATCTTCTGGAAAATGCTAGAACATCACGTGACACAGAAAAACCACCGTCAATAAATTACGCAATAGACAATAATAATGTCTAAATATGGTGATGCCTCACCAGCATTCTCAATTTCCCTTAATCCACACCAGCATCTCACATGCCAGCCATTCATGATCTTTCACACAAAATTAAATCTGTACTAGCCTATTGTAGGCTAGTCCATCCACAGTGTTTCCGGCATAAAATTCAAATATGCTCTTCTGGGCAATTTCAGATCATGCCATCGATCCATTGCTGCATTACTGCATAGACCTCATACAAGGGCAACGATTTTGACCTATATCACATAGGCGCTTCACATGTTTCAACCGCATTGCGCTAGAATCAACATGCAGGAATAGCATTTGAGTATAATGTCAGCCTATTACAGTCAGTATAACACAAAATAACAACACGGGACAACGTTGTTTCGGGTTACTGACCCTCATCAGCCGTATGCTTATTTTCTGTAATACCCTGTACAAAACACTCCCACCACCCCTCTTTGGATCAATTAAGGACCAAAGAGCATATTTGTAATTCATGTAATTTAATAGAATGTCAAAACTTCAAATGTCTAAATATGGCATCACCATATTTATAAATATGAGGCATCACCATATTTAGACCTTTGAAGTTTTGGCATTCTATTAAATTGCATGAATTACAAATAGACAATAATACAAAAAAGAAAAAACTTCGAGAAGAAACAAGATTCACTAGAATACATTGGAACGTAGTCACGTAACCAACCATTGTGACGTCAGAAAAGGCGTGTGAGTTACAAATCTATTGATAAATGCGAAAGAAAAAAAAAGGTCTTTTTCAAAAACAGTTCAGCAAGTTTAAGGCTTCAGACAATTCAGATTTACAACTAAAACGATCACTGCAAAATAAAACAACAGATTACAACAACTATACATACACCAAAAAATATTTTTTCAACGCAAATTTACTTATTCGCGACATAAACTTTCCAGCTTTTTCGAACACTATTACTTTTGTGCTCAGCATCATGCAGGGAAGTTGTGAACAGTGGTGGATCTAAGGTCGGGGCAAGTGAGGCAGCTGCCTCTGGCCCTCTTTTTGAAGAGTAAAGAGTCCTCCTTTTCCAGACATACCCAATAGGCTATTTTAGCCCTTTGCAATTGAGGTAATCTCCAAAAACCATGGTCTTCACCGAGAACTTGGGCAGTTAGGTCTGTACCTTGATTTGGAATAAAAAGCTATGTTAGCCCTCGACATAGTGGTAACCTCCAAAACAAAGGTCTACATTGGAAACTTGGAAAGTTAGGGGCCCTCTCATGAATTTTTGCCTCAGACCTCAAAAATCTTCAGTCCATCGCTGAAAGTGAATTTAGGCTATTATAATTTGTCTTTGGTTTTATGAAGTTAATTTTCAGATAAAAGAGTTTAATACAAGCTATTGTAATTTTTTTAATTGTAAGGGGTAAACCAGAGGTTCCCAAACTGGGGTCCGTGGCTTCGTCCCGGTCAGTCAATGAATCAATGCTTGATCTAGGTAGCAAAAATACCGGAAATCTTCTCCAGTGAAATTTTGACAAGTAACCTTCACTGACGAAGAAGTGGTGCGAGAGCGATGCAATCGCGGCCGTAATGCAGGTACTGAACTTTTTTTCTTTTGTTTTAGAGGACAGCTCAACTATCCTTCGTATTCGTTTTGTATCGATTTTTGTAGGAAATGAGTTGGACGACAATAGATATGCCACATATGATCCGTGCTCGCAAAATAAAAGATTCGCGAAAAAGGGACCGAGAAGCAGCAGATTTGCAAAGAAGGGGTCTACGAAGCATCCGGTTCGCAAAAAAGGGATCCGCAGAGCAAAAAGTTTGGGGGCCTCTGGGCACAACCTACCCTTGCTTTGGAAAACAAGGAAACAATAAAGGCAAATTCTACGGTTACAATAATGATTTTACGATTGCACTATAGTATTTTGCAGTTTCAAGTTTGAAGTTTGGTTTTAGTATATGGGCTGGATACTAAAACCAAATTTGTGCAGACGGCGTATCACTGCCTGACTTCATGAAAAATATCTTAAATGTGAATTATAATCCAACCTGACTTATGGTGCAAACAGAACCTACTTTCACTCGGGTAAACAACTGTTTTGGCATTGAAATATATCAAAAGTAAAGTGAGAACACGAATAACACGTTAATTGCAAAGTGCTTAGCTTCTTGCATAGGCGCAGCTAGGGACCAAAAAAATCATGTCCCCCAAATTTTTTGTTCCCAATCAAGAAAAGAAGATATATTTAAGTATAACGGCGGATAAAGTCGACTTCATCAAAAAAGTCATCAAACGAAATTGAGGAACAAAAAGACCCCTAGACATTTTTTAGGTTCTCTCGAACTTTGCTTCTGGCTGCGTTAATGGCTTTTGGCCTCAGCCAGCCTAATATCTAATCTTTCAAGTTAATACAAACAAATTAAATTAAGCCTAATCTTTCAATTAAAACTTTCCAGCATTTAGTCAAGTATCACACTTGACTAGTAGCACGCTGTGCTGTCAATAAGTTAAGTTTGTAGTTTCCTAATAAACTGTTACTAGTTCGCTTAGCACTAATCTGTAGTCAAATTACAGCTGTTAGCAAAACACGAAGAAGGAAACAAATCAGAAAAATGCGCACATTGCAAGAGTAAATGCCTGACTTACACTACTATAAACTGCGACAAATCCACAGTGTTTAACGCCATACAAACATTGGAGGAAACGAATTTTCCAGAGGAAAATTAACCCAGTCTGCCGAGATATTGCAAAATTTACTTTTGGCCCGCGACTAGTAAAAGGTTGCAGACCCCTGGTCTATAGAATGCCGTCAGCTTTTGTGTTTGAGCGCTCATGTATTTCTGGTAAGATCAAGCAGTTATAAATCTATAAAAATAAAGTTCTCAAGATATTTGTCTTATTTGCGTATTGTTTGTTGTTCTCTTAGTATTTGCAAGAAACTATTGACAAAAAGAATTAAGAGAAATTGAATTAATTTATCTTATCTTTGAGAAATACATTTTTAGCGTTAACTGTTTAAGGTTTATATGTGAAAACTTGAAGCTTTCGAAAAGTTAGAGTGCTATGGGATTTCGCTTTACTAGTGATATTTTACAAAGCAATTATATCGAATTCTATCTTTATTGAAATGGAACTTTGATAACGCATTTAAAGTCAAATGAATTTGGCTTTGTTGGCCGTATCTTAACCTCAGAACCCTGCGAATACAACGCGAAAAATGAAGTTATCACATCACACTGCGGCGCGTAAACGCCACGCGTCCCATTGATTTCATCACTGTGTTTGTTAGTTTTATTTGCAGTTCAGTTAGGTACCACAAACAAAAAATATTTTCAACCAAATTTAAACAAAATAAACCATTAGTCGTCCACGATCCAAAAGTCGTGATTTCGAACCCATGTTCTTTGATAACCTTACTTGATGTAAGGTTAACGTTAAGCTTTAAGACAAAATATTAACCACAGTACAAGCAAAGCTCAGTTTGAAGAAAGTTTTTGTTGGACATCGATCAGGCTTAATGAAGGGACTTTCTCTGAAGATTTTGGTTTGTTTGACTTGCATTTTTTGCTTGCAAAATATCGCTTTTTAAAATACGGAACTGCTTGCTTTCAGGAATCCGAGTCTAGTCAATACTTTAGTTTCAGGATAAGAAAACTGAAAGTGATCTGCTGTACCGGTAGGTCAAATTTCTATTGATCAGTATCTGTAACCCTGGTGCAAAGCTGTTTGAATAGCTTTGGACTGCTGTGACGGCTAGAAGTCAGGTAAATCCCCTGTGTTGATTATTGTTATTCTTTGGTACTATTATAGTTGAGCTGCTATTAATCTCTGTGAAGATTAGTGGTTTAAATTAAGAGCCGGTGTTATTTTTAGATCTGACAGTCTGGAACGATATAAACGAATCAGAAAACTATGTATATCAGCCAAAGAGAGCGTAAAAAGATAGGACAAAAAAATTTTGAATATTTTTCTACTTTCGACCGCCTTGTTTGTTCAGGCCAACTTAAGACGTCATATCTAAACACCTGTGACTGCGACCGGACGTCTCAGTCTCACATATTGTCACGAGATTCTGAAAAGTCAGGTTTGCATTCATAGTCCTAAAACTTGGCAGCATCCCAAACCCTAACCCTGCTATATAGTGGGAGTCTTGGTCAGGTGATGTTAGCGCACGATGTCAAGTTTTCATCGAAAAAATATCGGTTGGAACTCAGAGAGAATCACATTTTGCTTGGATTTAGCAAAGTGCAAACAATGATAACGCATATCCAGCTTCGTTGCACTGTACTTAGTGCTGTGGCCAGGGAAAACACAATGGTGGAGACAAACCCAAAGTGAGGGACACTGAAATTGATAGAATTAAATAGAAAAAAATTGATTTTTTACGACTGAAAATCTTGTGCAATTTTGGAAATTATGTACGTTCGTTAGGAAAAACAACAACAGATTTTAGAATGCCTCATTGCAAGAGTCTGCAACCTTTTTTATTAACTTAGCCCACTTCAAACTACTTCAAAATTTTGCGAGCCAGTCGCAGTGGGTAAACCAAAAGTTAGCCTATGACTGTGAGTTGAAGGTGGCGCAGACAAGCTTTATGTAAAAACGTGCAAGTCCTGGCTTGTCGCATTTTCCTTTTAAAACTATGGTTGGGACCTTTTTTGTATGGAGATCAATGTTTGCAAAGCATGAATGACTGGTAGTGATATCAACCTCGGGCCATTAAATCCTTCGACGGACTTGAGTTGCACACTCCTGCTGCAAGCAAACAAAGCAATTTAGAATAGTCCCAGAGAGAGGGCATAAGGAGCCGTCAAATGAGCATAAGCACAAGCAGCCTCCGTAGCAACGGCACTGTTGTATTTGACGCCGGTGTACCATTACAGCTTGTTTGAGGTCACGTCTGCCCATAAAAATAGCAATTAACGCAAAGTGAAAATTCGACCTTAAAAGCAAAAAGAGCTTGATAAGGTACAACCTAACCGCTACATTTCAGATGTCACAAACAGCCATGACGTTTTTTTTGTTTACCAGAAGCTGCTCATCAACAAATGCGAAGAAATAATCATAGTTCGTAAAGTTAATAAGTTGAAGACTAGGATGCAAGAAAATAAGTTGATTTTTTCAAAAACATGATTTTGGTCGTTATTAAATTTTACCAATTACGGCAGAGTAGTGTCCGTAATTGCGTTCTTTGTAACGTCTAAAAACCAAAATCATTTTTTAGTGAATTTATGTTTTTTCAATTTTGTAAATCTTTTTGTAGGTAGACTTTTTTGGGGAAGATGAGCTTGTTCTTCAGATTTGCCACTGACCATCCTGGGCTGGATTCAGTAATGGGAGAATCATTAAAACAAGCAGGTTTAATTACACATCACCGCTTTTAGTGTTCAAACTACTGTTGTCAGGGCCTTCTATTTGTCAAAGCCTTTTTTAGCACGTGGCGACCTGAATACATCGAAGCTATTAGGTTTATTCTCAGCATAGTTATTAACCAGATAGCACGTTTTGACTAGTGATGTGATTTTCAAATATCTTTTTCAGTAACCTTCCACGCAAATGTGCAAAAATATTTGTACAGGTCTTCATACTAGTATAATTTTAAATAGGCTAATGACTTTCTTGATGCATTTTGAAATTAATTTATTGAATTGGAAAAATATGACCCAAGAGACAAAATCGGAAAAACGATTCTAGCAGCTAGCACAAGTTTGAAATAAATAAATTTTTCTGCTGAAAAAGTTCTGCTGATGAATTTAATGTTTTTAACAAATTTTCCAAAACAAAAATCAGCAGTATCGCGCAAGCATGAGGTTAAAGATGGGTATGAAGAAAATATAAGGTTGAAGACCTTATGTTGGGTTTTTCTGGATTTTACTCCCAAATATTGTGGTTGATATTTTTTTACTTGGTTCGTGAAGTAAAGTCCGCGATAGACTACTTTCAAGTTTAAGTCGTTTTTACTTGCCGAATTTCGCAATTTGCCCGAGTTTTTTTTCTTGTTCAAGGCCGGGCTTTAGCTCTTATTCAGGAGCAGAAATGTATAGAGAAGACCTTTTTTTATATTTTAAAAATCGCTATCATGAAAGCGATTACTTTGCCCATATGGAAATGCAGCCATTTTTTTAGAGAAATCGTCAGAGGTCGTTTGTAGAATGCAATATTTTTGCACTTCTATATGAGTGAAAGACTTTTTGTTGAGATCAACTTTGTGAAATCGAATATTGTGTCCTTAAGCTTTTTATCACCAACTTTCTTACTTTTCCTGATTTGCCGTAATTTGCAGTTTCCGGCCGCTGCTATAATCTAAGAGCTTGTGGGCGTTATAAACTCAATAATAGACCTTTCTTTGTTTTTCTCAATGCTTTCTGAACAAACTCATAATCGTAGGGCAAATCCACATTTTAAAAAGCGTAATTTGTTTTAGGTTAATTTTATTAACCTTGCGTCTATACTATAAAGCAAAGGATTTCTCTTTTTTCTATCTGTGATTACTCTTCCATAACTGACCACTGGGCGTGCAAACATCAAGCTGGGTCTGATTGATGATCACCCCGGGGTGAGTCTCATAAGAAGATTGACGATGTCATGATGAAATCAAATTAACATAGAAAGCAGAGTTCTGCCTTTACGTACGTACGTACGTACGCTTTAACTTCGATACTACTGGGCGTACAAATATAACACTAGGAACGATTGATTGTCACCCCAAGGCGGGTGACATAAGGGGTTTGTGACGTCATAATCAGAGATTATTTCTTAAATTTGTATTTTTGACAGAAGAAAACTATTTTTTGCTCAAATAAAACTCAGCCTTCAATTCACCAACTTGCAAAAATTTTAACTCTATGGGGCGTAAGATGCCGTCATAGTTAACGCTTGATTGCAAAATTTAGTCACTGTTTTTTCTCAAAAACTACTCGCCATAGAAACATGATTGAAAACTTTTTCGGGGCACATAATAAGATGCTTTCCTCAAAAAAATTCTGCAGTAATTTGAGCTGAATTGACGATGCAACAGCAGATTCTTTTTTTAAGCATTCTAAAGTCTGCTTATCTTTTTTCCTTGAACGTTCCAAACTCGCTCTATGATGTCATAGTGCTCCCTTGTGTCATTAGAGTGAAAAAGCAGCGAGCAGCAGCTGCGTGTAAAGTTTTATTCGCTGTTGTTTCAAAACCAAACAACTTATAATGCCTGTTAAAGAAATATGTTACATTACAGTATTAACATACCGGTTGGTCAAAAAAACCTGCTACACAGCAATGCAATAGCAAGTTACAATAATTTTGTACAGTCATAAGGCAAGTCCAACTGATCTTAACCTTTACCACATATTAATCAAATATAGCAAAGTTGAACAAATTGACAGTTTTTCATGTGAAATCTTACAGAAATCACAAAAATTATCCGCATCTTTGCCACAAAAACATGGTCGACCGATTACTATTTTAAATCATAGCCTAGTCAATTGTAATAACCTTAATGTAAGAGCTTGACTTTTGGTTAGTTTGTACTTCCCCTAGCTAGGTATATGCCAGGATCTACCAAAATAGGCCTACACGCAGCCCGAAATTTTACATCATACAAATAGGCATACTACAGTCAACTTCGGATATAAGAGATTCAGATATAAGGGATTTTCGCTTATAAGGGACTACGCAAAAGGTCCCAAATGATTTTCAATATAAACTAATAAGTCGGTTATAAGAGAATTCGGTTATAAGAGACTGATTAAGCTGGTCCCGGCGGATCTCTTATATCCGAAGTTGACTGTACTACAGAGTCATTAGTTGCATGCCAAATATTAAATAGCTTGTTTCAGAAATTGCACAGCAATCACTTTGCCCTCTCCATTTTCTACAACTTTTCATTTATTCGTCCATGCAAGTGCTGAAATAAACGTATAAAGCTCCGTGAAATGATTGCTTGCTTCAATGGTGAGCGAGTCCAGTTGTTAAGTACACCTATGCTGGAAACAGGGAAAACAAAATGTTGCTAGAGACTTCAAAAACTTTTGGAGTAATGTAGCAGCTATGTGCAACCCCTCCTCCTAATCTTTTTCTACTCGGTTCCCATTAAAAATCACGGTATTTTTGATTTTGTAATGAGAATTGGCTAAGTCAAAAAGCATTAACTTTTCATTTCTGTTCTCACAATTGGGCGAAGCCGGCGCAGTCGCATGAACAAATGTTTTTAACTTCGACATTACTGATGCTATTGTGATACCTATGAGCGCTTCACTTCGGATAAAGTTGCTTTTCCCAAGCTGCTTTTATGCCAGAACAAAGCAGCATACGCACAGTCAGAGGCTTTAGCTCACACAAATACGCCTACAGTTACGAAAAAGTTGTAAATAGTGGGCCAACTATTTTATACTTTATTTCTGAAAATGCAAGTCAATCAACTTGGCACCCTTCCACAACTTTGATACACTTTCAAGCACTTTCTGAATTGAACGGATAAAAGTTTGTCATGTTTAAGACTATCTATGCTAAAACCAGGCAAATAAGGCGTTGCCAGGGGCTCGGTAAACTTGGGAGAAATGTAGCGATTACGTGCATCACCACATAATAGTTTTTCTCGATTCCCCATCAAAAAACGATAGTTTTGTTTTGGAAGAAGAATTGATTATGTCAAGAAAACAACAGCGTTTTTCATTGTCCTCACAACTATTCATTGGGTGAAGCCGGCTTGGCTGACTGAATTGATATTTTAAACTTCAACATACTTATGGAGGGCCCTGCGGGCGACACCAACAGAGCCAGTAGTGTTCTACTGTATAAACAAGATATCTGTATCCACAATGATCTTAGCAATCGGTTCAATTAGTGGCATTGCTGTAGGACACGTCAGCAGCACGAACTTAGTACAATAAAGCGTGGGCTTTGCAATTGTCAAATGCAAGAGCTTTGCTTTGTTGTGCCCTAGAAATGTCACTTTACGAAGATATCCTCTGATTGGAAATCCCAACATGTAATAACTTTTTGAAAATAAAACCTAGTAACTCAGGCGAAATGTCAAAACTCGGAGACAATTGTGAACAGTTGCCTAATAGTAACGTGCCACTCTTGCTGACGTACGAGCCGGCAAAAAAATGTTACGCCATAATAAAAAAACAACATAATTTTTCTTTTTTTCCTGACCGGATGCGCATTAACATGTGCTCGAGCAAGTGGCAAAACAGTGTACTCATTAGCAAGTAAGCGAATCCCGTACAACATCACAATTTACACCGCCACATTCTATAAATAGAATAGGAGAAGATTCCGGAAAAATTTTTTTTTTATTTGTTGAAAAAGATAAAGCAATTGTAGGCTATCTTTAATCACACAAACGCTCATTGAAGTCATTGCTTTAATGCGCAAGATTTATTTAGCCTTTATAAATATGTTTAAATCTAGTCTTTTAATTGCATGACCTGGCCATCATTTCCTTTTTGCAGCAAATGATTTACTTGGTGGCACCGGAGTTAACATATTGCTTATGCCATTCCATTTGCCATTCAGGATGTATCTGAAAGTCATAAAACGGCCTCCTGGTTCTTGAAATTCTACTGGAGCCATAATCAATAATTTTATATTGCAACCCATCTTTGACAATGAACTTGGGCTGCTTTTTGGAAGCTTTTTCCAAATTTTTCAACACTTTTTGAGCCCATTCTTTTTCTAAAATAAATGCATTTATGTTATTTTTACGCTGGCTATTTTATTTTTATGCTCAAGACCAGCATGAAAGCGACCGAGGCGGTAAACATAAAACATTGGTTAATCCAGACTAGCTTTTTAGTTTTCTTGTCTTAATATTTCACTTGACTTGCTTGATGCGACTTTTTTTTTAATTTACTGCATCTGAATCTGCCAAGCAACCGAAATTACAGCAAATTGCCTTTTCCAAGAATAAAATAATCCGCCACGACTAATACTTTAAAAAGTCGCTTCAACCCACTCCACTGTTTGCCAATTAACATACAGTAGTTGTTTTGACTAATGAGCAAGCAAAGGATTAAGCGCTTTATCACCCAATGACACCACCAATCATCACAGAATATGTAACTAATGAGTCCACACCTCCATTTCCTTGGGATACAGGCACGGTATGAAACGGTAATTGATATTCCCATCATAAAAAGTCGATCAAACTTAGGTGGATGAGACACAGTTTATTTCAAACCAGTCATAAATCCTGGGATCTCAGTTCTCCGTTTACAGATTATGAAGGGGCACGAAGCAAAATGCAGAGTCGAAATCTGTCACTGAATTTGTAGTTCTGTACAATTTTACAGTACAGAAGGACATGCAAGTGCAATGCGGTGCTATGTGGTCCTCCCATACTCTTTCTACTATAATACATTTCGTACGATACTCTATGTTCATAGGCTAGCAAGACAAGGTACTGATCGTCCAGGCAAAAGCTTTGAGATGTTGCTCAACTTGCTAAAGCATTCTACACCAGTTATTCCAAATCGGTTGGAGATCCTTGCAATAGAAATATACAGAGCTTACAGCAGTTCTACTAGTGATGCACTGTAATGAGAGTAAAGAGATGACAGTAAAACAATGCTGGTAAAGCGATTCTAGACATATGCTGTCAACAAAGTTTTCTTGTGATTGGATGATTACGAAATATAAACAACAAAAACCTTTACTTTTTTCATCATTGAGAGCCAGCCATGATTCTGTAGTATCTTGTGGTATTCGTCCCATTACCGTTTGCATGCGACTATCTCCCCTAAATGAAGGCTCAAAAGAGCTGCCTGGTCGCCGAAGAGGACTTGTACGTGAAACTCTTTTCAGCTCTTGCCAGTGTGCAGCCACATAACGATTTAATTTCTGTTGTGAATCACCTTCAAATCAATTTTAAATGTTAAGTTTGTATGGAATGTAGCTGTATAGCATTCATAAGTGACCACCTGCCGGTACTGCCGCAGTGAAGCGGTTGCATCTACAAGATGGTTGTTTGTGCCAGATGATTGCATTATCACACCAAATTGCAATGCTTCTTAATATACAAGAACAATTCAGAACTTTGTTTAAATAGTCGCTATGCCGGGGTAAACCTATTAATTCCGATGGCGCCTGCCGGGATTTCACTCTTTGTAAAAGAAAAACAAAAAAATTTTGACAATGCTGCGAAGAGAGCGAGAAAGATAATTTTCTATACTATAAAGCACAACTCTGTCTGAGTAAGTTTGTATGCATGTTTTAATTCCTCCGAAACTACTGGACGTACGAGCATGAAACTCGGCAGTGTTTCATGCTCTAGAGTAAGCGTTCTAAAAGAGTTGGTGACGTCATAATTAAAGATAGCATTTAAATTATGCCTTTTTTGACCGAAGAAAGCGGTTTTTCACTTAAATGAAAGCCAGCCTCCGACTTACCGAATTCAACAAATTTTACTTATCAAGCATCTCACATGACGTCGCAATTAAATATTTGTAAAATTTGTCTTTTTCATTGTGTCAAAAAGGATTGATCGTAAAAACGCGATTTAACGCTTTTTTGAAAGATAATAAAAATGTGCAATCGATAAAAAATACTCTATAACAGGGGTGGGGAACCGGCGGCCATATGGCCGCATGCGGCCTTTTTATAGTAAATGTGCGGCCATATGTGGCTTCGTAAATAAATACATTGTTTTAACTTCTACATACGTAAGGTATGATGTATCAATGCTCTATCATTGTGTTTTAAATTAAATGGCTCTTTTGGCATTCATTGAACGTGTTGATACTCGGTTTATTGCCACCGGTTGCAGTTGGAGACCTTTTTTTTGGAACACAATTATGTTCAGCAGACTTACGGTGGCTCTTATTGCCGTGGAAAAGAGGTCCAAATGGCTCTTCGACCGTAAAAGGTTATCTGGCGCTGAATTTTGTGGCCATGTGATTAAAGGTAATATTTAATGCGGCCATCTAAGCGTAAAAGGTTGCCCACTTCTGCTCTATAACATTTTAAGCTCAATTGGCGATCAATCAAATGTTTTTTTTTACGATTTTAAGTATTCTAAGCATGCATCTTCTCTTTTTTCGAGCACGCTTCAAACTCGCTTTTGGAGGTCATAATGCTGCCTGGTGCGATCAACACAGTTTTTCGCTATCAGAGATCATAATATAATGATTTTTTCAAAAATTGCAAAATTTTTACAAAATTAGCGTACTTAAAAACTGATTAATTTTTACCTCATTTCTCTACCAATTTTCACAACTTTTTAACAAATTAACGATTATTTTAAGGCAAATCCGATAATACATAACATGTATTTTTACTATTTGTCTTTTGCTACAAAAATTGAACTTTAACGCCTGTACTCTAGCTTTTTACCTCTACCAAGAAAGTGGTAAGTTGAGAATAAAATAAGTAAGCTTAATGTTTTAAGATTATAATGACTTATGCTTGCGATTAGTGTCGTTTGAAAGCTTAGGAAATCAGCTTTCCTGCAATATGTAACACGCTAATTAGCTAGGGATAAGGATTAGCTTAAAACAGATGATCAAAAATTGGTTGCCATACATCATTTTCCATTTTTAGTTGAACAGTTTTTCAAATAGAGCTAAGAAACTAGCAATTTTTATAAAAAGTTAGTTTTTTGATACATTTTGACTATTTTTCTCACTGTCATAGTTCTCTGGCATTATGAATCTAAATTTTCAAAACGATTTGTTGAAAAATGAAATTTCTAAAAATTTTTAAATGTAACCTTACCGGTTAGAAACACTCAAAATTTTGGTGGATGGGCTTCACAAAGTTGCAATTTCTAGAAAAACTAAGTGCTTTGGTACATATTGACTATTCTTCCTCAATAGCATGGCTCTATGACATCATCTATCAAAATTTTTAAAAAGATTCATCTAAAATGAAGTCTCTAAAAATTTAAAAATGTATTCTGCTCCAAGCAAAAAATTAGTGATCTCCCGATAAAATGAGAGGAGGCAAACATGGCATTGTTTTATCTTTTGCAACACGTATGTAATATTCGTGTCGAGCAACATATTATCTAAATGTTGAAGCAATTTTCTTTCCAATTGGTTGAAGCAGGCGTAGGCTGCTGATTTAATATTATTAATCTCGACTTTACTGATGGGGTCCTACTATTGTAATCACTTGTCTCTGAGCGTTTCATTTTGGGTTAGTTTGCTCTGCATGGCGCGGTTTATGCCAGGACCATGCGACATGCGCTCAGCCAGAGGCGTTAGCTCATGCAAATACGCCCAGTGGTAAGTAGTGGTCCCAACATTTAATGGCTAAATCCTGAAAATACATATCAATCACCTAAGCGCTCTTTCGCAACTTTGATACGCCTTCAAGCACTTGCTGAATTTAACGGATAACAGTTTGTTAAGTTTAAAGACGCCCATGGTGAAAACAGGGTAAATTAAATATTGCCAGGGACCCGATAGACTTGGGAAACATGAAGTGGCTCTATGTAACCCCTATAATGTTTTTCTAATCAATTGCTTTTTAAAAACCGATAGTTTTGTTTCGGAAAATCATTTGGCTGTGTAAAAAACATTAACGTTTTATCACTGTTCTCATGACTATTCATTGGGAAAAGCTGGCTTGGCCGGCAGAACCAATACTCTTAAACTCAACATTACTGATGGAGATCCCTAGAGGCAACGCCGGCAGAGCCGGTATTTAAATATAAGCCTCCAAAGGTAATGAAATTCAAAGGTACAAGAAATTAAAGCTTATGCGATTATTGAATTTACGGCTTCGTAATTACAATAGAAACAAACTAGCGTGGAGGCGCTAAACACGTCATCGTTTGAAAAAGAAATGGACCAATTAATTATTATTATTATTATATTTAACTAACGCTTTGGCAGATGTTGCTCCAATCAATACAAACATTAGGTTTTTAAATATTTGCGCCAAACCAATTTGTATATGGCTAAACGCGATTGGTCGCCTCGTGGTAAAATTGGAATGAAAATAAGTAGCCTACGTCTGCAGACTATAACACACAAGTAATGATATGATATATGATATGATAGATGATATGATAGTAATGATACCTCCATATCTCTTTGCAGCAGCGCTTTCGGGTTTGAAGCATCCGTCGATCTCGTTCAAACGCGTGACAAGAAAAACACTGAAATAGGATTATGGTTTAGCTTTCGGTAAAGTTACTGTAAAGTATTTTCGAACTTTAACTCATGGAACATAATGGCAAGCCGTGACGTTGAAGCTAAGGCGGAACGCGTTTGGATATGAGTTTTTGAGGCCTGAGGAGAAACATTTTTTGAGAAGTTTACGGCTTCAAGTTTTTACGTGATCTGCCATAAAATTCTTTGCAGCAGCGCAAAAACATTTCAGTGTTGCCATCGACTAGATCCAACTGTGATAAAAAAAATTTTACTTGCTCCTGATGGAGGAAAGTAAAGAGCTGTGAGAGAATGCAATATGCTTACATGTGCAACAATTCCTCTGTATTTGTTCGAACATAACCAGAACTACAAGTAAAATCATACATTCAAAAATAATGTTGAACACGACGTGAATGGCTGCGATATATTGCAAAATTCTTCGGAGATGGTTTAAATCAAGGAAGAAGAAAATTTTACTTGTGCTTTCCCGGGTTAGAGCAGAGAAGCTACTTACCCAGCATGTCATTAGAGGCTACGTTTGGGTACCCACCTATGGCAGTCTACCTTGTTGGTGGGGCTATCAGTCTGCAATTCGCATTCATGACTCCTTTAAAATGGATTGCCGTTTTCCATTATCTTAATTTCAATTAGGTGAATGACAAAGACCTGGAATGCCATTTACACCGCAACCCCATCTCAAAAAACAGAAGAAATAAACTTACTAATTCAAAGTAAAAACTTTTTATGTAGCCAACCATTGATCAAATTTTCAAAAATCGTATTTTTAAATTAGCTTACTTCGTATTTTTAAATTAGCTTACTTCGGGGGGTGTGGTTTATTAATTCTGCACTTTGAAGTTGGTCTGACACGATGCTGGGTGGGTTCGTCCAACCGTTTGGAGGTATGAAAACCGTTATATGTTGTTGCATTTTTGTCAACATTGGCAAGTTGCGTTTTCCATGTTTCACTTGCAGATTTCTATAGTTTGAAATGTTTATACAAAAAATCGTTTTGAGAAAGGTGGCGCACTTTGGTAGTTTTCTCCCTAGGAGGTTTGAAGCAAACAAAGAACCTTGCTGTAAAATGGTTTTTGGTGTTAAATAAAGATTTTCATCTAAAAAGTTTTGCGTAATTTTGGAAAAATTTAAAGCTTACCTGTCCTTTCCCGTGAAGACTTAAAATGAAATGTTAAGTACAGATGCCGCCTGTAAGTGGAGTAGCTTCCATAAGGGGGTATGAGCGATGCCCCCAGAACAGCATGACAGTAGCAAAACATGTGAAAAGTATGTATGCGTGTTTGGAGACCAAGTTGACTGAAATTCTGGCTTTTAAAAAACTGATCCCAAAACATAGGGTTTCTAAATTTATTTGAAGAGCAAATCGGGCGAAATGAAATTCTCGATTTTAGAAATTTGATCGCAAAACAAAACGTTTTCAAGTTTAAAATGTTTCTCCTACCCAAATGCATTTTTTTAAATATGCCACTGCCTCGTGCGTATTCAATGCTGTAAAATCAATTGCCTTCATTCAACAATGTTTGTAGGTACCATAGCGCTATGTAGCTTCAGAATTGTGTGTTATATTGTGCACATTTGTTGCAGGTCTGATTTTGACCATCGCTCACAAGTCAGACCATCGCGAAAAGAGCTCTCTATTATTATTTAATAGCAAACTAGTGTTAATGAAACGCATACAAAATTTCCAACTTGCTTTTATGTTCCATTTCATGACCTGTCCTTTAGATAAATTTGCTACTCGCCGCTAAGCAGAAGCAATTACTGACAAGAGTTTTTTAAAAGCGAAATCGCGTTTTCGCATCTTCATGTAAGTTAAAATGGCGCTTAATCGTGACAGTTGTAACAGCAGGATTCTGGCAACCATCAGTAAAAAAAGCAATCATCTGACCTATTTACCGGCGGATAGGTTAAACAGGGTTATATATGAAGTATAGTAAACGCCCTAAAACATGTAAAAGCAATATTTTAAGAAAATTTTTATATTTGAGTGATTCTAAATCAGCTTTTTTGTGTAGGACTGTTAACTTTATTGGACTAATCCTCTTTTAATAGAAATCAATTATTTAACCCAACTTTGACTTCAGACCGACTAATGCTGAAATGCATGACAGCCCGACAACATGGTTGACTAATTTACTTTTTGAAGCTTACTTTGATCTGATTTACTGTAGATTTATCCAAAGATCGGTTGAGAAGCTTGAGTTTTATATATTCCGGAGGAGCAGATACAATATTTCTCCTCTGAATTTGTTTCTTCTGAGGAATAATCATGTTGGCTCAACAAAATAAATGAGTGGGAGAAAGAAATTTATTTTCAACAATATTTTTCTAGCTGAACTTTGAAAAAGTGAGGTAAACTTTACATTAAAACGCCAATCATTTCAATAAATAAACTTAGATCATCGCAGTCGGTCAAAAGGGAGGGGTACTCTCAAGGTGACACTATTTAAAGCTGTATTTCTCAAACTTTTTGCATTATGGCCCATTTTCTAACTTAACTGGGGCTAGTGGCCCAGTTACATTTTCTTTTCCAATTTCGGTGATGTTCTCCTTATCACTAAAATCAAAATAGCAAGTGATGGACCAACCGTTTTATGTACTGTGGCCCATGAATGGGCCACGGCCTATTAGTTGAAAGTTACAGATTTATTGGGCAACGCTCTAGCAGACTCGGATCAAGATTAAAACAGATCTTATGTATAAGTGGTTGGCAAAGCTAACAGGTTTTTTGAGTTGCGGACAGTTTAACACATATGCTACGGGTGCAACGAAAGTACAAGGCTACTTCATTTTTTTCGTTTTAGGACGTTGTTTGTCGACGCATTAGATATTTGGGCACACTTGGGACAGTAACTTGATTGTTTACTGGTTGGGATCTGTAAGACCACTAGGACCAGTCATTCCAGATCCTGACAAATGGTGCCAAAAGATGCCTGATTGCAGGCTAACTTATTATACAGTCGCTAAATTGTATCTATTTTAAAATGGTGAAAAAAATAATGAACTTTTTGAAACACAGTAAAATTTTATGATTCCAAAACTATTGTTGTCATCAAGCTTCGTAGTTTATCCATTTTTCCACATACACTTCACCCTCGCTTATCCCGACCTCTTTAATCCGGATTTCGATTTATCCGGACAGTGGATGCCAAGCAATGATCACCAACTTTTTTTTTTACTTCGCCGCCTTACTTTCCCAATCCCAGCCATGGACCGAGCGTAACAAGTTTTCTTGGTCCACTAGTCAGTGTGCATACATTGCGCATATAGTGCAGGTAAGCAAAACTGTAGTTCTGTAGTCTTTTTCGAAATGATTATTTCATTTTTATTCGCATTTTGTACCTACATTTGTGCTATCCGAATTTTTTGTTAACCGGACCAGTTTTTGCACCATTTGCACCGGAGAAACGAGGGTCAAGTGCATGACAAGAATGTAAAAGTACTGTTTACATCATCAAATTTAGTATTGGCCACCATCACCTTTCTTACCCTCAAGTAAAGCATTAATTTCGATTGGTGCAAGGACATCGTAAAAAAAACTTTACAGTGTGAGCATAAAAAAAGATAAAGAGCCATTGTTTTGGGGATGAAGGAGCTCAAATAAACATTTATCAATCACTCAAATTTCTGTCGCTTAAATGCACACAGCTGCAAAAGTATTTTTCCAAAACTTTTTTGCGATAAGTTGTTCTAAGGCTATAAGCCTACTTTACAATAAAAACATTCAGGCTATAAAGCTGTTAGTTATTTAAATATCTGCATTACTATAAGCTTGTACTACTTATTCAGTGAACAATTACATTCTTTAGTCTTGTACTGATAGCTAATTTTTTCAAGCAATACAAAGCAAATGCTGATCTCTGCAAACAATTATCTTTTGAACAAGTGTTTTTGTTTTAGTATCAAATTAACTGATGTCAACGCACTAAACAAAAGCCATTGGTTTTTTGTTGACAATATAAACCATTTATTGTCTTCCTCACAAACTCGGTTGGTACAGTCTCTTACCTTCCATTAAATATGTCACACCTCTTAAGGGGAGAAAACGTTGCAGCATAAAATCTTGAAACACCGCCAAAATTGTTTCAGCTCATCTAAGATTTTTAAGCATTATCAAAAAATAACAATCTATGCCCTTTGGCACAGCTTGCTACCTAATGTTCGGAGTATGCACGAACGCGACTAGTGGGTAGGATAAAAGGAAATGATGTTCCTTGCTATAGCAACAAAAGCGAGCGGACTTTTTTAGAAACATTCACTAACTACAGCATACTTTCTGCCTTGGCTTCTCTGATAGTCCTCGTCGCGATTGGTGCATGCACATCTAAAAATGATTCTGGGGTAACCTTAACTTCTGTGCCAATTAGTTTCCAACAAAAAAAGCTTGCAAACTCACTCCAGCCACTCTCGAGTTTTCGTGCAACTACCTAGCAGCTATGTTGCTGTGTAGTTTTTGCTGTAGTTATGTTGTAGTTTTTTGTTAACTAATCAAAAATTGCTGGGCGTACAAACATCAAATTTCGCACGATTTTTCACAGCAACGAGGTGATTGTCCTGAGGAGTTGTTGATGATATTACGACGTCACAATCCATGTAAAAGGCAGAGATTTGAATGTGCGTACGTAAGTGCGCTCTAACTCCTCCGAAACTACTGGGTGTACAAACATGAAACTAGGTACGATTGATTATCACCTGTGGGTGAATGCATAAGGTTTGATGACACAATCATGACGTCACAACCAAAGATAATTTTTCAAAATTTGTAGTTTTTGATTAGGGAAAGTTGTTTTGAGCTAAAATAGAATTCAGCATTCGACTTCTCGACTTCAAAACAATTTCACTTTTTTCAATGGCTCTTTTTCACTTACAATTTTTTTAATCGTAATTTTTCAATTTCACATTTTTAAATGGCCAATCATATCCTCCTTCTCCTCATGTAATTGAACCAATTGTTTATTCGGAAGCGATTAGAATGAGACGACTAAATGAATCTACCGACGAATGCCTTCATATTTTAGAACAACTCAAAGCCAAATGCCTTAAGTCAAATTTTAACTTGGCATTGGTTAATAAGATCTTAAAAATAGCTACTACTTGGCAAAGTCGTTTTAGTCCTGACAGTACTAGTAGTAGTCAACAAGTTGAATCTAAAAGACTTGTTTGGGCTACCCCTTTCACAAAATTCATTTCTTTTGACAAAACAGAAAAAAAACTCATTCCTTCTGATTTAGTAATTAATAAAAACCCTCCCACTTTCCGTGAAATACTTACTAATTACCAATATATTGCACACAGCACCATCAAAGACGATGATCACAATGGCATTTCCCAACCATGCAATAAATGCTCCATATGCGGCAAACACGGCAATAACCCTAACATGGTCGTATCTAACAGTTTCATTACTACTGAAAACAACAAAAAATTATTTCTCACACAACGCCTTACTTGTGATAACTACGGAATATACGCAGCGGAATGTAAATTATGTGATCAAATTTACGTTGGACTAAAAACAAATTTTCTATTAGATGTACCAATCACGGTACGTTTCGGAAAAGTAATAACATACAAACCACACTGATAAAGCTGCTCTTCCATTTCATTTCCATAATCACCACAAAAACTTTGTCAGTTCTCACCTACACATTTCTGAATACTACCACGTCATATTTTTGCATGAACCTAGATATTACCATAATCTTGATATTAGCGAAAGCAAATGGATCAATAAACTAAAAGCTACAACAAATATTAATAGAACATTATTACCAAAATTTTTTGACGCTATTTTGTATTCCACTGTTCAGTTATTACTTTTTCATTTTGCATTATATCTTTATTGTAATGATTTCTCCATCTATATAAACTGTTTGTTACGCCTGCAGTATTTCATTGTTAAAGTTTTACGTAATCTGATTATTAGTGGCGCCTTGTCACAATCGTTATCGTATGTATTACTTTGGCAACCTGCAAAATTTTCCAGCTACTTAGCAGCTCCGCTTAGGACAACTTCATATCGTTTGTATCAGCTTAAAGTATGTAGTGTTTTCTTATTACAGTTATTTCGGTTAATGGTACAGTCAGTATTGTGAGCCTGTCTGTTCAACTTGACGTAAGTAAATATTACTTCACTGGTCAACAAAAAAATTTTTGCACGGAATGTGAGATCGACTTTAGGATATATCGAGGTCGCTGAACCCAAATGTGCGCTTAGTTTTTTCGAATTGGCTCTAGTTTTTGAGATATGGAGCGTCGAAAATTTTCATGAACAATTTTTGCGTACAGAAAACAAACAGCAGTACGAATTTAATTCGCAGTATGATGAAACAATTGTAGTATTGTTTCGTTGAAATGTCTGTATTGTTGTGAAACAATAAAGTTAATATAGCTGTTTTTATTTAGTCAATAGCCTACTGTACATTGCAAGGTAAACTATGTTGCGCGAAGGTCGGTTCATACGGATACAGGTTTAATCTCTAGCCTACTTGTATGAACATAGTTTAATACATCAGTGTTGAAAAAAATTGTCAAACTAATGTTTTGAAAGACTTTTGTTTTAGCAGTTTGCTGATGTCAACCACTTTTTTCTTAGGAATTGTATTTAAGATCAAATTTAAAATAGAGCTATGACTTTAACACTAGAACGGCGAGAAAAAAACTGCACCTAGAATGGCGGTAGTGTCGAAATCGACACCAGTTGCTTTATAAGCCTGATATGTAAAGCATATGCTTGTATTTTGATACATATTAAGAAAAAAGCTAGGAGAGCACGATATGACAACATAAACAACAAAAATTTCAAAAAAGTTAGTATAATTACTAATTACAATTAGCATTAGCAACTGCAACGGAAATCGACTCATCCAGAATAGCATAGAGCCGTAAAGGAAAAATTGTTTTTGTTTTGTTTATGCCACTTATTTTGATGAACAAGCATGGCATTCGGTAACCTTGTACGATGCACTTCCACATTTTCCGCATGTGGGTTGTAGACAAAGCCGGCAAGTTGTAACCGTTGCATTATGGCAATTTTTTGAAAAGCATTTTCGGCGTTTGCTTAAACGGCTCTCCAATGGAATATCAACTCGAAAACATGTGTTTTTTCGCTGTGCCACATAATTTTATTTTAGGCCTTCTATGAGATCCAAAATGAAATCACGGCGACTAACTTTACTTCCAGTTGTTTTCTGGAAAATGATCCAGGCGTTGAAGGCAGCTATGTCTAGTACGTTGGTCCATACAGCTAATGGCCATCTCCTGCTTGCAGAATGCGTCGTATATTGTCTGGCCATTTGATCGAAAACATCAACCCCGACTTTGTTTTTATTGTAAAAGTGAATTACAAGGGGCTTCTTTTTTTCAGTACAGTCTGTACTAGGTGCATGGTGGATAACAAATTCACATTTTTTTTCTTCTTGCATTGGTAGTTGACAAATAAGCACTCATTCTGTTCATTGTAGTAAAATTTGCTGCCATACATGTCATTTCCACATTTTGTCATTTCTTTTGTCAGGCCCTTGCTGTTGTTTCGTACCGTCCCAACGATTGTAATCTTTTTTTGTTGTAATTAGCTTGCCACATGAACACTAGTAAAAAAATTGTCAGTAGTTACGTTGTAACCAGCTTTGTTATGAATGCTCTCAGTAAGTCTCATTACAACATTTTCAGCTAAGGGCTTACCGTTGCGCTGTTCTTTTTCAAAAGCACCTAGATAAGGTAAAAGATTGTACACATACTTGGATTCTACTTCCGTCATCACCCAAAATTTCATACCAAATTTGTCCGGTTTATTGGGCATAAAGACAATGAAAGGACATCTATTTTTCATTGGAAATAATTGCTTATCTATTGTAAGACTCCATTGTGGGGTATAGTTGAACATGCAATTAGCTACAAACTTTTCCAGTGGTTCTCGAACATGAACAAACTTGTCATCAGCTAGCCTCTGGCTTCGACAATCTTTGTTGTCAAATCTGATATAACGTTTCACCTCTCGAAAACAATCTCTAGGCATAGCATCGCCAAACAATCTAGGGCCGTATGTTTTGTACCACAGAAAGTCAATAGAATGATGTTTACCGTATATTCCCCGAGCGTATTGCAATCCAATAAATGCTTCTAACTTGTCCAGTGACAGAGTAAAATCAGGATTAATTTTGGTTGCTTCTCTACAAGTGTGCACTTGAATAGATTTCAACATGTTATTATCCACGAACAATTTCCAGCAGTCGTAAGCACCAGCAGCAGCAGCCTTATTTCATATTGCTGGATGAACTCCTGTTTTTATACAAAAAATGTTTGGAGCATTTGCTTGTCCCGGTCTGGCTCTAAGTAAAGGATTCCAAGTTACACCATTTTTAGCTTGTTGTTGACCACTTGGATTCACTGTCAAATCTTCCTTCTCATCTTCAGAAGAGGAACTGCAGTTGTCTTCGTCATCAGAGCAGTTAGGCTGTGGAGGGAGAGCTTTTCTATCGCTAACGTTATCACTAGCTTGGCTTTGTAAAAATGCTTCAGGGACATCAACATCGTCATCAGAAATATCTGAATACTCAAGCAAGTCATTCGCTTGTTCAACTGTGTAGAAGCACTGGAATTTGTCAAAAGACATAGTTACTAACCTACTGTATCGCAAAAACACTACTGCTTACAAAACTACAACTGCTCTATTGATTATTACGAGTCGGAACGAGAAAAGAGAAAACAATCATTATGACGCTAACAGTAGGAAATGAAATACAGCGGGAGAGTGCTAACGCGTCAGAAAACCTGTCGGCATGATAAACTGCATGTTGTGTCGAATTCGACACCTTCGCCGTTAGAGGTATAATCTCAATTTATATTTTAGAGAGAAAATCTTATTTGAAAAATTTAATCAATCTATCATTTATGGTCACTTTTGATAATTCTCAGGTAATTTTAGAGCGTACCTTCAAAAACAAAGGGAGCGGTTACAACTGAAAAGTAGGGGTCGTGTCGATTTTGTTTTGTTTTATTGTTTGTTTTATTTGCGATATTTATCCTCCATTCACGAGAAAGCGAATTGTATCGCTATACTTAGGACGGGAAGTCCGCACTCGCTTGGGAGTTGCCTTTTTCGAGGTTTATGGGCCACCTGTCTTCCACATAAAGGTGGGGCGTCCCGTTAAGTGCCTTGCCCAAGGACACAACAAGCGAACTTACCGGCTTGTTCTCCACAACCTCCCATAAATGCCGAGCGCCAAGCAGGGAAGCTGCGGATGCCATTTTTTAAGTCTTTTGGTATGACTCGACAAGGGGAATGAACCCCAGGTCTACCGACTGCGAAGCGGACGCTCTAACCACTACGCCATCGCGTCGATACCTTCGCCGTTCTAGTGTTAAAGCGTAGGAGTTGTGTCAATGATTCAGATATATTCTGCTACATTTGTGGAGAGTATATGAAAAAAGAGCATCGTTTCAATGTGCGAGATTTTACGAAAAGAGCGTACGAAGCATACTTTGGCATGAAGCTGGGGGATCAAAACAAGCAATGGGCTCCTCACAAAGTGGGTAAAAATTGCACTGATACTCTTCGCCTTTGGACTCAAAGCAATGTAAAAGCAGTGCGATTCGGAGTGCCTATGGTTTGGAGAAGTCCCAAGAACCACCATGACGATTGCTATTTTTGCATGGTGAACATGTCAGGATGGAACCGCCACAAAAAGAATTCGTGGTATTATCCTGACCTAGAGTCTGCAAGGCGGCCGGTGCCGCATTGCGAGGAAGAACCCATTCTAGTTTTTTCTTCTTTGCCAAAGCTTGTTTCGAATGAAGACTTGTTTGCAGAAAAGAAGAGGTAAACAGCGATGACAGTAATTACAGCGACAGTATGTCTGATACAACTGCAGAATGGCAAAGTAAGGTAAAGCCTTTTAGCCAGAGCCCGCTCAATGACATAGTCAGAGACTTAGCTTTATCAAAAAGGCTTCTGAGGTTTTGGCTTCTCGTCTCAGTGAACATGGCATTCTTGATTCCAAGACCAAAATAACGTTCTACCGTCACAGGGATGAAGCGCTTAGTGATTATTTTACTAAAGAAGATAACTTTGTGTTTTTCAAAAACGTCAAAGGCCTTCTTACAGCAATGGGTGTTTCCCAATACAAACCGGGTGAGTGGCGTCTGTTTATAGACAGCTCTCAACAAAGCTTAAAGTGTGTTCTGCTACACAATACAAGTACCTATGCTGGTGTCCCTATTGGTCATTCGGTAACTTTGAAAGAGAGCTACTGGACTGTACAGATGGTCTTGTAGAAGCTATGCTACAACGAGCACAAGTGGGCAATATGTGTGGACTTCAAAATGGTCAACATTTTATTGGGACAGCAAGCCGGCTATGTAAAGTACCCGTGCTTTCTTTGTCTCTGGGACAGTAGAGCTGATAATCAACACTGGCAGAGAAAGGATTGGCCCGTACGTGAAGAGATCGTGGTGGGGGAGAACAACGTGATAAACGAGCCATTGGTGGACCATGATAGCATCCTTCTTCCACCCTTGAATATTAAGTTGGGCTTAATGAAACAATTTGTCAAGGCATTAGACAAGAATGGCGATTGCTTCAGGTACGTCCGCAGCAGATTTCCTGGTACGAGTTATGAGAAAGTTAGAGCTGGAATCTTTGACGGACCACAAATCCGAACACTAATAAGAGATCCAGCGTTTGTTTTGCACATGACAGTAGTTGAATCTGCAGCCTGGTGCTCATATGTTTCCGTGGTAAAAGAGTTCTTGGGAAAAACGAAGGTAGGCTGTTACCAGGACATGGTGAAACAGATGCTGACAAGCTTTCAAGCTCTTGGGGCCAGAATAAGCATAAAAATTCATTACTTATTCAACCACCTTGGCCGATTCCCAGAAAACCTTGGTGAAGTAAGCGAAGAACAGGGTGAAAGGTTTTATCAGGCCATTAAGAATATGGAAATGAGGTACCAAGGTCGATGGGACTCTCGTATGATGTCAGGCTATTGCTGGAGCCTTATGCAGGATAGTACCCAGCAAAATTACGAGCGGAAATCATATAAACGTGCCTTTCAACAAATAGATTGACCTAACATGGACTGTTGAGGGTAAACCTTGTTTTGTTTATGCTAGCATAAAATTTTAGTGCCATTAGTTATTGAATTTGAATAGACTGTCTCTTCTGTTAAAGTAAACAGGCAGCCACTGTGTGTACACATTTCATAAGCGTTACCTTGAACAGGTACAGTGCCGTTCATGTCTAATGCATGGCTTGTTTGCAAAGTAATTTTAAAAGTAAAACCAACTTTATTGTTTATTCTGTCAACAATATCTACTTAAGTAGCTTATGTGCGCTCAAAATTACGATCGGCTGTATCTAATGCAATCTACAGTAATCAGCAATGAAATACGCAGTTTATCAGTAAGCGCTAATGCGAAAAAAATAATTTCGCTATATCTCAAAAACTAGAGCCAATTCGAAAAAACTAAGAGCATATTTGGGTTCAGCGACCTTGATATTTCCTAAAATCATTATCACATTCAGTGACTTTTGAAAAAAAATTTTTTGTTGACCAGTGATCATTGCCGTTGCGTTACAGAACACTGAAGATGCTTCTTTAGCGAAATCGATTTGTTTTTAATAAAGTGTGAGCACTACTGTTGACTGATTCCAGCTGCAGCTTTACTCTATACAGTTTCAGTTTAATTTTACTTTTTTTTACGATCTATGATGACGTCATAATTATCTATCAATTGTAAAAAGAGTTTTCCTTAATTTCTTGAATAATACTGACCTGGAAATGCATTTGATGGCCCTTTCGCAAGATATCAACAGCATTCCCAAAACAGTTTTTTTTTTAATTTGAGATTCCTGGCGACGCAAAAAGCAATTTTGTGTTTGACCACCTTTTTAAGTTTAACACTTGTAACACTATTGTACACGCAATATCTAAACTTGGCATCTTTTATCACCACACCATAGTGAGGGTCATAAGGTGGTTGGTGACGTCATGGTGACGCCAAAATCGAAGATGCATTTTCAAACATTGCATTTTTTGATGGAGAAAAGCGATTTTCTGCCTAAACATAAGCCAGCGTTCAACTTGCCACCTTCAAGAAATTTCATGCTTTAGGAACTAAGCTCAAGTCATAATCAAATATTGATTCTAAAATTGGTTTCCTTCATTTTCTCGAACAATACTGACCGTAGAAATGCAATTGAAAGCATTTTCGCAAGGTATTAACAAGGTGCTTCCGCAAAAAGTAATTCTCTAAGATCTTAGGCTCTATTAAAATGCAATAAGCGATTATTTATTTAAGTGTTCGTTAAGCATGCTTTTCTTCCTTCTTGAATCCTTTAAAAAGCACTGTTACGTCATAATTTACCAATATGTAGTGAGAATAACAGTAGGCAGCGACATCATCTACTGTCATTTTGACAGCAAACATAAATAGTAATATCCATTGATGATATCCCGCCTGCTGAGGTACTTTATACTGATATGTAGTATTACGGTACGGTAGTTTCTTATTGGTTTCAGCCTGAATTTTTTTTGAAAATATGATGGCGATTACAAAATTTAAAACAACTGAACTGTAGGTAGACTCCTTTTTAGAACAATGTAGCAAAATGATGCTGCGAGCGTGCTGAATCTTGACCCCGCGGAGAATTCTGTGGTGTTAAGCAAAGTGAAACAACATGTCGAGCTTTGTTAAAAAATCTTGCAAAATTTCGAAAAAACTATTCTGTTTTAGAACAAATTGCTTATTAGTAGATTATTCAATTAAGTCAAGGCCTAACTTAGGGTGAAAACTCAATTTTACATGCTCGACTATGGGCTTCGGATCAATGTGCCTTTGCCTGTCTGCGTTCTTGCCCAAAGAAAGGAAAGTGCGCGCACCCAAACGCTTAAAGTTTTATAACTTGGCCTGCAATTACGAAAAAGCTGTAAGTGGTGTTGGCCTATTGCTTCATAGCTTCATTCCGATAAATTACATCACTCCTTTCAGTGTCCTTACACAATTTTAAATTTGTAGCCGTCAGGGGCGTACGCAGAAATTTGTTGAGGGGGGAGCGAAAATGCCTTTTTGCAAATTTCACGGGACAGTTGGGGTGAAGACCATATTTTTGGCGATCAATATTCTTAGAGCTATATCGGAAGACTTATTTGTTACCGCTACTATCATAATGACTCAAAATGACATTTCACGTGTTCTGAAGGAGAACCTGAGGGGGGCTCGCGCTTAGAAGTTTCCCTCCGTACGCCACTGGTACCCGTGCTTTCTTTGCCATATGTACTTAGGCCATTCATAGCCATATGTACTTAGGCAAATGAACGCATAAATGTTTGTGAGATTATTTGCTGTTCGCAGGTAAGATCAATGTTAATTTATTACTTGCGAGGTCGTTATTATGAGTATATTCTATGCATCCCACCTTTAAGAGGAAATCGATATAAGATATATGGCCTTACATAAACATCACTTTATGAAATCATACTCACCAAATAGGTCTATACCATCATGGCAATGCAGGTAAATATATAGTTCTTAAAGATAGTTAATTAGACCGATCGGGTGATTGGATGTAAGCTATATAGCAGTAGCGGATCCAGCAACTTTTGGAAAGGTGACGTGGAAACCTCATTTAGAAATCTACTTTTATTTATGTCCAAGCAAATACGTTCACGGAGCCAACTCTAACAAAAAGCTAATAGAAGGATGCACCTCCAACATCCCCTGTGCAACCATCACTGAGGTAAAGCTGCTTTGGGCCTGCTTCGGTATCAAGAAACATATGTGCAGCTAAGAAACTCGGTGTCGCAAATATCATTTTGAGGGTGCTCTAGCAAGTTGTCAAGAAGCGCATCAACAAATAATTTATTTCTAGAATCGTAAAAACAATTATGGCGCCCAAACCTATCCATCCATTCCAAGTGATGGAAAGTGTTTTAAAGTAAGACCTCTCTTTTTATTTTGAAAGAATACTTCCATTTGGCTATGTCATACCGACATAACTGTTCCTTACTGCTATAACAGCAAGTCATTGAGTCAAGCCGGCAAAGCCAATTAAACCAATATTCTTAACCCCGACAATACAAATGCTATGAAGCCTGCAGCTACGGTACAGTCGCCTATGCTATAGCTACGATAAAGATAAACACCTATGCTACAATAAGGCTAGTAAGACATTTTCAGCGACTCCATAAACTTGAGAAAAAATAGCAGCAATGAGCCAACCTCAAAATTCTTTTAATGAATACCCTTTCAAAAAAGATACTTTTGCATTTGAAAAGAGAAATGGGTATTCAAAAAACCATAAGCTTTTTGTCACTGTTCTGAAAATTATTGGTTTCTTGGAGCCGGCGTTGCCGGCCAAGCCGATATTCTCAACCTCGATGTTGCTCACTTGGGCCCTGCAGGCGACGCTGGCAGAGCAGGCTAGTCTACAGATATAAAGCAGAGTTCTGTCTTTACGTACGTACGCATGCTCTAAACTCCTCCAAAATTACTGGGTGTGCCAGCATCAAACTTGGCACGATTAATCACCTCCTCGGGGTGGGTGTCATAAGGGTTTGTGACCTAATCCTGGCGTCACAATCAAATATAATGTTTTAAATTTAGATTTCTCCACAAAGAAAAAACATTTTTCGCTCAGACAAAAATCAGGCCCCCTTACAAAGTTGCAAAAAAATCGTTCCTTTCGGGTCTAAAATGACGTCACAGTCACCGTTTGATTGTAAAACTTGTTCTACGTGTTTTTCAAATAAGTACTGATTGTAGAAATGCGATAAAAAGCTTTTTGGGAGATATTAACAAAATGCAAAAAGCGATAAATTTTTAAGCATTCCAAAGCGTGCTTCTTCTCTTTTTTCTTGAACGCTTCACAACTCTTTCAACGATGTCATAATGTTGTCTGGTACTATTCAAGTGAAAAGTACATCGGTAAAAGCAATGAGTAATACTTTTGTTTATTGTTTTTTCGAAAACAAACAATTTACGCGCCACTTGCTAGAGAAGAATGGAACATTTACAGCATTAACACCGTAGTTGCCAATCTTGGGAATTTGTCTGAAGATTTTAGGAATTTTTGCCACTTCTTGAGATGTCTTGGAAAAAATTTAGGGAATTTTGAGAGCTTAGAGCTTTTGAGAAACTTGGCGAAAACATGTGAGAGTGATTCTGAAACCTTAGATTTCAAGAAATTTGAAGAAATTTACGCGATTTGGATAGGACAAGATTTTGCTTTTATTTGTTAGGGATCAACAGCGAAGTGACGAAATAATTCAAAATTTGGGCAGTTTAGGTTTTGGTTAAAAGTGGAGACCTTATTTTTTAAGAGATCAACGTCGCTATGACGAGTTCTATTAAAATATCCGAGAAATCGGATGTATGGCTCAGCACAAGCAGATGTCGCACCAAAAGTTTTAAAAATCTTGAAATTTGTTTACTCAAAGATTACCATGTTTGGAATTATTTGAACTCCATTTTAGGATTTATGCTAATTTGCAGTTGGCAACAACAAGTAACGAAGCGGTAAGCCTAAAAACCAATTTTTCTGTAATGCAATGATAAGTTGCAATACTTTTGTACAATCGTGTTGCAAGCCTGATTGATCTTAACCTCAAACACATATTAATTTAAATGTAGCGAAGTTGAAGAGGCTGACGATCTTTCATGTTAAATTTTACACAAATCTCATCAATTCTCCTTATCTTTATCAAAAAAGTCTGGTCCATATATCATACCTAACCTATCCTAACAACTTAACGGTAAGTGCTTGACTTTTACTTAGTTTGTACTTATCTTGTAGCTGCAATTATTCTACGACCTAACAATATACACTCAGCCAGAGATTTTGTATTACGCAAATAGACATACAATTACAAAAAGATGTTAGTAGTATGCCAAATATTTAACAGCTTATTTCAGAAATTGCACTACAATCACTTTGGCGCCCTTCTTTTCCTTAACTTTTCATTTATGCGTCCATGCAAGGCTGAAATAAACGGATAAAAGTTGGTAACATTTTGGCTATTTCACTTGTGAGCAAGTCCACTTTTTATGTACATGCTGGAAACTCGGTAATCAAGATGTTGCTAGGGACATTAAACACTTTGGGGGAAAAATAGCAGCTATGTGCTACCTCCCTGATGCTTTTCTACTCGATTCCCATTAAAAACACGACACTGTTGATATTGCAACGAAAATTAGCTATGTCAAAAAACATTTACCTTTCATTACTGTTCTCACAGTTTACGATATTATTGACCTCGACATTACTGATGGGTTCCCAGAATTGTAATAGCTTAACTAATATAGCTTTGAAAAAAGCTGTTTGAGCCAAGCTTTTTTCAAAGCTATGCCGAAATTCTTTACTACCAACAAGATTTTTGAATAGCTTAACTGCAAAAGCAATAATTCGGATTAGTTTGCTCTTTGCCTGGTTGCGTTTATGTCAGAACCATGCAACATGCGTGCAGCCATAGGCTTATGCCGTTAAAATAGGCATAAAACCACAAAAAATCGTAAGTGGCGATCTTTTGCTAGCTTAATCCCGAAAATATACATCAATGACTTTGTTGCCCTCCAACAATCTTGAAATTGTTGTTTTATGCACTTTATCCAATAGCAAATGAACGTTTGTGAAATTGTAAGCTGCTTCAATTGTGGGCAAGTCTAGTTATAAGTACCTACACCTATGCTGGAAATAGGGCAAGCAAGACGTACCCAGGGATTCCAGAAACTTTGGGAGAACATAGCGGCTATTCGCAACCCACTAAAAGTTTTTTAATCGATTTGATTTTGGAAGGAAAATTGGCTATGTCAAAAAATTGTAACGTTTTATGCGTATCACTGTTCTCACAATTATCAACCGGCAAAGTCGTCTGATCCAATATTCTAAACCTCGACATTAATGATGGGGCCCTGCAATCGCAATAATTACGAGTGAGTGCTTTATTAGAGTTGATATCTTTTTCCCAGCAAGCTGCGCTCATGCCAAGATGAACGACATACCCGCAGCCAGAGGTTTTATCTCATACAAATTCGTCTACAGTTGGGAAAAAAGTCGTAAATAGTTCGCCTGATATTTAAGCTTGTTTCTGAAAAGATATATCAATCACCTTGGCATCCTTCCACAGCTTCGATAAAAGTTTGTTAAGTTTTAATAAAATGCTGAATTCATAGGATAAAATTTGTTGATTTTAAAGACGCTCAAACTGAAAACAAGGTAAATGATATGTTGCCAGGAACTCGATAAACATGGATATATGTAGTAGCTATGCGCAAATTCCTTTAATGTTTTTTCTGATCGATCCCTTTCAAAGAATGCTACTTTTGTTTCAGAAAGAGAGTTGTCTATGCTAAGAAAATGTAAAACTTTTATTACTGTTGTTATAACTACCCTTTGGATGAAGCCGGCGTAGATATTCTCAACCCCGATATTACTGATGGAGGAGGAGGGCTGCAACGCCAAAAGAAGCGGATAAGACAGCATAAGTGGCTGCTCAAGCCCGAAACTAGATCTCAAAAAGATGTAAATTCTTAAAAAGTGTCGGTTTTTGTTTTATGCAATATTTCTATACTATAAAGCGCAAATTTGTCTGTGTGCACACATGCTCTCATTCCTTCGAAACTATTGGAGGTACGAGCATGAAACTCGGCACGATTGATTAACACCCGAGGGTAAGTGCCATAAGGGAGTCGTGACGTCATCATGACATTGTAAGTAAAAATATTTTTTAAATTGCATTTTTACGGACAAAAGCAGTTTTCCACTAAAACGAAAGCCAGTACCCGACTTAACAACTTCAACAAATTTCATTTTTTAGCATCTCACATGACGTCATAATTAACAATAATTGAAAAAATTAGCTTTCTTAAATCTCTCAAAACTTGCTAATGGTAGAAACGCGACTTGACGCCTTTTTGAAAGATATCAACAAAGTAGGCTACTTTTGATAAAAAATACTCTACAACAATTTAAGCTCAATTAACAATTGATTTTTTATTTAAGAATTCTAGGCCTTGCAAAGATGCTCTTGTTTTTTTCTGCTAACTTCAATTCGTTTTTGGATGTCATAGACAATTCCGAAAAACTACATAAATTGTATATTTACTATTAGTTTTTACACCAAAAAACTTTTAAGATCTGCGTACTCTGACTTTTTACTCCCCCATGAAAAGTGGTAAGTTTAGTAAAAACAGGAAAGTATAATACATAGAGATTGTGACAAGGTACTAACAATTAGTATCGTTTGAAAGCTTAGGAAATCATCTTTCTTGCAATATGTAACTCCAATTAGCTAGGGATATGGACTAGTTTATAATGTTGGATCCAAATTGGTTGCAATACACCATTTTCCATTTTTACTTAAAAAATCTTCCTCCTAGATCTAAGAAAATTGCAATTTTTAAGAACAGTTAGTTTTATTTTGACTACTTTTACTCGCAAGCATGGTTCTTTGACATTACGAATCTAAATTTTCAAAACGATTCACCAAAAAATGAAGTCTCTAAAATTTTTAAATGTAGCCTACCTGCCAAAAACACTTAAAAGTTTGGTGGCTAAGCTTCACAAAGTTTTAACTTGCAGAAAAACTAAGTGCTTTGGTACATTTTGACTATTTTTCCTCAAAAGCATGGTTGTATGACATTATTTATCAAAATTTTTAAAAAGCTTTATCTGAAATAAAGTCTCATAAAATTTTAAAATACAGCCTACTCCTAAATGGTTGGTAATCCCTTGAAAAAGACAGGGGATAAAGATGGTGTTGTTTTATCCTTTACAACAAAATATTAGTATCGAGCAACATATCATCTAAATGCTTAATTTCCGGTTAGTTTGCTCTGTGCATGGCTGCGTTTATGCCAGGACCAAGTAACATGCGCGTGAGGTCATTAAAATAGGTATGTAAAAACGAAAAGTTGTAATTAGTCCCAATATTTGACAGGCTATTTTTGAAAATAAAAAAACTTCGTAATTCCTGAAAATGAAAACATCAACGTTTTTGGCACCCCGGCCTTTTATTCCACAACTTTGAAGTTATGCATCCGTGAACATCATGAAATGAACGAATAAAAGCTCTTAATAAATACCGTTGGCTGTTTCAACTGTGAGCAAGTCCAGTTCCGAAGTGCGTCTATGCTGGAAACAGTAAAAGCAAGACGCAGCCAAGGACTCCAAAAACTTTGAAAAAATATGGCGGATATGCGCAGCCCATTATAATATTTGTTTTAATTAATTTGTTTGTGTAATGAAAATTGGCTATGTCAAAAAAAAACAAACTTTTTATTACTGTTCTCACACCTATCAATTGGGTGTAGCCGGCTGAACCGGTATTCTCAAACTTGACATTCCAATGGGGGGCTTTGCAGGCGAAGCCGGCTAATTATTCAATATAGCAATAACATTCAATATCATATTTTAGAAAGGGGGTAATAAACTTTCTACTTGCGGAGATATATTTTTTGTCAACAACGCAATTTACATGCTACTCAGAACTGAAAACAGTAGCCTAGTTAGGTTATTTTTCCTAGTAAATTTGACTTTTGTTTTAGTAGCTCATTGTACGGTTTGAATCTAATCAGCCCACTGCTACGTCTCTATAAGTTGCGAAGGTATATTGGTACACGTAAGTTACAAATGTATGGGGTCAACAAATCCATCGTTTTGTCTTTCATTTACTTTGCCAAATAGCACGAGTTAATGTGGTGGTTTTTCGGAAAATTAAACAAACAAGATATACATTTATATGACCAAAGTTTACAAACGACCCAGAATAATAATAATGAGAACTACCACAGCTGTTACATTATTGTAAGCTCGTATACTAAGAAGTAATTAATATTTGCTTGTTCAGCTAATGGCACTATTGAATGATTACGGTAGGCTACCTATCACCGCAGTAGGGTAAAATCACATAGGCTTATGTATTTTTGTAATATTATACACTTTCAATTTAGTAAGTTTTTGGCATGTTGCAAAGCCATCACTAGGACTTTACTAGGCTACTCATGTATAAATGCATATTTGTAGTAATATGTGCCTGCCTGTTTTTTGCAAGCGCGACAGAAAGCACAGGAACAGGAAAATTGGAGAATTTTAAACCTACTTTTAGCGAAGGAAAGCTAATCAACGACAAAGAGTGAGTTGTTTATTGTGTGATTTGCCAAACAAGTTTAGATAATCAAACACAGTGTTTTCCAACAATTTTAATACCATGGATCATTTTGCAGATTTTGTTGATGTTGCGAACTCCCAACTTAATACCTGGCCATAATTGTTTAAAGATATCATAAAAACAATTCTCATCAACCGATGTCTTGGGCGTTTATCCACAATCTGTTGGTTCACACTCGCCAAAACTCTAAAGCTCATATGTGGTGCACCATAATGAAATATTTTGTGGACTCCAAAAAAGTCTTCTATGTGGAACCTGGGCCGGAAATCTCTGATCTTGCAAACTAAATTGCTTTTTGTACAGACACATGAAAAGAGAACTCGAAGAACTCATTGATATAGTAATGGAAAACATGACAATGAAAAAAATGGAGTTTTATTATTTCAGGTTAGACAAAAACTATTTACAAACTACTTGCTCTTACTAGCCGAATGACCGAAAAAGTTTATATTCAACCCAATCTTAGTATTTAGTTGTTATAAAGTGAAATAGCAAAACTGCTTTGAGCAAACAACGCAATTGCTCTTTTTGCAGAGTAGGCCTATTATGTTTTTCAAAGACATGCAAACTGAGCATAAGCTAATACGCATAAATGGATGATAACTTCAGTAAAAATTATCCGTGGTTTGTAGGGGAGAACGGGAACAAATGTAACGCGGGTCAGTTGTAACAGTTCAGATTTCTCGCGCTTTATGCGTTACAGAAAGTCTATAAATTGATCACAGATCTGCTTATTACGTGGGATGTATCAAACAAAGCAATAGGAAGGTTGCATATGACGTCACACATTTCGCACCAAAAAAACTGGCTGACCAAAAGCTGTAATTTATGCTGGAGAGGTATAGGGCGAACAACAACTTTTGGAGCTCTTTTGAAAACTAATGAAAAATGAATTGAAATTTCGAATGAATTATTGCGAGTTGGATACTCGGAAACAAATAAATTTGACCAAAAGCAATTTGGTTGAGATTAGGTCTTTCAGTTGACTAGTATAAGCTTAGTACTGTGTGCCAATTTAAAAAAATTGCCCTTAAGAGAAGTGCCATCTAAATACCATTTGCTCCTTACTTAAAAATAAACTATACCAATTAAATACCAGTCGGTTCATTAGCAAAAACAACCATTATTTGATCATTACTATCGGTACGGTAAGCTTACTTGTTGTGTCCATGAGCAAGGCATTTAACGGCATGCCTCCATCTTTATGTAGCAAACAGGTAGTGGGGCCAAGCTGTCTACTCGTCGTGGTGACCCGGTGTGACGAAAGACATGCAAACAGAGCATGAGCTCATACGCATGAATGAATAAATCGGTACCGTAAGTTTTTTAATTACCCTTGGTCCAGCAGCCTAGGTAATAGCCCAAAAAATTGTTTAAGGAATAGTTAAGATCACAAAATTACATCTGACATATCAATATGACTGGTCTGCAATCACTTTTGACAAAAAACTTCAAAAAATTACTGATTTTATCCAACAATAACTAATCCAGTATATGACAAACGGTACAGAAGTCTGCCCTGTCATTTAGGCTACAGTATAACTCAAGTTTTCAACTTTTCAGTATGCTTATGTCACTAAATATACTGTATAAGTTACACATTACAATTAACTTAAACTCAGCATTCCCAAACACGCTGATTAATCGAATATGAAACCCTCACAGAAGCTGGCTACAAATAAGCCTGCATGTTTAGCCCAACTATTAGCAATAACAAGCAAACCTTAGCGCCTGTTATCTTACTTTGACCTTAGATTCATTCCTTAACATCAGTAAAACAACATATTTAACGTTCATTCAACAACTGTCACGTTTATCGATTTGTTTTGCAAAAAACGATATCACTCCTATTCAATTCGACGCAAAATCACTCCAAATGGTCATTCACTTGTTTCGAAAGCGCATTTTGACGACGTTTGATCACGTGCGTGCAACCTTCCTATAGAACTGTAGTTTCAGTCAGACGGAAAATATCTCAAAAAGCTGTTTTTAACCAGAGTAAGTAACTTTTAGTAAATGCTGAATAATTTGTTATGCATCATAGAACAGGAGCACTTTAATCTCACTGTTGTAGTAACGAGGAAACATAGGTTTTGAACTACATTAGATCAGTGTCTTTTGATGTGAGTGGTTGATGGAAAGATGACAAACTTGGTCACAAAATGGACGATTACCGTCAGGGTCAATTGTAAAAGCTGTTACAACTGACCCCAACATCTACTTAGTAACTGAGCATGAATTTTTCTCGGAAACATGTGGAGTTTGATGATATCGTGTCAAAATTTTTCGTTTGTAAATCAGTAGCCTAGCCATCAATTATGAAGTCTTAGTTAGTTTCGTTAGGCTTTGATAATCACTACACCTGAATCACTACGCTTGAAAAATCAGTGGTAATCATTGCACCTGAATCATTTTCACAAGAAGAGATAAGGCCATTCCCCGAGGTACACCCAAGAAAAACACAGAAAGGAGGAATAAAAAGAAAAAAGAGTGCTATTCTAATTGATACACCAGTAAAAACAACATTGGAAGAAGAAGCAAATAGTGCAAAAACAAGAAAAGCTACAGAAGCTTGTAAGAAACTGATCTCAAATAAGGAACCAGTATCAACTGCCAGTTTAAAAGTAGAATCTGCAAAAAAAGGCTGAAGAAAGAAAAGAATACAAGCGGAAAAATCTGACGAAGAAGAGGAATTTAAGATATGCGTAGTGTGCTGTGAACACTTCAGCGACAGTCGGCCATGATTGGGTTCAGTGCTTGACATGCAAGCACTGGGCACATGAACTCTGCGCAACTGGAGAGAATATATTTATTTGTCAGAACTGAGACTCTGACAATGATTTGGATAGAAATCCATTAATTTCCTGTCAAATATCAGCATTGACAATTGCGTTACAATTGACCCGCTTCATGGGACCAAATGAAACACGTGACATAGCGTGTTTAGATTCTTCTTCTTCTTTCGTTTGAAGTGTTGTTGTTCGATCATCTGCATGCGATCAAATATCCGGGCACACATTGAGCAGCCAATTGATGGTGTTATTATCCAATACCAATTGCCCGTTTTCTCTGGCTAGATTGTAAATAGGGCATTGATTCAGTAAATGTCCAGGAGTTTGTTGTTCTGCACCACAATCACATACTGCAGTTGATGTCAGTCCCCATCTATACATCAGAGATCCAAATCGTCCGATGCCAGTGTGAAGACGATTCAGCCCAACCCAGACTAACCGGCTGAGTTCATGACGTGTCGGTAGTGGTCCTACATCGATATCGAAAGAGTGAAGACGTGTGATGTTTTTTGTCCAGTTCTCTTTCCAGGTATTGTGGATCCATGTTGGAGCATTGGTGTTTTGAGCCAGTAAGCCTTGAGCTTCGATGACAAATGGTTTTCTTGATTTAAGGCGTCTCTTTGTCATTGGTCTCTTGAAATAATTTTAAAATGTATGGCTTGGTTCTAAAGACTGACGTGCCTGTGAGAGTATGGTAGCCTTACGGCGAAGCTCAGCAGGGGAAATGTCAGAGAGAACTGGAAGATACTCAGTGGGTGTTGGTTTCAGGCATCCTGTCACTATGCGCAAGGCATCATTAATAGGTCTGTCAAGCAGGTGTGTATGTGCAACGCGGCTCCATACTGGTGCGCAGCACTCGGCGGTAGAGTAGACAAGGGCCAGGGCGGTGACGCGTAAAGTTATTGCACGTGCTCCTCAGCCAGTACCCGCCAATCGACGGATCAGGGCGACGCGTAATGTAAGTTTCTTGCGCAGGGTCTCCAAGTGGTGTCGATACGTGAGGGTCCTGTTCAGGGTAATCCCGAGATAGGTAGGTGTAGGGTTGTAGGACAGACCATTTACATCAACTATAATGTTAAGTTCACGCTTGGCTTCCCTGTTGTTCAAATGGAAAGCTGTCGACACGGTGTTAGATTTGTTGAGTTTTGATCTCCAATTTTGAAGGTATGATGATAGTATTGCCATGTCCTGGTTAAGAGTCTTTCCAATGAGAAGCCGAATGCACTATGGCCAAATCATCGGCATAGGCATACAGCTTAGAAGTTGTTGGGTGGAGGTCATTGATGTAAATGTTAAAAAGAAGTGGAGCGCGAACAGAACCCTGAGGGACGTCATTTTTGAGTCGCCGCAGCCTGCTTTTCTTTCCACAACCGTAGGTAAGGGTAAAACTGCAATTATAGACAAGCTCCATCATTTTCTTGACCATGTGCTTGTCGGGCAGGAGTCAAAGGAGCTTGCAGGCAAGGACTCGATGCCATACAGTGTCGCATAGTGCTGTGAGGTCGATAAACATAGCAGCGGCTTTCTTTTTATCTTCAAAGCAATCCTCAATATCTTGACTCATGCGAGTGACCTGTTCTGGAGTTGATCGACCTCGTCGAAGACCCACTTGTTCAGGTGGTTAGTGAGGGCCAATTAGTTTAGGGGGAGAAGCTGAGCACCTTCACGTGGTCCCTCCTGTGAGTAGCTAAATCATCGAAGCAGCCATTCAAGCTAATTAATAAAGAAGCGAAACGAAGCTCATCAACTCAGAAGAAATGATCCTACTCTCGACGTGCGAAAGCATAAACGGTCCTTTTTAGGGCCTGAGGCCTCCCCAGCTGCGAAAATGGCCAAAAAGAAGAGTATTCGGCAAGGGTTGCCTTTACGAATACTTCAGCTAAACGTCAAGGGGCTCACAGCCAGTAAACTTGACATTGTTAAGCGACTGGCCACTCAGCATAACGTGTTTAGATGACCATTATACACAAACCAACAAATGTACAGATTTAAAATGTTTTGGAATATGTTGACAGGACGTTGTTTCATTTTTTCGCACACATTTCTTCACGCTAATCTCATTAAATTTTGAGTTACAAAATACAATTTTGAGTTACAAGTCTCATTAAACTTGTAAATTTTGTTACAATTTTCTCCGGTCTCCCCTTATTCATAGTTTTTAACCTTACACCTACCTGAGGTGGTAAAGTTGCAAAACCATTGGCCATTTAGAGAGGGTGAAGTTGGTCCCATCCGCTTTGACTAAACAAATAGTATAATTGCTCTTTTAATGGTTTTTACTTTGACACCAGTTGTTCATTTTTGAAACCTATATATAGGGTGTCCATAAAATCCGCGTGCATTTTAAAAATTTATAACTTTATTTATATTTACGATAGAAATAATCTGTAAAAAGAATTAGATAGAAGAAAATCTATATTTTTTAAGGTTTTAACGAAATTTTATTTAAGTTTTCCCTTGTTCTCCATCATTAGCAGTACAAAGGCTTATACGATTTTACATTCACTTGGCAAATGTTCACGGAAAACCATCGCCAACTGATTTACAGTAATTCCTGAAATCACATTAATTATTTTAACTTTCAAATCTTGTAATAAACTAGGTTTACATACACAATTGTTTTTACATGTCCCCGTAAAAAAATTCAATAAATTAAAATCTTTGGGAGCCCAAGCTTTAATACTGCACGTCTTACAGACTTTCTTGGACTTGCTGTAAAGGAATCTTCTACGGATGCAGCACTTTCGTTGCGGAGACATTGCCTTCCAGACCGTGGCTTATCATGGACAAAGCCGGTCTCTTGAAATTTTTTTATCCATTTGGCAGTAGTGCTCCTATGAGGTGGTTCTTCATTGCATTCAATTCTAAACTTTCTTTGTACGGCAATAGTAGATTTCCGTTCAGCCAACCAAAAGACTTAGTTTACTTTTTCCTACGTTGAAGTCATGGGTTAAATTGATTTTCTAAAAAAATTACTTATCTAGAAATTGTTACAAATTTTATGCTGAAGAATTATTTAATATCTATACTTCAAACTAAGTGCATGAAACTTTATAACACTTTTTGCAGATTATATCTATCGCAAATACAAATAAAGTTATAAAAATTTTAAAGTGCACACAGACTTTGTGGACATCCTGTATTTGGCACATACACACATATATAGGCCTATATATTTGCTAGAGCTTTTGTATTTAGATTTTTTTCCTTTTGTATTGCACAGAATTCACGATTTTGATCGCAATCAACATTTGGATGGAAATGAGCTATTTTTTGCTTTATCAGAATATTTGCCTTTAAGCGAAAAAATGGATCAACTTGACATTGAAACATATTACGCAAGTAATTTTATGTCGGCTTAGCATAGGATTAGTTAAGTCCTCCAACACTAATATAACTACATATCAGTGATCGGTTAATTGTTCAAAGTATACAAGGTAATAGTTTCTAGTTAGAAATTTTCATTCAATCTCTATTCAGAGGGATCTGCCTTGAACAACGGGAAAATAAAAAATTTACTCAAAAATAATCACCAACATCATCTGCACTCTTTCACTTACGCTGATGAGTATGTACTAGTAGTCTACCTCAAAAAACTAATCATTTTGAAATGAACTTCACAATGGCCTTGAAAGCATTTATTGAAGGCCAAAAGCGGAGCTCCCGCGGCATTGAGTAGGCATAGAAGTGTGTACAAAGTTTAGCTGCATTGTGCCATTTTTTTAGCGTAGGCTATAGGAAGGTTTCACGTACGTGATCAAACGTCATCAAATGCGCTTTTGAAAAAGTAGCTGATCAGTTTCAGTGTTTTTGCATTGAATTGGACTGATACTGTTTTTTGAAAATTAAATGAATATACTTGATTGTTGTTAAATGAACGTTAAATATGTTGTTTTGCTGATGTTGTGGGACGAATCTGAAGTCAAAGTAAGCTAAGAAGTGTTAAGGCTTATTAGCTATCGCTACTAGTTAACCTAGTTTTATGCACTGAACATGCACGCTTATTTGTTGTCAGCTTTTGATAGGGTTTCATTATCAAATAATCAGCGTACTTGGAAATACCTGGTTTAAGTTGATTGTAATGTGCAACTTATACAGCATATTTAGTTGTGTAAGCATGCTGAAAAGTTCTAAACCTAAATTATACCGCAGCTTAGATGACAGGGCAGACTTCTATAGGCTACCGTTTGTCACGTGTTAGATTAGATATTGATGGGTATAATCATCAGTCCTTTGGAATTTTTTGTCAATAATGTTTGCCGACGAGTTGCATTAATCGGTCAGGTGTAATTTTGTGAACGTCACTTTTCCTAAAACAATTTTTTGGGCTATTGCTTCGGCTGCTGGGCCAAGTAGACCAAGAATAATCGAAAACTTACGATACCGGTAGCAATGATCTGATAATGGCTGATTTTGCTAATTCACCTACGAATATCTAATTGGCACGGAGTTATTTTCAACTCAGGAATAAATGATATTTAGATGATAATTCTTTTAAAGCAGATTTTCTGGCCAATTGTCACCTCCTAATAAGCTTAGATTAGTCAACTGAAAGGCCTGATCTCAAACAAATCGCTTTTGATTAAATTTTTTCGTTTCCGAATACCTAACTAGCAATAATTCATTCCAATATTTAATTCATTTCTTATTGGTTTTCAATATAATTCCTAAAGTTAATGTTCCCCCTATACCTCTCCAGTATAAATTACAGCTTTTGGTCAGCCACTTTGTTTGGCCCCAAATATGTGACTCATACGAAACTTTCCTACTTGGCCTATTGGTAAATCAAAATGAGTTAGCCGAATAGCCTATAATTTTCGAAAAAACTAGCGAGTTAAAACACTGATAAATGGTTGTCGCATCTCGACAATTGACAGCTATCCAAAGTAGAGCACGACAATTTGCCATTATTGCTCTCGCATATAGACCTTACACGCCCTCCAGAGTAAGAACTCCTGGCCCTGGTGCTACGCCTTATACCCCATTAATATTAAAATTTGTGATGCTCTTAGTTCACCTTTGGCTAATTAAATATTACTATTTGAGAATAAAATAATCAATTTCAAGAATAGAAAGACGCTCGTCAACTACAGTCTCCAGCACACTTTCCTTCTACCACTCCACACAAAACTAGGCCTACCATTAAGTTGGTAGCAAATCAAAAAGCCTTCTGTCAACCACATTTCATGGTCTTTTCGTCTGTGTCAGTGGTTCTCAACCTTTGGTGTTGTGGTCCGCTAAAAATCGAATTAGCCTAATTCTTTAGGGATCGATCACTTAAGAAAATAACTGGTGTCTGCGAAAACCCTGGAGGTAAACTATCGGTACCGGTCATAAAAACGCCTTAACTTGTTTTCGTTTTTCATCGATTGCACATAGGTTTGCAAAGTTTATTTCGTTACGGCACAACCATTTATATCGGGCTGAACAAAAAAAACATTTTTGAGGGCAGCAGAAAGCCACTGAGTTGGGTAACAAGGAGTCACTGGTCTGTAAGCTAAAACTTAAAGGCATATTTATGAAGTAAGGCTTTGCTGTTATTTCTAAATTAATTTTTACTTTTTTAGAAGCAACAGACTCGCTACTCGCAGAAGCTGATCAAAATGAAGACGGGATGATTTCATGGGATGAATATGTAGCGAAAACTAGAAGTTATCACGATAATCAAGAAAAACAGTAGTACCATTCTGTAGCCAAAACTACTGCACCTGTTTGTCGCCTGTTGAGTTATTTTGCGTCAAGCACGCGAGTTGTTCTGCAGCAAAATACAATAACTTAAGGGTATTCAACTGCATTTTGCTATGATACATTGCCCACACTAATGTTGCTTTTTTTTGCTGCGAGTCCGTACTCAGTTAGAACAAAATTAGTTGCATGATTATTGCGACAATATTGCAAAGCCCGAATTTCAGTATTCCGAATACCACAATTTATGGTTCACTGACTGCGTGACTTTTCTCATTCTCTTTTTCGCCATTTTGCGCATTGTCACACCGAGTTAATGAGTATTTCTTTTTTGTACTTTTTCTCCGGAGATTTTTTAGTAAAAAATAGTGATAGCAGCAAGAAATAGCAAAATAAGTAACACGTGCTTCAGATACTATTGCTCTAAAGTTGTTTGGGTTACGCTGAGGCGAAAAACCTTTTTCAAAATGTTTCTGGCGAGTAAGCCCAGTTGGGAAGGGCACTGCTTTCATGTGATGGCATTGGCCACTTTCCACATTCTTCTTAACGTAGCAGCAGCAGCACAAAATACTTACGACTATGAAATTCGTTGCTTCAGATACAGTATAACCTGCGGAATACGACATTAGACAAGCCAAATGGGAGTAATTGACAGTTTCACATGTTGTTGCTGCAACGCAACTTATGACCAAGTTGAACGATGACAGTAGGTTGACACAGCAGCCGCGCATGCGCACATTATCTTAACGTCTCCGTGCTTCGTCGAAAAGCGCTTTCTCCCACATTACGAGCTAGTTCAAGATAGCGGCAACCAATTGGAATCGTCGAAGTCGATTAGTAGCTTGCTTCAACAAGCTCTTGAATCGGTAAAGCATTAAGAAATGAATAAGGAAACAGTGCTTGTAATGCGCGGCGTATTTTGTCACTGAGAATGTCAGCTCACATTTTCACAAGCGCTTACTGCTCCACGTGCTTTTTAACATTTATTTCTTAATTATTACCAACAATGTTTTGTAAACAAACGCAAAGTCAGAGTAGATCAAGTTACTAGTTTTTAACTGAGGAAAGAGAAATTTGGAGAACCAAAGAGTGTAAATCAGCTGGCCGGTGTATTAGTTTTATTAGATTATCTTGCGCTGCCGATCCATTTAGCTTATCTGTACCGTAAACGAACGACTAGCAATTTGAATTCTTCGTTGTTTTGCTTGATTGGGATAATCCTGAGTGGCATACTTCAATTTGAGTTGAAATAAATAGGCATTTTAAAACTACCTCAATGATTCTCGGATTTTTAAGATTCGCGGGAGGGGAAGGAACCTAGCCCCCACGAATAGCGGGGGAATAGTGTATAGAAACAGACAGCATGTTGGCTGCAAGCCAGAATGACGTAGATTTAGATTGCCCTGTGTCTACTATGACATGAGTTTGGCATTTTTATTGCATGTTCAAATGCTCTTTCGGCTTGCCCAAACCAGTTAGATGCTTGACTTTATCAAACCAAGGGCCTAGTTGTCTAAATTTAAGGCTGCTGACACGGTACGAGTTGCTGTTGTCTAGACATACTTGGTCTTTCAGTGTTTCAGCCTAAGCCTACTTACAAACGTCTTTTTTAGTGAAATTTTATTTTTTGGTAAATACTTTCGATTTGTTTTTAGATTCAGTGAGATAAAAAATAGGTAATCCAGCTTATGTTAATGCAGTATCTTAACAATGCTGGCTACTGGTCCGAACCAAAGCGGTGTCTTTACTGTTAGTCTAAATCCGGCAGCTTCAACACCTGCTGCTGCTCAACCTAATGCTTCAGCTGTTCAATCATTTCAAAGCACACTGATATTACCTCAGCCTGTTCAACAAGTTGCTCCGTTACCGCAACTTGTGTCAGGAGGACACATTGTTAACCTTACACCAGTGAAAGCTCAAGAGCAGATCTCCAGGAATGCTAACAAAACCCATTGCTGTAGTTACTGCCACAAACAATTCAGCTCAAGGTAATTTGCTCATTGTTTAAAAAGTTGCTATTTTGCCATATACGGCATTAAATCCTTGAAGGCAATTTTGCCATCATCATTCATGCGTGTTTAAATAGCCATATTAGTTTTAAGTCTGGCAGTGATGTTGTGGTGTAATGGATAGTGCAGCTGCTTCAAAATGTGATGTTTGCAGGTTCAAATCTTCACTGGCAGAATGCCTAGACAAAGACAGTGTACACTGGAGGGGGGAGTCTAGTATGTGAATGTATGGGGGAGTGTACTAGAGGGGAACAATTCTTTTTAATTCATTATTGAAATTAACCACTCAGCAGTGACCAAAATTCACATGTTTGCTACATCAATAAAATTCACCAATCACAAGTGTCTGACAGCAAAATAGCCTATAAGGGTAAAATGTTGTTAATGGCAAAATAGCCACTGCCTAATCATGGAATCTGTGCAATCTAAGATTTATAAAATTTGTTCATCAGTTAATAGAATAAATGACCTCAAAAAGGTTATGCTCATACAGTATTAGTTTTTTTTAACTCAAAATAGTTAGCTTTACAAGGGTTTGAGTACATTTGACCTTTTTTCTGCTTCAACCATAAGCACATAAAACTTTAGATAACAAAACGAACAACTTCTTTTCAAGCCCCTCAACTTTTGTTGAAAAGCAAGAAAGAAACTTTGTCACCATGACATTTTACCCTTGCAGGCTAATTTGTTGTTGAAGACCCCTTGTTGGTTAAGTTCATCACTGCTAGTGGCTCACAGTTATGCTGCAGGTTATGTGACTAGCCACCAGTGCTATACAAGGGTGGGCTCAAAAATTCATAGCCTAACTAACATGCAGTGCTTGGATTTGAACAAATGTTATTTGTTTTTCAACAAAATCTCCTGTGCAGTCCATACATTTTTTACATCTGTTCTGCAGTGCTGGGACTGAAGTGATGTAGAAGCTCACCTCCTGACTCTCAAAAAAGTTCACCACAGTGGAAATGACATCATAATCAGTCCAATATCGGTTTCCAGCCAGATGCTTTTTCATGTTAGTAAACCGAAAATAATCAGATGCTGCCTAAACAAGAGAATATGAAGGGTAATCAATGAGTTCAAATCTACTGTCATGCAGAGTGAACATTGCAACGACAGATTTGTAAGCAGGAGCATTGCCTTTTGTAGCTGCCTTAGCAAGTTAAAATAGTGCTCTCCATTGATAGTTTTTATCTTTCTGATGATAGTCAATTAACATAATGCCTTTTGCATCCCAAAAGATAGAGGCCACCACTTTGCCTTCTTTCTAGCAAGAGAAGTTGAGTGCTTTCACTGCATGGATTGCCGTTTGGTCTCTTGTTTGAAATGATGATCCCAACACTCTTCTTGGGTTAGAAAACGTTCTAAAAGAAACCATCTAGATCTGCTTCAAGCATTGCCAAGTTCGCCTCTGACATGACAACTCTGGTGAGCTTTTCATCAAACATCAAAAGCCAGGGCACCCATCAAGCTGATTATTGACATGCCAAGTACCTTATGAAGAATGTTCTCCACTTGTTCACTGGAGATGCTCATAGCATTAGCTATGTGATTAACTGTTGAACGTTTGTCATCCTTCACCATTTGATAAATACAGTCTATGTTTTTTTGAGTGGTAGCCATGGAAGGACGTCCTGATCTTGAGTCATTTTCAAGGCTCTCCCTACCCCTCTTGAATTGAGCTGCTCTCTTCTTCACAGTTGACAAAACTGCAGCCATGTCATCTATCAAATCTGCTAACTGTTACTCTTTCGCCTCAACGACCTTCTCCCTTGCTTTAATTTTTAGAAAGTTTGCTAGGATGGCTTTGCCTTTTACTTTGACACTCACTGTCCATCTCCCCAAGTAGCAACCATGTCAGCATGAATTTCCTTGGGGGCTAATCCCTTTTTCTACAAATATTTGTTAACACCACAGTTTCAAATCTTATTCATATTCACAAGATCTTGAAAACACCAAATTGCAAAGTTCTATTGCTATTACAAAATCTCTACTACTAAGTTTTAAAGTGCAAAAGGACTTATATAAGTTTACCTGAAGAAAAGCATTGCAGTCAGTATCAAGAAAGTTTGATTTTACACATGCCAAGTTTTACTGCTCTGTTGTAACTCCTTAGTCAGGCTACGAACTTTTCAGCCTACCCTCGTAGTTACATTATTCAAAAGAGAAAATGACAGCAATGCCAGTAGCTTATATACTAGTAGTTACAGAGACTAGCTGTTAAAAAGTATGGCTAAAGGCAAACAAATTTTACCCTAAAATGTCTTCACAGTGATTCCCAACTGGCACACAGATGTGCCAAAACAACAGGGATGGCAATTTTTGCATAGAATACTCTTTTATTTTTCACACGGCAGTTTTATTTCTCATAGTAACCATTTCAAAGATTTTCTAGAGCTTACAGCACAAAACAGGTCATCACCTTGGAAGAAGGGACAAATAATCCCTTATTGCTTGTTGGTCCCCAAAAAATGGCACTCTGTGTTGATTAAGGTGAATATGTAACCCACCACAGTTTCATTTCAAAAGTCGGCAGAATTTTCTGCTGTTCACAAGACTTTTATGGAAATGTTTTAGCATTTTATTTTTTTTAAATGTCATTTCCGTCCTCTGTTACCCTTGGCAGATGCGCGTTTACACGCACCAATCAAACGTTTCTTCTATATTTAATGTTTATTATGCTTGTTCAAGAAATATAAAAAGCAAAAGGAGTTCGTTTTTTTTATTTTGAGACAAAAAAGATTTCAAAAACTTGCAAGGGAGGAATGCATGAAAAAAGATTGGAAACCAATATGTTATTACGTGATAAAAGTTTCAAGTTTATTTTTAGTAGTTTGATATAAACAAGCTTCTTAAAGTAAGAATGCTATCATTTATCCATAAACAAAGCTACCTGTTAAACTAAAAGCTATTTTCACTTTTTTTTTTTAGTAATGAAGTTATAGTGATACAAAGTACAGCAGAAGTGACCAATGTTATGAATGGCGAAATCACTTCTTATTACGTGGTCAAAAATTTCTAAAAAATGTTAAGCCATGTCGAATATTTGGCGTATGTTTAAGATTTACTCTTAGGCTATTTAAGTGTGGTATTATGGATTTAAAAATGTTACTAGCTTCACCTATATTATTTATTTTTAGGTATAATGTCACCAGGCACGAGAAAATTTGTAAGTTGAACTCGTCTATTTCAACTGTTGCAGAAAACATTGGTACTGATGCAAAACACTTCTTTTGTATGCTTTGCCAGAAAATGTTTGGTACTGAAGATGCCCTTAATAATCATCAGAAAAAATGCAAGGTATGCTTAAGCGATGCACAAATATGTAACCAATATGCTAAGTTGTGGTTTTATGTCATCACAAAATTTTATTTTCAACTATTAGTTTATTTGATGTACTGTGTTAGTCATTTATTGAAATTGTGCTCTGCTATAGTACATTACAGAAGGGTGTATGACTCTTAAACAGTAAAAAGACCTCAACAAGCAAATATTTTTCTGCCGTTGTCAGGCCAACATTGTTGGCTGATTTTTGTGCTCAAAACAAAATTGAAAACCATTTTTTGGGAGGTCAGCTTTTTAAAAATAATTATTTTCAATGAAACATGGGTGAAAACTTTTACATGGCAATCAACGTACAAAAAGTGAATATTTTCCTGTTTTCAGCTATTTTTACCGATTACGCTTATGTCATTAATTGATTTAAACTGTATTTATTGTGAATAATTTTTTCATATTATCTTGCGGGCTGCACCGAATGCTTTAGCGGGCCGTACGTTGTACATCTCCGCTCTACAATTTGAAATGCGCAGCAGAAAACTAGATACTACTGAATAGTTTAAATCCATGATGTGCACGATACACTCCGTGTCTTTGGAGATATCTTGCCATGTCAACTAACCCTTACCTGATCCTTGCAAAGAACAGGTATTGTGGGACATAGCGGACATAGCACCTATTGGAACTTCCGCAAAAAACTATGGATTTTATCTTCATTATTTATGTGAGAGCTATTTGTTTGAAAGGCTAATAGCATGGTTGTGGGATATCGGCAGACCAATGCAAGTTTTAACACCGGACGAAAAATTCATCTTTGCAAATACTGCGCTAAAGAATTCAGCACCAAATGGAATGTGATTCGCCATGAAAAGTTGTTTCATACTCCAAACGATCCAATTGTGATTCCTCCATCTGGTTCAAACGGTACTGCCGCATCTATTACACTTATTGGTCCACCTGGCAAACCAGAAAGGTGGGTGTAAAAGTTTTAGAAGGCCTGTAAAGTTGTTTTATTTGTAGAATGAAACTTTTTTACAACAAACATTTTAGAATCTGCCATTCTGCTGTATGCTTATATCAAAAAAATAAAAATCAGTCCTGTTTTAGTTCTATATCTTTTTTAACTTTGAATTGAAGAGATAAACTTACAAAAATTGTACTTCAGTTTTGTCTCATTAACGGAGGTTGCCAAAGGTTCTAACATTTACTGGTACCAAAGAAGCACTTTTTTACAATTTTAGTTTTCAGTAGCTTTTTAAGCAAATATTTTTAACTGTACACTAGACAAAGTTTGATTTCAGGTTGTTGTGAAAAAGAGTTTTTACAAAACAGAGGGTGCTAGTTGCTAGTTAATAAATTTTATGCAGTCCCCTACTTAAAAGGATCAGCCTCCAGTATCACACTAAATTAATTAAAATAGAAATATTCAGCAGAAACTAGGTAAGATATTGCCTGAAATTTACTAATTAGCAACTAGCATCCTCTACGTTTTGTAAAGTGATGAAGTCTAAATAATGTATGCGTCTCCTTAATTTGACCATCTTGATATAGGTATTGCTGCGTTGTATTATTTTGCTTTGCATTATTGTTTTGCACACTAAAGTAAATATGCATTAAATATTTTTGTTATCTGTGTCTTATACACCCGCCTGATGAGGCCCAATAAGATCGAAACCGGTCGCGGGTTATTGATGGGTTTTAATGGATTGTTGTATGGTATGATGTTGGTGATCATTGTTGAGCAGTCTTTCATTTTTCTTTAAGAGATCCTACATTAGCAATTGCAGCGTCACTAACGAAAGGCAGTATCAAGATGTAAAGGAACTTTACAACTAAATTACGTTTAGCCCACGTTTACGTGCCTCGTAATTAGGCTTTCAACATCAGTCGTGATCGCTGGTGATTGTAAACTTTGCAGGTACTGCAGATTTTGTGGGAATTATTTTAGCTCGAAATACAATGCTATTCGGCATGAAAAAATTTGTACGAGAGTACAGGAAAATGCCAATAACTCTAAAGATAACGAACAACAACAACAGCAGCAACAACAACCACAAACGCTGCAAATTCAACAAGACGCATCATCTAAACCACTACAGGCAAGATTGAGTATTTCGATCAATTGCAGTTACCATAGGCAATTAAGATGTTTGTTTAATCTTTAATCCTTTGTGCGTGAGAAAATCTTTGTCAGTTTTGCAAAACCAACGTTGATTTCACACCCGCTTGGGAGTTGCCATTACACCTGGTACAGTGCTCTTCTGTAAGCACGGCCAATATCCATTCGTGCATTTTCCAAGGACACAACATTATGAGGTTAGAACACTCGATCATACCTGCTCAGAGCAGCGCTCCGACCCACTCAACCACGTTGCGAACAAGTACGACTAAGAAAGATAAACGTTAAAAACGGGAATCATAATTGGCATGTATATTTCCTTTTGTTGTTGAGAGCACATCTTGTCCTCAAAGAACTATTACATTGCTGGACTTAGACAAAGTGCAAGACAAGTTGATCTTGGATGGCTTGCTTTTTGAAAAACTGGAAATCTCAACAATTAATCAATAATATGTGACATTAGGATTAAAAGTGTAAGCCTGTATCCAAGATAACGTAATTTTGCTACTTTAAGCACGTAAAAATCAATTGAATACCAGATGTTATAAGTCAGCCACTACAGAGATAGTTGTTGTGATTACCTCCCCTGTTCTTTGGGATAAAGGCACGGTATGAAACGTTCCGGTTCATGCCGCAAACCTCATTAAATAAGGCCAGGGGACAAGAAGCAGCCTATTTCAAACCAGTCGTGAATACAAACTGCTGACTGGTACCCCCACCACTAACAAGCCATACTGCTACTAATACTATTCTAACCCGGTAAAGCACGGGTTATAGAGATTGTTCGAGTATCGTAACGCAACAATAAAAAAAAACTTTTGATATCGATTTTTGGTCCTCACAAAATTGTTTTTGTTTCATCACAACATTTGTTGCCTCTTAAATTAATTGGCTATAAAATATTTTGTTCAGATTACCAGTATCACAGGTAGCTCCCAACCTCCGGGTCCGGGTATTGTTGTGCAGGAACAGCAGCAGCAGCAGCAACAACAACAACAACCTCCTCCTCAACCACAGCAGCCGGCTCAACAGCAAGATCAACAGAGAATACATCAGCAAATAGTTCAACAAAGTCCAATTAATCAACAAATGCAACACAATCAGATTCAGACAAATGTGCTGCAGAATAATCAGGCTCAACAAATTCTGCCTCAGCAGGTAAGTGTTGTGGTTTGAAGTTTATTTACAAAACTAATCTTTGCTGGTTATGACAATCGATGCTGTCGCCATTTTCTGAATACGTACTACACAATATTCCATTCCCAGAGATATTGGGTTAAATTGCGAGAATTGTGCTCTTACAAGTTAGAATGAGTTAATTTGCATTGCAGTCGCAAAGTAGTGTGATGGAAAACTTTTACGTCTATTAAAAGCTTATGTTGTATGTTATTGAAAATTACAATGTTGCAAATTTTGTGCAGACAATGCTGTTAATTGAACAACCTTCCACTCCGTTTCATGTGTGCAAGTTTTGCAACAAGCAGTTGTCTACCAGATGTGATCCAGGGACTACTCACAACTTGCTGTCTAATGTGCCAACTGTTGCCACTATCACTGGACAGCCAATGCAGATAGGATCGAGTGGCACACAAATTGCAGGACTAGTGGCGCCTGTAATGGCGTCTCTTCCGCAAGTGGTAAGTGTTGGTGCGCGTAGTTGAATTTTAAACTCTGATTTCCGATATTGGCATCAATGATTGCATGAACATGATTGTCAATTTCCGTGTTTTACTGGATTAGAATAGTAAAGCTGCTTACCCAGCATGTAAGAGAGAATTTTTGGGTGTCCACTAACGGCACTCCGTCTTGGCAGTGCGCTACCAGTCTGCAATTTGCATTCATGACTGGTTCGAAATGGACTGTCGCTTTTTCGTAGCCATACTTAATTAGGTTTGCGGTGTGAATTTGGAAAACCGTGTCTTGCCATATCTCCATCCAAAGGAAGAATAGGGGTAAACATAACGACGTAGTAGTCAATGAGTAGTAAGCGACCATCGTTGGAACTATTAATGTAATCATCACGTGCAGTGCGACCCGATTTGTTGACTCCTGGGATTTGTGACTATTTTTTAATGGTTTTGTGTGATCTAAGCTAATATGTAGAACTGGAATATGCAACCTATGGCCCGCGATGTAAAATTTTGTTGCCCCAAGCTTGATGTCATTTTTGTCAATTCTCGGTTTGCAAACATTAATTTTCAAAATAAAAGATAAGGTTTCGATTTGGATGTAAAATACCTAAATTCGCGCTTTGAAAATATTGATCTTCAAAGAAAAAACGTCTTCACATACATTCTGGATGAAAATTGCGTCCAGCAAGTGCCAAAAAGACCCTGTCTGATTCAATACACAATCTTACGTCAATGTGTGGTTTACAAACTTTGACGGATCCGCGAAATTTTTAACTATCGGTAGTTCGAAATTGGCCGTCTGCGAAAAAAGTCGCACATCCATGATGTAGAAGTTTCACGTGGTTCATGTTTAACTGGTTTGCTTGAGTGACAGGAATATTTTTGATGATGCCGTGGCTATTACATTTTGTTGTTAAATTACTTTAACAGACTTTGGTGCAGCCTCAGTTTTCCACTTTGCAAGGACAACAGATGATTCAACAACCTAATCAGATGCAGCATAACAAAGATGGCATGCAAGCAGCTCAGCCAGAACAGCAACATTCTAATCAACAAAGCGATGCCACTGGTCAACATCAGCAAATAACACTGCAGCATGTTCGCTTGCACCCCCAACAATTACAAACTACTACTTTGCCACAAATCCAGCACATAACCATTCCTGGAACCACCCAGCTACAGAGCACTCCTGCCCAGCCAGCTGAGCGATGTCATTCTTGCAAATATTGTGACAAGCGTTTTGCAACGAAATGGTACCTGGACCAGCACGAAAAAATTCATACTGGTGAAGCTGATATGTGTAAAGAATGTGGCAAATACTTCGTAACGCGCTGGCATCTGGACAAACACATGCGAGTACATATGACTGCTGGAGCTTCAGCAGCTAAGAGAAGCAAAAAAGACTCTACAACTTCTACAACTCCGGTCCTTCCTAGCAATTCTGTGACTTGCAATGTTTCAGATATTACTTTCACTCAAGTTATTGTAGCTCCAAGTCAGACTAGTCCGTCGGATAACTCCTCCGCTGCTGCGGAACCAACTGCAACGTTTTCTTCTGCAACTAGTGGCAGTCAGCAGTTCTTTCTGCCCGCTATGGAACATGATACCAGCCAAGCTACATCAGAAACGACAACAACTACTCCGTCAAGTCACCCGGAAGAACACTCGACCATTGATAAAAGCCAAATAGCAAGTACTTTGTCGATTTCGTACGTTTGACGTGCTTGACCTGCGCAATACTTACAGCGGCTGCCATCAATTATTGTCACAAAATCTCATTAAATGAGCTTCAATAGATGAAGGGATCAGGCCCTCAATTTAGAAACGGCACTGGTTTAATTTAACAAGCTGCTCAACTGTGAACTCTGATGGCATATCGAATTGCGTTGAAACACAGTGACTGCAAAATTACTCCGATTTCCGATTGCATCATGCACAGTTGTACACTTACGCGGAACTATTGTAGTTTCTGTGTTTTACCAAGAAGCTCGAGGTATAAACAAACGCTTGTGAAATAAACAAGTGGAAGTCAGTTTTATTGCCGGTGACACTACGGTCAAGGCCTTATTTATGGAAGGGATCCTAACCCCTCAGAAGTGCGTATATTTTTCAGATATTTGCTTTCTGCTAAACGACCTTTTTATATTTGAAAAAAGTTCCACGATTAACCTTTTTCCTATTCCAATTTTTGAACGGTATGGCATGGAAATGAAGGTTGGCACAATTTAAGATTAGGTTACATTTTTTTGAGAATTTAAGATACCAAGTACTGTTATTTCTGCACTCGGTAATTAGATGAATGTTTGTCGCATAAGCTCTAAATACGGTACTTCAACATTTCAAATTTATACATTTAATTTTTTACTTGCTGACCGTATGCCGGCTCAAGTTTGTGTCTATAAAATTATTAAAGCCAAACTGCTGGCAATAAACATTTTTATAAAACCATTTTTTTTACTGTAGAAACATTGGTCAAATACAGTACTGTAGTACCTAGTTCACTAAAATAAACTGGATTATGAGTTTGATTTATTGGTTTTACTAGTTATTGCTATTTATCCCATCTTTATGCCCTGGCTAAATTTCTTTAGTGTAGTGGTTCTTAAACTGCTTCGCGACGACCTGGGGCGTTGTTTTAATTTTCCAAGTGCGTCGCAGAAATTCCGGATCCCTTAACGTGTCCCCCTAAAAACCGAGGGAAACAAATTTGTTTTATAAAAGTTATTGTTTAAAAAAAGTCTTCCACTGGATCTATACATCGACCTTGCGAAATTGAGCAAAGCCTCAATGTATAGGTCTAGTGTTATCCGATGCGTAGCAAGTTTTTTTTAAATCTTAATAGTTGCAGAGCCACTGGTTTAGTTTTGGAAGCAACTGCTGTGTGTTTTAGTGATACAGCAAATTTTATGAACTGGGTCTTTAGAGGCATAGGTTTAATTGTCTTTTGTCACAATTCTTCATTATTGTATTGTATTGCTTTGTAATCATGTTTGGTGGGATCCAGAGGTTTTAATGCTGATACTTTTATTAAAAGAATTGTTATATTTGTTCGTTTCGTTACAAACTTTTTCAACCGCTTTGGTGCTTAGGAAATGCTTTAAAAGCACGATTATGACTTTCATTCGGTGTTGTATAGTGTGTGCTACGTGATATTGCAACAATTTATTCCTGCTGTTTATAATATATTTTAAAAAAATTGTGTGATAACATATTTTTTCTCCATTTTTAACTTTGACGAAGAGCTTATAGAAATTGTACTCCTATCAGTCGTGTGGCCAAGGTTAGCTTTTACGGTTATGCTTAGGAACCTTTTTGTTTAATCCTGCTGTTCCATTGGACTCAACGCAGATACCAACCGTATCAGTTAACTCGCGATTGCAAGCCAGTGTTTTACCCTATGGAGTTACATTGGTAGTTATTTATTAATCAAAAATATCAAATCGTAGTTCTTTTCGGACGGTGTCATTAATAGTGCTCTAATTACCCTACCGACTTGATTTGTCGGCTCAGTTTGATAACGTGAACTACAACGTTAAACTTGTTAAGCTATCGCAGGATAATAGAATCCGGTCGACTCTCTACTTGGATCAGTGCTGGCGCAAATAAGCGTTAACGAAGATTGCGCCGTAGAGTCCGCAGTCACACGAAATAAAAAGCATTGCATTTTTATGAAATCTGCGTTCACAAGGAGGCAGTGCTTTAAGGTGTTCCATAGTTTCAACACTGGATTTATCAAAGCTTTCTAACCAAGTTTTGAGTGCTGATTACAAATTTAACCTTCTTTTTTATGATATTCTGATCCACTCGGCGCGTTTTTTAACAATTTTTGATGTCTTAAACACTGCGCATGATAGACGCGTAAAATTAAGGTCAGACAACGCAGAATAGGCGTTTGAGAGACAATTAAATTGTATGTACCACCGCAAAAAATTATTCCAAAAAAACGTTTTTTTCAATGTAATAAATGCTTGATTCAAATTACCAAACCTCTTGTAAATATCAAATATATTCAATTTTTGTGCTTTATTTTCGTTAGCTATTAGTCAGATTTCCATACTGAAGAGCGTTTCTGATGTACCGTGGAAATATGATTTTAATCAAACTAATAGGCTTGTCTCTACAAACAGGTTTAGGCTAAATGTTGAATGTTAACAAAATAAAAGCGATTTACACATGGCTTGGCCACAGGTTAAAATTTGGGCTATTTAATGTAAATAGCAAATGCTAAATGCTCGAAATTGTCGAGTAGTTTTGCTATTTGGAGAATGTCTTGAGCACAGATAACAAGAGTGCTTGATTTAATAGCATCTAGAATAAGAGACGAATAAAAGACAAGAACCAGAAATGCCATATTTGTGTTGCCTGTGTTAGGCAAACGTGCATTGCAAATGCTGGCAAACATTTTTTGCTCTATCCAGTGAAAGAAAGCTTTTGACAAAGCAAAGTACAACAAATTTCAGGTTGTTGATTACCCAACCCCTTCCGAGGGATGGGGGCATGGCGGAAGACCATAGAGTCCCAGAAGCCGGGCAACTCTCCAGAGGTCGTGAGGAGACAGAGTCAGTAGCTGGACAGTGCAGAATGAGATGAGAGGTGTCCTGGGACGAGTGTTCACAGGCGCTGCACGAAGGATTCTCAATTCTGCCAATCCTAGAGAGATAAGAACCTAAAAGAAGGCTGTGTCCCTTGCAGCGTACACGAGAGAGAACACAGCGAGCATGACGAGGGAGCACAGGTTCTTCGGTGGAAATCGAGGAAACCTGTGTGTCAAAGAATTTAGATGAGACAGTAAGCCTCCAGTCCGAGATAAGAGGAAAGAGACTACAAGGGATTGCGGAGGGCGCAAGTAGCGCTCCCCGTCGGGCCAGCTCATCAGCCGCGTCATTCCCCGGTAGAAACGAGTGTCCGGGGACCCATTGTAGCCTGATAGAACAGGAGAGAGAAGACAGTTCCTGCCAGATCTGCCACAGAGTTTGAGATAAGATGAAAGATAGAGGAGAGGACAGAACGAGAGTCAGATAATAGGAGAAGAGAAGAGAAATGGCAGACTTTATGGTGCTGCAGAGACCAGCAGAGAGCGTGCAGAATGGCGCAGGCTTCAGCGGAAAAACTTGAGCATACTGGGCCTGCCGAAAAGAAAAGAGTAGCCTCAGTGCCACAGAGAGAGAGTAGTTGGCAAAAACGCCGGAGCCGCCCTCACCAAAAGGAAAAGGAACAGAGTCGTCTGTCCAAAGCACCAGATCATGAGGGGGAGAGAGTCAAGGTGGGCGAGAGAGCATGGAGTGGAAAGGGTGGACTCCACCGTGAACGAAGGCAGATTCCAAGGAGGAAAGGGAGGGCAAGCAAGAAGAGCCTCCCTAGAAAAAGTAGAAGGAAGCATGAGCGGGTGAGTGGACGCAAAAGCTCTCCAGGACGATCTGCAGAGTCTTGGTTTCACTCCGAGTCTGGCCAAACCTGAAATAGGAAAGGAGGTTGGGAGACGAAGAGCCCGTTCATAAGGTAAAAGAGTAAAATGAGTCAGGGTGACTCGTAGGGGAGGTAAACAAGCCTCGGAAAGAAGAAGAGTGATAGGGGAGGACGAGAGGCAGCCGGTGATGGCGCGACTGGCCACTCGGTGGAGGCGTTCCAATTTGGTGAAATTGGTAGCGCTTAGGAAAGGAAACAATCCGGGTGAAGCGTAAGTGAGGAGAACAAATTTCATCGTGATTTATGATTAATCGACGTTAATGACAAGTACCTCAGAGTCATGCTATAATTGATCTTTTTAATAACAAGCTGCTGTTAGAACTGGTATAGAAGTAACTGGTCGAGAACATAAAAAGGGTATGTTCATCTTTGTACGATTTGACTTACAAAATGCAATTTTCGTGCAATGTAGTAATTACTTCAGTGGAAGATAAATGCTTTGAATTTGAATAATATACGATTTGCGGCCGAGACCCTTCTCATCCCAACTTCACAAAAGCATCTGCAGGTAATGGTAAATAAGCTTAAGACCGAAAGTGAATCTCGCAGAATGGAAATCAATGATAGCAAATTATTTTCTTTTGCACCAACTCAATTAGAAAGAAGCTTATCTCTTGTTTAGATATCAAAGGGAAATACAATTAAACAAGTGTACAGTTATAAACAAAAGTTTATGACCACTTGCAATTATTACAAGTTTCTAAGCACAAGATAGTATAACACCTTATTTACTTAGCAAACTGCAGACAGTGAAACTGTTTCGACCTATCAGGTCTCTTCAGTGCAGTTGGTGACCAATAAGTGTCACTGTCTGCAGTTTGCTAAGTGCATCGCTGGCCTCTTGCATTACTATACATGTAAGACCTTATTTACGTTTGGCATATTGTTTTATTTCGCATCAAATCAATCATAAACTCACGGAGCAAAGTAAGCCTGCAAAGTAAGTAAGTCTCCAAACTTCTTATCCCCCATCTGCCCATTCTATATCTTCTACCTCTGCCCCTCCACCACCGTCCCTTGCTCCTGGCTTTTCTTCTGCGCCTCCTGCCTTCACTCCCCCCTGAGTCTCTCAGGGTTCTTCAATGGAATGCTGGAGGTCTTCGAGCCAGGAGCACTGAACTACTTCACTTTCTTTCGTCCCATCCTGTTGACCTTATCTGCATCCAGGAATCCAATCTTAACTCTTCTTCCTCTTTCCGGATTCCCGGTCTCGCATTCTCTCTTCCGATACTACGCACGCTTGCGGCGGCGTTGTCATTTTCGTCAGGCAGGGCCTATCCTTTTCTGAACTTTCTACCTCCTCTCTTTCTTCGCTTGATCCTTCCTCTGATTATGTAGGAATCAACATCTCTCTTAACATCTCCTCCTCGCTCTCTTTTCTCAATGTGTATGACCCCCCTATCCGCGCCTCCCCAACGGATGGCAGAACCGATTCCTTTTCTCCCTCCATCCTTCCCTCCTCCAGAAATCTCTTCATTATGGGAGACTTCAATTGCCATCACCCCCTTTGGGACTCAAGAGGTACCTCCGACCCCCACGAGGAGGAAGTATTCCACCGGGGGCTTTTCTTCTGACCTCCTCCCCTCAATGACCCTGACACACCCACCCTTCTCCATCGCTCCTCTGGCAGTCGCTCTTCCCCTGACATCTCCTTTGCTCTCTCCTCTCTTGCTCTTTCCTGCTCCTGGGAGGTGCTACAGGACCTTGGTTCTGACCATCTACCAATTCTTTTATCTATCCCTCTCTCTCCGGTCTTTCGCCCAAACGAGCGTCCTCCTTCCTTCAATTTTCAGAAAGCTCGCTGGGATGGCTTTGCCTCTTATTTTGACTCTCACTGTCCTTCTGCAGAGGAATACTAGTCTCTTTCTCTTTCCTCTGCTGCTGCTCTCTTTACCTCTCTGACTTTGAATACGGCCAAATCTTCCATTCCTTTCGGCCGCATCAAACGCCCTCCTAAAGCCTGGTGGTCTGCTGAGGTGGAAGAAGCGGTTAGTGAAAGACGCAAGGCTTTCGCTGCCGCTCACAGAAGTGATGAAGATCGCCAGGCTTACATCTCCGCTTCTCGACGCGCCTTGTCAGTCATCGCCAAGGCCAAGACTGAGGCATGGCAGACGACTTGCTCTTCTCTCTCACCTAAGTCTAACCCTAAATCTGTACACTCTCTCCTTCGCTCTATCGCTGGCTCTCCTTCCTCGTCTCCTAATTTTCCTAACCGTTCTTCTCCCAGGGAATCGGCTTCGGTCTATGCCGGTTACCTGAGATCACACCTTTCCGTTTCTCAGCCAAAGGCCCTGCGCAGCAGAGCCAGAGGCTACCTCTCTGAGATCCGTCGAGTCACGTGCTCGGAGGAGTCTCACTCGTCCTTTTGCTCTCCTTTCTCATTTGCTGAATTTCTTGCGGCTGCCTCCAACCTCTCCTCGTCCTCCGCCACTGGTCCAGACAAAGTTGCCTATCCCATGCTAAAGCACCTTCCTCGCTCTGGCATGGATTTTCTTCTTTACATCTTCAATCTCTCCTGGTCTTCGCATTCCTTTCCTTCCATCTGGAAGACATCTTCCATTATTCCCATTTACAAGATGGGAAAGCCTCTCGACTCTCCTACTTCCTTCCGACCTATCTCTCTCACCTTCTGCGTATCAAAGCTGTTTGAACGCATCATTCTATTCCTTCTACTCTTCTTTCTGGAATCTAATTCCATTCTTTCTCTCCGCCAGGCCGGTTTCCGCCCTGGACGGTCTACACTTGATCAAATTCTGTACCTTTCTCAGTCCATTTCGGATGGGTTTAACAAACCCCGGCCGGGCTCTTGGACGATTCTGTCTACTATCGATTTCTCCAAAGCTTTTGACTCTGTCTGGCATCCCGCCCTTTTCCACAAACTGATTTCGGCTGGCCTCCCTCCTTGCTTTGCTCGATGGACCCAATCTTTTCTTTCTGATAGGCGCGCTTCTGTGGTTTTTCAAAATCACAAAAGTCGTTTCTTTCGAGTCCGTCGAGGTGTTTTGCAAGGATCCGTTCTTGGCCGTGTATTTTTCTCTCTCTTCATTAATGATCTTCCGGCCTCTCTGCCTTCTTCTGTCAGCTGCTCTCTTTACGCTGACAATCTCGCCAATTGGTCCTCATCCGCCTCGGGCCCTACTGCGGTGGAGGCCACACAAGAAGCTCTGTTTCGATTGGAGCGCTGGTTTGAGCACTGGTGTCTTCCTCTCAATCCGAGAAAATGTGAGGCCTCCTTTTTCTCAGTGGATCCCCCGCCAAGCTAACCTCCAACCCAATCTCCTCCTACTCGGCTCCCGCTTTTGTTTCAATCCCACTCCAACTTTTCTTGGGGTCACCTTCGACCGCACTCTTTGCCTTACTAAACATGTATCTTCACTGAAGGCTGAGTTTTTCCCACGTCTAAAGGCCTTACGCTGTATCTGTGCTTCCTCATGGGGCCCCTCTCTCTTCTGCATAAATCTTTTCTTCGGTCCCTTCTCACTTACGCTTCACCCGGATGGTTTCCTTTCCTAAGCGCTACCAATATCACCAAATTGGAACGCCTCCACCGAGTGGCCAGTCGCGCCATCACCGGCTGCCTCTCGTCCTTCCCTATTCCTCTGCCTCTTTCCGAGGCTTGTTTACCTCCCCTACGAGTCACCCTGACTCATTTTACTCTTTTACCTTATGAACGGGCTCTTCGTCTCCCAACCTCCTTTCCTATTTCAGGTTTGGCCAGACTCGGAGTGAAACCAAGACTCTGCAGATCGTCCTGGAGAGCTTTTGCGTCCACTCACCCGCTCATGCTTCCTTCTACTTTTTCTAGGGAGGCTCTTCTTGCTTGCCCTCCCTTTCCTCCTTGGAATCTGCCTTCGTTCACGGTGGAGTCCACCCTTTCCACTCCATGCTCTCTCGCCCACCTTGACTCTCTCCCCCTCATGATCTGGTGCTTTGGACAGACGACTCTGTTCCTTTTCCTTTTGGTGAGGGCGGCTCCGGCGTTTTTGCCAACTACTCTCTCTCTGTGGCACTGAGGCTACTCTTTTCTTTTCGGCAGGCCCAGTATGCTCAAGTTTTTCCGCTGAAGCCTGCGCCATTCTGCACGCTCTCTGCTGGTCTCTGCAGCACCATAAAGTCTGCCATTTCTCTTCTCTTCTCCTATTATCTGACTCTCGTTCTGTCCTCTCCTCTATCTTTCATCTTATCTCAAACTCTGTGGCAGATCTGGCAGGAACTGTCTTCTCTCTCCTGTTCTATCAGGCTACAATGGGTCCCCGGACACTCGTTTCTACCGGGGAATGACGCGGCTGATGAGCTGGCCCGACGGGGAGCGCTACTTGCGCCCTCCGCAATCCCTTGTAGTCTCTTTCCTCTTATCTCGGACTGGAGGCTTACTGTCTCATCTAAATTCTTTGACACACAGGTTTCCTCGATTTCCACCGAAGAACCTGTGCTCCCTCGTCATGCTCGCTGTGTTCTCTCTCGTGTACGCTGCAAGGGACACAGCCTTCTTTTAGGTTCTTATCTCTCTAGGATTGGCAGAATTGAGAATCCTTCGTGCAGCGCCTGTGAACACTCGTCCCAGGACACCTCTCATCTCATTCTGCACTGTCCAGCTACGAACTCTTTGCGCCGCTCACTCTTTGGCGACTCTGTGTCTCTTTACGACCTCTGGTCCAGACCCTGGGGAGTTGCTCGGCTTCTGGGACTCTATGGTCTTCCGCCATGCCCCCATCCCTCGGAAGGGGTCAGGTAAACAACAACAACAACAACAACAAGTAAGCCTGCGATACATTCTAAACAACCATTAACAAAAAAAATATTTCGATTCTCTGTATTTAGTACGGCTTTCTCTGTTTTCGATCACACCATTCATTTTCCTTGGCCTACTTTCGATCAAACTGTGGCAATATGCCCTGGAAATTTCTTTTATCAACTCAGCGCCATTTGATGGTTGCTTTTCCGACATCTCATTTTTCATGATGGTTCACCAATTCTCGATGAGATTAAGGTCCGGACTGTTTTCTGGCTACTCGAGAAGCTCGATGTTGTTATCCAGAAAGTTCTTTGCAACCTTGGAACGGTGGCAAGGGGCGCCATCCTGCATAAATATTTAACACTCAGATTGGCTAATGTCCCAGTCAAATTCGATCCAAATGTTGATGGCTATTAGCAAACTGTAGAAGCTTGGCTATTATAGCAAGCGTAAGCCTTGGTTTTTTGGCCGGTTTGTATGATTTCAGATTGAAATTTTTGGATAAATGCCTGGAAACGGTCATATGACTGACTTGACGATCTCTGCATTCGGCCCTGATTTTCTTCACTGAACTCGTGGGTAACCTCATGACTATCTTCATCATCACGTTGTCTTCTGGCGCAGTGGTGATTCGCAGTCTTTCAGTCCTTTTCTAATTGGTATAGGAGCCATACTCTTGATACTTCTCAATCGCTTGATGCACTGCTGTCTTACTACACCCCAGATATTGCCGTTCAGATAGATTTTGTCGATATAAGGCAACTATCAAAGCCGTCTGAACCTCGCTTAGAGACTTTTTTTTGCCCATTTTAAGCACCACAAAAATCAGTCAGTAGCAAAAAATCAATCAGCAAATGTGAAGAGGTAGGAATCGATGCGAAATAAAACGCAATGAAGAAAACAAACTTATGAAACAATCAATCAAAATAACAATCAAATCTGGCTGATGCAATCACATGCTAAATATTGAAAATCGTCATTTTTGAAGTTGTTTTAAACTTTTGTTCTTGACTGTACATGTCTAAAGTCAATTGTAACTAGCAACGGGTGATGCCAAGATGAAATTGAAAGATAAGTTGGTCAGGTCAAAGAACGATTTTTGAAATTCAACAGCATTCTGCAGAGCAAAAAATTAGTTTTGACTTTTGAGAACATATTTGAAGACTACGATATTATATCTGGTGTACAATTTTTTTTATGGTTGTAAGTCCAGAACCATGGCGAAGTAAATGGTGAACAAGATCAATGCTTCCAAAATGTGGCTCTTGCGACTTCGCAAGGCACCTATGAAAAACGAAAATACCCAACAAAAAAGTATCGAAACAAATCTGCAAAAATAGTTTTCTTCTGCATTGCATTAACCTAAAACACCTTTGATATTTTGGACATATTATATGACAAAACTATTTCAAACAAATGGTAATGACTAGAAAAAGAGTTTGAAAATGTGCTCGAGGGTGCCTTCAAACTGTTTATTTAGACCAACTTAAACAGTTGGCTACCTCAAACAGACACTAATGACCTGCAATCAGGGCCGTGACTTCATCAGGTGGGGCCCCGGTGCAAACATCTATTGTGAGGCCCCCATTTTTTCTGTACTGTACTTAATATTTGATTGAGCTACTTTTATCAATACAGGAATCCTTGAGGACTCCACGTTATAGAAAGATTTTTTTAAGTAAAATAATCAGACAAAAAAGCATTGAACTCAACAAGTAAAAGGAGCTAAAGCTAAGTTTACTGTGCCTGCGAATGAAAGGCTTTAATTGGAATAAAATTTCACCAAGGTTGCAAGGTTCAACATAATTTTTGTGATTGCAGTATATTAAAATCGAAATATTAGCATAGCAAAGATTTCGTGGGGGGTAGGCTGCAACAACAATTTTTTGATTGTTTAATAAAAGTTTGATCAAATAAACGTCGCAAACCAAAATTGTTTTATAATGATAAAAAAAAAAAAAATTATGAGCAATCTTTTGAGGCAAGGTGCTTTGTGAGCACTATTAACGATATTTGAGCAAAATGAGATGCGCTATGCAATGCGGATAAATTGTTCAACCCAAAAAGAATTAACCTACAGTACACTGACATCACCGTAAAAGTCACAAACTAATAAAACACAATACGTTGAGGCCAATTAAGTAGGCTACCTAATTTACTTGCCGATGGTTGGATACTTGAAATTTTTGCGTCTTGCTTTTGCACTAGCGAACTGCTGGATAAATTTTCTACAACTTTTCGTTGCTACTTTCGCAAACCTTTGTACGGAGAAGGCGGCGTAAAAGCCATATTTGATACGTTTTAACTTGGCAGAGGTGATGGCATGCCCTGCCGGGATAAAATCGCACTATACTTACGAGAAAAATTTTTTCTATTTTGCTTGATAATAGCGACGCAGAGCTACCAGGATTAAACCAATCTTTGTCGAAAAGCAAGGACCCATCTAATTCCCCTGGGCACGCATAAGCAAGGAAAAAGGAACATGCAACATAATGGGTAGCCAGCTCACTTACAGAAATCAACGTAACTGTGTGATATCGCACTACAAAACAATTTTTCTATTTTGTATCAAAATAACTTGATTGATATGTTCATAATAACTTGATAAGTTCATTTATACAAATGTCAATGGCGGTGCCAGGTAGAAGGAAAAGGTGGATAGATTTGGCGAGAGAAGACATGGAAAGAGTTGGAGCAAAGAAGAGAGACGAAGTCGATCGGGTCAAATGGAAAATACTTTCGCGCTGTGGCAACCCCGAACAGGAAGAAGCCGAAAGAAGAAGAAAAAGAATCAAAATAACTTGATATTAGAAATGTGTTCCCTACTTCCAAACTAAGGAAAACGGATGGCCTTCTTGGCTTCGCGAGAGCAATGAAGAGAGCACATATGTGTAAGGCGTAGTCAGGATTTTAAAATCGGAAATTTGATTTTTTTAAAAAAGAACCCAAAATCGTTAAAATTAGATGAGAAGAAACAACATCAACTTTTTGCTACTGTTCACACTAGTGCCGATGGGTCAAGCCGGCTTAACCGATATTCTTAATCCTGACGCTATTGATGGGGGCCCTGTGGACGACCTAGGCAGGCCGGCTAGTATTTGATTTGTACAAGATGACGTCACAAAAAAAGTGCGGTAAATGGAAACAAATTGGAGTTAAGGAGACCAGAAGTTTACTTTGAGCAAACTGTAGGCAGTGACACTGTTTCGATCTATCAGGTCTCTTCAGTGCAGTAGGTAACCGACAAGTAGCTAGAGACTTTAAATAAAGCTTAGCTTAGACTGTCACACTTGTAAGACCAGTAACTGCACTGAAGAGACCTGATAGGTCGAAACAATGTCACTGTCTGCAGTTTGCTCAAAATTAGAGTTACAAGTAGTTATTAAAAAAATGTATGCTTTGAAATAAGTTTTGTTTGTGGCATTTACGATTACCGCAAATATCTTCAAAACAAACATGAGAATCGCATGCTTGCGTCGTTTGATATTAGTTTTGTGCTTCTGTCATAAGCAGTTTTTGAGATATTAAAAAGTTGTTAAAAAAAAGCGCGCTGGAGCGTGAAGATAATATCATAATAAAAAAAGGACGGTCAAATTTGTAGTCAGCACCCAAAACTGCATCAGACAATTCGGAAATTGAAATTAGCCAATTTATAAAATACCCTACTTTGTCTGCTGCAACGAGCGGAAAAAGCATAAGTTATTTTTACTGGAGACTGAAGAAACTTGCGTGTAGGAAAATTTAGCGATAGCAGTGACCTTACAGTGCCAGCAAAAAAATCTTTACATTGACCAAATATTTTTGAAATCAAGTCAAACGAAACAATTTTTGAATTTACGTCTTTTGTTGCAGATAAAACATAATGTCAATCAGTTATTTGTCACCTTGGCCTTAGATTTGATGACCATTTGAAGCCTTTTGGGCATGGAATCAGCAGGGGCGGCAAAATAGGTGAAGTCCAGTGTTTTTTCAGGTTCTGCTGCAATTCATTAATGTTGCTGGGTCGCGTCTCTGGAATCTTGTTTTTTAAAAAAAATTTGGATATTTTTACTTGGATTTAGGTCTGGTGAATTTCCAGCCAATCTAAAACGTAGATGTTATGTCTGTAAGGAATTTTGTCACCATCTTCGAGTCGTGAGCTGGGGCATCATCATGTATGAAATAATCACATTGATAACTTCTCCAGAATGTGCAAAGATGCTCTTTTAAAAGGTTGATATAAATGCTTCCTTTGATTGTTACATTTTTAGGAAGAAAATACAAACCAGCCCGGCCCAGATTTTCCCTGAAATTTCCCAACACCATTACACTGTCTGACTGTTTTGTGGTTTTAACCGTAAATTTTGGGTCATATCGTGATGCACTACTCGGACGATGCATCATCTTTGGGACTCCCCTCACCAGTGTAAAAGTGTCCTCATCACTAAACATCACTTTTCTCCATTCTGCAATTGTCCAATGTTGATATTTCTGGCAAAATTTGAGCCTACTCTTCTTCATTGCTGCAGTGAGCATGAGCTTTTTGGCTGCCGGCGACACGGTAGACAATGATCAACTGGAGTCGATGACGAATTGTCCTGGTTGAGACGTTGTGGAGAAGCTCATGGTGCTTGTTTTTTAATTTAACTGCACTTATAGACGAATATAATGTTACTTCACGCTTCAAAAGTCTATCTGTTCTTGGTAAGGCTTCTTAGGTGCGCCAGAGCCCGACTTCCTCTTCCGTACCATCCCGGGTGATAATAACGCACCTGACCTTTTTAATTAATAAATTGCCTCTCTTGGAACCCCAATATCCTTGGCTACAGCAATCACGGAATTTTCCTTCTGTAACAATGTCAAAACACGAGGATGTTCTGCCATTTGCATCTTCTTTTGGCCCATTTTTGTGACTGAGATAAATTTTGCAAGATCTCAAAATTTCAAAACAAAAATTTTTGACCCATTTCACCGACCTACTATACACCAAGCTGTAAAACTACACGAAGCCAGGAGAACAATGGGTATGCGGGGAAGCATACCCAGGTAGTAGCTTATGACATAAGTATAAGCGTTATTGTGATGCAATGCCTTTGCCGGAAATAGCAAGTTAAATATGCGTGCTTATTTTTCATGTAAAGATTTTTTTTGCCGGCACTGTAGTTTGGCAGAGCCAGTAGCGAAGGAAAAAAAGCAAAAAGAGATATAAGAGAATGGCAGAAGAACACTGGCAGACCTTTTGATGAGGCAGAGTTGACACATGATCGTGTGGAAAAGAAACGAGAAGGCAGAAAAAGATCTAAAATAATGAGCAGATGGCAAAGATGCTGCAGCCTCCCTTTTCAAAAGGAGTGGAGATAAAGTCATCAATAGATCTGATAAAATATGGCATTTTGCCGGAGGAGAATCTGAGCAAAAGCTGTAGAATTTAGCATGTAGAGTTTTGCCTCAGAGAACTTGAGCTTCTTTTCTCTATGAAAGAGGAGAATCTGAGCAAGAGCATGAAACCTCGCTATAAGAAGATCGCAGGAAAAAAGAATAGCTAAGTAGCGTTTCTCTGAGAAAAAAAATTTAACAGATGAATAGAAATAAAGCTTTCGTGGAGCTTCTGATGGGCCTTGGTTTGACCTCTCACTAAGCAAGTTCAACAATAGAAAAGATGAATGGTAAACAAAAAGTCTACTCATTGGAGGAAAGTATAAGATCACCTACAGGACCCACAAAAAAAGCTAAAAAGTCTGGTAAAAAGCACTCGGTAATAAGCTTCAATGTATTGATGCTAGTAGCACACAGAAAAAAGAAAACCGTCCGAGAAAGACGTTAAAGAACGGGCCGTAGAAAAGCTTTAAGTATTAAAAATGACTCTTTTAAAGGGCCTCAGATAGAATGCGACGTAGAGTTTACTTACACGTAAAAACTGGGGCCGAAAATAATCTTGAGAAAAGAGAGATTTAAGTTTAGCAGTTGAGAATGCACCAATAAAAATTTTACATTTACTTTGGTTGAAAGGCAGGGCTGGTGCTCTTTTCGTGGGCGCCACCGCCACAGAAAAGAGAGATAACCAGATACTTACTGATGCCAATAAAGAGAACAAGAGAGACTATATACAGACCCTTGCAAAACACTTTGAGTGAGTTAAATATTCCTCAATACGTAGATCTTTTCTACGGTACTAGAGTAGACCAAAAACAAAGTCCGGTATAGATTAACCTGAAAGTGGTGACTGCAAAAACGTTCATATTTTCTGGATCATCAGATTGCTTTGTTTAATGGACTCAATCTTTTCTCGTTGAGAGGCGCGCTTGCCCAGCCAAAGTCCTCCGAAAAAATTCGTTCTTAGCCCGGTTGTATTTTCTCTTTTCATTACAATTTCCTGTGCCTCTGTCTTCCTTCGTCAGCTGCTCTCTTTACGCTGATGACGTGGCCATCTGGTGTTCCTTAACCTCTGCTGCGGAGGCCGCACAAAAAGTCCAGAGTTGATTCAAGCGCTGCTCGAAGCACTTGTGTGTTCGTCTCAGTCCGGGAATACACGAGGTTTTATTTTTGGTGGATCCTCGCCAGGGTAATCTTCGGCCCCGCCTCGCCCTCCTTAGCTTTCCTTTTAATTTTAGACTGGGGTTTCTTTTGATTGCACTTTTTCCTTTTTTAAACATGTAATTTTGTTTAAAATCAAGTTCTTTCCTCCTCTCAAGGCCTAATGCTGTACCTCTGTTTTTTCATAAGGTCCCTCCGAGAAGTCCCTATCTTTTCTGTATAAAGTTTTTCTTCGACCTGTACTCAACCAAATGTTTTCTTTTCTCATCGGTATCACCTTTATATAGTTAGAACGTCTTTACCAAGCGGCCAATCCCCCCTATCACCGGCTGCTTTTCGTCTTCCCCTACTTCTCTTCTCTGAGGCGTCCTTGTTTCCCCAACAATGCATCTTAAATTATTTCGCTCATGAACGTGTTTTTTGTCTTTCATTTTTTTCACGTTTTAGGCTTATCCAGATCATGCTTTCCCATTTTTTCTCAGAGTAGGTTCTTTATGTCTGCCCTCCCCCAACTCCGCCTTTCTTTGGTGTGCAGCTCTTCCTCTCAACTTTAAGCTCTCGATGGGTCCTTCTTCATTCTTGTCAAGGTGCTGCTCCTTTTCACCTTTTCTTGTAAAGCCCACGCCCTTCTGCAAGCTCTGAGTTAATCTCGGCAGCATCAAGCCTGCCATTTCTTTTCACTTCTCCTCCTCTCAGACTTCTGTTCTGTCTTGTTGTACTTTTTTCTCCTTTCTCTCACTTTCTGTAAGAACTATTTGTCCAGCTACAAAAGGCTTCTGGTAATTCACTCTTTAGAGATTATGACGCGGCCGATGAGTTGAATTGACGAGGCGCGTAGCTTCAATCATCTACAATCCTCTGTAGTCTCTCTTCTCTTACCTCTCAAATCCACTAATTTTTTCTTTCGGACTGGAGATGTAATGCCTTATAAAAACTTTTTGACACGCAAGTCATCCCAGTATCCCCTGGGGTGACTTGTGCGTACTTTTCGCGGTCGCCGTGTTCTTTTTGGTCTTCGCTGCAACAGACACTGGCTTCTGTCAAACTCTTATAATCTTTCCAAAATTGAGAATCCTTCATGCAACGCTTGGGGTAATCCGACTTTGGTACACTTTTCATTTTATTTGGTCTTGTCCAGCTATGGACTCCTTGCACCGCTGGCTCTTCAGCGAATCTTTTTCTGTGTATCACCTCTAGGGCTCCATTATCCCCTGCCATGCCTCCATCCCCAGGATTGTGCAACAATATCATATTAACAGAGTAGCACTTTCAAACACACTTTTCCAACCACTGTACTAGAGATATAACGTAAAAACAATCTTATTTGAATGCATTCAATAACTCTCTTATATGCTGCATTAACGCAACTGGTCTAACTTGCTGCCAATATATAGAAAAGTAGTGCAGGCCTGCGCTAGGTTGATTATGGTAACAGTTGTGAGCAAGACACATGATGGACGACCTCACAGCTTGCTAATGAGCGTTGAATTAGTCAACTGCTGTAGTCCCAATTGCTTCGCTTACCAGCTTGTAATTAGTGGAGGTAAGAACAAATTGTGATAACTAATCATCAATCGATATGCTATGTACAAGCTACATTAGTAGCCCACGGCATATCCGGGACCAAATCTTGTCACAGTTTGTCCATCATTGTTCAATTTATTTTTGGTAATACGCGAAAGAACACTAAATAAAACTTGTACGCAGATTTCCTCTTTAAAATAATCCAAGTTTAAGTGAATTTGTTTTACACGTTGGTATGACGAAATCTTTTAATAATGCCATCAAAGACTGCTTGACCTGCAAAAAAATTCGGCTTCAGTCGACAAGTAAACTCACCTGAAAATCGTTAAATACAATCCATAAACCGGCTTCGAAAATACCAGCTCGGCACTATCACTACAACCGCGAAAAATTGTGGCCACGAAATTTCACTGAAATAAGTGACCAATGTGCGCAAATTACAGGTTATGCAATTAAGGAAACGCAGTCTTGAAACGTCGTTGCCGATGATTCATTCATTCATGCGTATGACCACAAGCTTTGTCTACTAGCTATAATCAGACTAAGCCACCGTGACGGGTATTCTAGTTTTCAACACTTAGTTGCCAGTGCAGGTGAACGAATCCCATCAGAGGCTTTCCGAATAACACAAGAAAAGTTTCCGACAATGTCACAAATCTAAATTTGAGTCAGTCAACAGACATTAAACAAACCAAATTTCTGAACGCAAGAATAACAGTTTAAAAAAATCTATCGATCTCCGTTAGACTTACTTGAGGTACATCAACCATTCGTTTCAACTTAACATCTCGCCAATTCCAATCCAATACAACAAGTTTTGTATGTGATAATGAAAGATACCCTGCGCAAAAAAAAAATGTTGAAGTTGTTTCCTAAAGATCAATCTTGAACACCAAAATATACCTACATAGTCTTAAGGTAGGGATGTGAAACGTAACCTTTCGGACAGCCAGGAAAAAATCACTAAATCGTATAGGACCGCATGGTGCGAGGTCTTTAAAAGATTATCACCTTTTTTGGAAATTAACCACGAACGGAGTTTTCACACGGAAGACCTTTCTTTTCAAGATCAACCGCAAATTGGCCAAGTTTTTACATGCCCTCTAGCAATATTTATCGCAGAAAAAATTTCTTCAATAAGCGTGACAGCCAACTTTTGCTTTCTATATCCGTCTGTGCATTGAGGGTTTTTGAAGTCTTTTTTCCTCATCTGCAAGACAGAAATTGGCATAGCCAACTGTGCTACAAGCTGAATAAATCTGGTAGATTGATAGTTTATTTTTGTGGTAGCTTTTATTAGTACAATTATTCCCCCAGTCTTTTACCTGACATACTGCAAGGGATATGAAAAAAAGAAAAATTTTTCTAACAAATTTTGCAAGAAAACAATTGGAGAAATGCTAGTAAGAGATATGCCTATCTACTATAATGCAGCTATTCGTTTCCAGAGTTTAGGAAACACCGAACTTGACCTCTGTGTAAGATATTGTCAAACTAGTAAGTGTAGTTATTTTTAGTAAGAACATTGTACAATTGTATTTTACATACAAAATTACGCCACCAAAGACACGGCTTGAAAACATAATAATGCAGTAACATGCAGTCAATATACATCAGTTCATGCACAACATGAATATTCAAGTACTAGCAAAAATATTGCTGGGAGATACATGATTTAAACAGTCAATGTAGTAGCACCGCTGTTGAAAAACTAACTTGTACGGTGAAGATTTCTTAGACTGATATTCTTGCAGATAACTTATACATGTATTCCAGTGGTTATTCCACTTAAGAAACAAATCCAGTAATTAAGGAAAATTTCGGCAAGCAATAAACATGGTAATGCAAGGAAGTTCAAACGAGCAACCAAAACAGCCACAGCTTCAACATTTTACACACAATTAAAACTGGAATGGAAGTGGAGACAGTGAATGGATTTTGTTATTTGGGAGATAGACTAAATGCTAGTGGTGGTTGTGAAGCGGCAGTCACAGCAAGAGTAAGAATCGGTTGGGTAAGATTCAGGAAATGTGGAGAGTTGTTGCTTGGAAATAGGTTTCCTCTGAAGATGAAAGGTAAAGTTTATTGTTGTTGCGTAAGATCAGCAATGCTGTATGGAAGTGAGACATGGTGTCTAAAAGAAAATGAAAAAGCAATTTTAAGGAGAACGGAGAGAGCTATGGTGAGAGCCATGTGCGGTCAGAAAATTGTAGACAGAAAGACGACTGAAGAACAGATGGATATGTTAGGGTTGAAGGAAACGATAGACCGGTTAGCAACAGCAAATGGAGTTAGATGGTATGGACATGTACTGAGGAGGGATGACGATAGTGTTTTGAGGGTTGCTCTGAATCTTGAAGTGACTGGCAAGAGAAAGCGAGGACGACCGAAGAAGACCTGGAAGAAGCAAGTGGAAGAGGAGACAGAGAAAGTTGGTTTGAAGGAGAATGCTCTGAGACGAGATAAGTGGAGGGACGGAGTGCGAGAAATTGCAGAAGGAATGGGGTAAATCCGGCCATCTCTGCTAAAGGGAAAACACCCGATAAAAACTGAATAACTACTACTACTACTACTAAATTTTAACGGCATAAAATATCTCAAAAGGTAATATTACTTTAAAAATAGGCAGCAAAAAAGATTCTAAGGCAGGCCAAAGAAGCTACGGTAATAGCACACTGTATACTTCATTAATCAAGGCTATTCGCAAAAGACATTTCAGCTAAAGGGCTTTTCGAGCTTTTGTGCTTCCCAAAAAAGTAGTAAATTGGGCCATTCCGTTGGAGACATCATGGGATGACGTCGAATGTTTGTCGTCAATGCCACTATCCCGAGAAGACACAGGTGTCGTAGTTGGCGATGAGCTTTGAAACGGAGCAATAGTGATCTCCTGAAAATAGATCTTTGCAATGACTATTTTATCGATTCAAGTTTGAATAATAATGATGAAGTCATTTTCTATTAATTAAAGCAAATTTAAAAACATTTAAATCCCTCCACCTTAAAATTGCTTCTTTGGGTAATTTAATAACGCAATGCCAGCGCAGAGCGTAAAACCTTAAAATTTAAATCGCAACTTAAGCTATAGCTACTTACCAGCCACCTGATGCAATCACACCAAGTTCAAGGCCATGTTTTAAACCAGTGGTTCTCAGCCTTCGGTATGCAAAGGCGTTCCAAGTGGTACGCAAGTGGCTTTTGCTTTTTTTCACAAAAAACTGTATTCATAGTTTTCGGGTTCTGTTCATAAATTCTAGCGTATCCGTGTGTAGTCTTGAGAAAACTAATTGACTATAATACGAATTGTAGGAGCTGGTGTTAGCCTGTTTAAGATATTACTTTTAATTAATTGATATTAAGGCACATAGGCTAACTGCAATCAGTTGAATAAAACATACCACTTCCACGAACGGTTTCGTTCCTATTAGAACTCGTCAGGTGGACATAGGTATTGAACCGACGTCTTTCAATGCTTTCAATTCAAGGAACGAAACCGGTCGTGGAAGTGGTATGTTTTATTCAACTGATTGCAGTTAGCCTATATGCCTTAATATCAATTAATTAAAAGTAATATCTTAAACAGGCTAACACCAGCTCCTACAATTCGTATTATAACGTAATAAAGGCACTGGCTTGGCTGGGAATTAAAAGCATATATCGCATCAGCTCATTGTAGTGAGCGTGCACCATATATAACCTTAAAATTAACAGCATCAGTTGAAAGGACCGATGGCGGAGTGGCATAAACCGCATGAAGCAATTCATGTGATCGTCGGTTCAATACCTGAGTCCACCTAACGAGTTCTAATAGGAACGAAACCGGTCGTGGAAGTGGTATGGTTTATTCAACTGATTGCAGTTATTAATTAAAAGTAATATAATTGACTATAGTTGTTCTTACGGTTCTTGTAATATGTATCGGGTGTATTTGGGAATATCTCAATAGTTACAATTTTGTTTTCTGACCGATTACTGAACAAATGTACTGCGCGTTGCGTGACAGTCATAACGCGATTAAAAGCTTTTTTGAAGATATTAACAAGGTGCTTTCGATAAAATAAAACTCAACAATAATTAAAGTTCGATTGACCATACAACAGCAGATTATCTTTTTAGCATTTTAAGCCTTTTAAGCATGCTTCTTTTTTCCTGCACGCTTCAAACTGGCTCTATGATGTCGTAATGGTGTCTGGTACAATCAACACTTTTGCTACCAGAGGTCATCACATGACGATTTTTTTAAAATTGCAAAATTTTTACAAAAGCAATTTTCTCGAAAACTGAATATTGACCTCATTTCTCAACCGATTTTCCCAATTGTTGAAACAAATTGAAGGCTATTTCAAGGCAATTCCGATAATTATAATTTGTACCTTTACCATTTGTTTCAATACTACAAAAATTGAACTTTAAAATCTGTAGTGTAACTTTTTCCGCCCCCAAAAAGTGATAAGCTGAGTAAAAATAGGTTGGTTTGATATATAAAATTTATGATAAAATGCTAACAATTAGTGTCGTGTGAAAGCTTCAGAAATATGCTTTCAAGCAATATGTATCTCCAATTACTTCGGGCAAAGGATTAGTTTATAATGGCTGATCAAAAAGATTGGTTGCCATAAATTATTTTCAATTGTAATTAAAAAAATTTTCTCACTAGACCAAAGAAACGTGCAATTTTTGAACAAATTAGTTCTTTCGGACATTTTGACTATTTCTCCTCGCAAGCACGGTCCTTTGACATTACCTAGCTAAATAAAAAAACGACAGTTTTGTTTTGAAATTATTTGGAATCAATTTAAATACGACAATATTGACGATAAAGCAGCTTTATTACATCATTACCACACTTTCCATCGACTCAAATTACAGACAAAACCAGATATTGCCGATTGTTTTTTTGTTACGTTTGTAGATCAACCGCCCAAACATTTTTTATCTATTTACGAAAACATATGGCTAGACAAATTAAATGCTACTATTAACATAAACAAAATGCTCTTGCCCTCAATTAAGTGACTTTGTAACTATTTTTTGTTTTTGAAATACTGTTTTAGTTTTATTTCCTCTTACATCTCAGTGTGTTATCTATCACTTACGTCACTGCTTCTATAGGTTATGACCCTTCACTCATTATTATGATATACTGCCCTTTGTTTATGTAGTAATTAGACATCTCTTTCATCTCACATCTATTTCTATATAACTTAACCTATCATATTAGTTTGAATGTATTTTGAAAGGAGTCGGAGCTAGTTTTATGGCCTGTAGTTTTGATAGCTGTTTATTGTTATTGTAGACCCTGTGCAGATAAATATTTTTGCTTCTTGTTAAGTTTTGAAGATTTTATTATCTTAGTACAGCCTTTTCTCTGGTTTACCATTACTTTGTCTAAAAATATTTAAATTTTTTTTGTGCGATTTTTATTATTGTTTTGCAGTAACTGAGAATGCGTTAGCGAAATTAATTTTTCTTATGGCAAATAAATGTCTAAGCTGACTTTATTACTGTTTGTTAATAGCAGACCCTTTTTCAACATCAACTTTCACATCCATCGATGGGGTGAAGCCAACACAACCGAATGAGCCGATATTAACCTCGACATTACTGATGGGGGCTCAGCCGGCGACGCCGGCAAGTGTTTACTAAAAGAAAAATATTAACATCGAATGAATTTTGTTTCAGTCAATCATTTTGCGCAAAAACACACTATTACTTATTCGTGCACTTTTGCTATGATCCAGGGTATGTAAAATATGGCTTGATTGCAATCGAATTGCAGCCATCGCATAAACTAAAATTAACTTTGTTTCGTTCCATGTTCTTCTTGTGAATAAAATAATCTTTGATCTAAAGGTTTTTTTTTAAACAAGACGATACGCGGTGACCGAACGGCACGTTCAATTGGTAGGCACCTAGAAAAAGGTTTGAAACCACCTTTTTAAATCAAGATGTTTGTTTTTTCATTTTTTTTCCAATCTCATTCCTTTTTGTCCTTTCGCCCGGGATTTATATGATTTTTCCAATTTCTACAAATATCTTTTTCCAATAAGACCTTTATCCAGGTTTACCATTGGCCAAGAAAAAAATTAGCACACAGTTCAAAATGATGTTTTTGCCATAAATGTACGATCTAACAGAACCCCTTTCCTCCTTTTAGAGAGGTTCACATTTTAACTGATCTTTTTTTGAAACACAATCTATTTCCAAAAGAATACAAGCAAGCATCTTTAAAACAAGAACGTTTCTCAAAAATAAACACATTTTTATTTCTAAGACAGGGTGGTCTAAAAATAATCAATACATCAATAAAAGAATGAAGAATTTACCTCAGCAAGCACATAATCATTTTCTCTCTGAGCATTTTCATTTCCATCTGTATGCTGCATCTTATTAAGTGCAGAATCGATAATGAAATCTGCGTTTTCGCTTCTTTTTTTCAACTTTATTTCACCTGCAAAACAATAACATAAAAAGATTTAGTCGTGGCAAAGGAAGCGATTTCAATCCTGAATCATCACAATCCTTCCTAAAAAACCTATTCTTTTATATCCGCGTTATGAAGTTTATATTAGAAAGAGTTTGTTTACGATGTTGTGTTTTGACCTTCGAAAGAGATTTAGAACAGTCAAAAGGAGACGTTTTTTTAAAAATGGTTTCTACCTAGTCTGTAAAAAAAGGCAACTAATTCTTTTTAAGGAGTTTTATGCCTTTTTTCAGAGGAATGAATACAGTTCTAAAGTATTTTACCTCTTTTCCGTTTTCTTTCAGAGCAAATACACATTGCAGCACAGCCAATAACCATAAGAACCGTTGCCCCTGCCGTAGTACAGATCATGATTAAAATAAAAGAGAAAATCGATGGCCCTTCAGGAAATGCACCACGCGGTCGAAAGGTTGAATTCAGAATAAAAGATTTTGTACTCGCATCCGGATTTAAGGTGGAATATTCTACTGATGAGCTCTTTTTCAAATCATTTTCAACTGAAAAATTAAATATATTTGTGTCATGTACAAAAATTTGTAAAGAAACGGTTGGTATAATCTCCATCGAAATGCTTTCAGCAGCAGCAGAAAGACTAAAGTTTAAACAAATGTTAACTTGTCACTAAATCACTATCGGCTTTTTTAAAAGTACTAGAGACATAATAGTGAAAGCTTAACTTCAATTAATCGAAGATAGATAATGCTAAGCAGTCAAAATTCAAAATTAGTCTCAGAGCCTGAAAAAAAGTAAAGCAAAATACAATAAATAGTCAATTATATAATCGTAAAAATGTGTCTCTTATACCAGGGGTGTGCAAACTGCGGCCCGCGGGCCAAATGCGGCCCGCGTCTGAAAATTGTGCGGCCCGCGGAGAGTTGCGGTTTTTGAATAGAGTGCGGCCCGCGAACGTTTCACACGTTTTTTGGAGGTGCTTAATAAAATCAATGTCAGAAATAAACCTAGAATAAAGTTAAATAATTTAGCAGTTAACCGCTTTGCAAGAATATATTCCAATTAAAGGTTACTCTCTGCACAGCAAAGATCATAAAGAAACAAGTTTTTTAGCTAAATATTGTTCGCTTGTGACGTTATAGACATATACTATTGCGTATGTTTTTGCTAGAACGTTCCATGTATTGTAATTGGTTAATTTTGCTCAATTTTTGTTCTTCTCACCTCTTGGGAAAAATTTCAGAATCTAGTGAGATTTGTAGAGATACGACGAAGAAAATTATTAGTTAATCGTAGAGATATGTCCTTTTGACGATTTGCTAATTTAGTTTAGAATTAGAATCATTCGTATCGTGGCTTGAGGAATTAGCGCGTAGCTAATTTATGGTTGATACTTGTGCTAGTGAATGAAGAGGTGGTTCGTAGCGAAGATATTGAGTCTAGCCAGTTAGCTAATATTGAGTCTAGCGAGTCCAGCCAGTTATCAATAGCCAGTCAGCTAAGCTAACTTGAAATCTCGAAAGGAAGGTCGGTCCGTTAATTAGTTTTATCAGTTGATTATTTTTGAAAAATACGGGACAAATTAGGTAAAAATTATGCGTTTAACATGCTATACCAATTAATTAACCACGGTTTAATCACAATTAAACCATGGCTACAGCCTAGTTTAGCAAAGATGTCCTTCGTTCGTTTTTTGTCCATTCTGTTTGCATACTTTTTAACTTCGTGAATTTTGGTTTCAGCATATCTATTGATTTTGTCTAATTCTAATAAACTTATATACAAGAGTTTAGCAAATTTAAACCTTGGTTTCAATTAATTCATCACTCCGCAATGGCAAATTTCGCAAATTCGAAAGAGACAAGAAAGAGGAAAGTAGAGGAAGAAATGCGAAGATTTAATGACAAATGGACTTCTAAATATTTTTTTATCGAAAATGCAGACAGTAGACCCTTGTGTTTGATTTGCAATCAAACTGTAAATGTTAATAAAGAGTACAACATTAAACGACATTATGACTCAAAACATGCTGACTGTATTTATGGAAAGCTGAAAGGACGTGAGAGAGAGCTGAAAGTTAAGCAATTGAAGGAACAATTGAAGAGCCAGCGTTTGATGTTTCAAAAAATGCAAACTGATAATGAAAAAATAGTTCGATGCAGTTTCTTAATTGCACAGAGAATAGCTCAAACTATGAAGCCGTATTCTGAAGGTGATTTTGTGAAAAAGTGCCTTATTGATGTCGCAGAAGAAATGTGTGCTAAAATGGTACAGGAGTTCGAGAAAATAAGTTTGTCACGTTGGACGATAGCAAGGCGCATTGACGAACTTGCTGGTGATGTTTGTGACACGCTTAAAGACAAAGTGAAAAACTTTGTGTCATGGAGCTTCGCAATCGATGAAAGCACCGATGTAAAAGACACGGCACAGTTAGCTGTGTTTATAAAAGGAGTGGACAAGGAGTTGAACGAAACAGAAGAACTTCTGTCACTACAGTGTATGAAGGATACTACTACTGGTGCTAATATTTTTTGTGAAGTTCTCAATGCTTTTGATAAGTCTGGTTTGGACCTATCCACTTTATGCGGAATCGCAACTGATGGTGCTCGAGCCATGTCCGGAACTGGCATTGGATTTGTAGGTCTCTTGAAATCTGCTTTGAAAGAGAAAAATATCAGTGACGACATAGCAATTTTCCACTGTATTATTCATCAACAAAATCTATGCGCAAAATCCTTGAAATTCAAACATGTCTTGAGCCCGGTCAATGAGGCAGTAAATTTCATTCGAGCTCGAGGACTAAATCACCGGCAGTTTCAAAAGTTTCTGAATGATCTCGACACCGAACATCAAGATCTAACTTATTCTTCCGAGGTACGTTGGCTAAGCAAGGGTGGTATGTTGCGACGATTTTACGAACTGCGAAACGAAGTCGCACTATTTTTAAAAAATAAAGGGCGACTAATGGCTGAAATGGAAGACGAAAGTTGGTTGTGTGATCTGGCTTTCTTGGTCGATATTACTACTCGCATGAATGAGCTCAATACAAAGCTGCAACGAAAAGCCCAGTATGCGAGTGAAATGTATGGTCACATAAAAGGCTTTATGAACAAGTTGAGACTTTGGCACGCACACATAAAAAATGCGGATCTCTCTCACTTTCCTACTTTAAAAGAAATGGGAATGCTTCCAGAGAAGAAAACCGAATTTGCAGATCAACTTGAAAAATTGCTTAATGAATTTTCGGCTCGCTTTAAAGACTTCAGATCCCATGAACATTTATTTGAAATATTTTCTTCACCATTTCACACAGAAATTGACAAAGCCCCCACTGATATCCAAATGGAACTGATTGATCTTCAGGAGAGTACTGACTTGAAGGCCAAGTATGTGGAAATGAATCTAGGTGATTTTTACCGGAAATTTTTTGACCAAGATAAGTTCCCAAATTTAAGAAAATTTGTGGCTTCCAAAATGGCACTTTTTGGCTCAACTTATTTGTGTGAACAATTTTTTTCTAAAATGGGTTTTATAAAATCTCCCTATCGATCAGTAATAACAGACGAACACTTGGAAAATGGGCTTAGAGTTGCAAGCACCTCAATTAAAGTAAATTTGAATAGAGTGGTTCAGAAAAAAAGCCAGCTGCATAATTCTCACAGAAATTGTTTGTACAAAGATTAAATCGTATTGCCATGTTCTGATTATACAATTACATATTTTTGTTTTTTAACTAATTACTAAACGAATTTTTTTTCGAGTAATACTGGTATTACTGTTTTTGATATTATTGCAGTTTTATTTTTATCGCTGGCAATATTGTTTTTGATATTCGGTAAAATATTATCCTATTTGAAGGTGCGGCCCGCAGAATATTGTGCTTATTGGTATTTGGCCCACCATTAAAAAAGTTTGCACACCCCTGTCTTATACAACCAAAACGGAATGTCCTCAAACACGGTGGATCGAAACCCCGGCACGCGAGCAGCATGCAGCCCGCCATCACTAAGTGTATGTTGTACTTTCCATTGCGAAATGCTCCGGTGTTAAAGTGCACAAACGTTTCACATAGATGCATTACATTAACAAGAACCTTAGATAAGCCGCACACCATTAAAGTGTAAGTCGATAAGTACACTATTAAGGTATAGCAATGCATTTTTACAATTTGTGACCGAACAAACATGTGTTAACTTTTTTATTTTAGAGCGAGCATAGACTCTGATTCAACTGCAAGTAAGTAGATGGTCGTTGCATTAGCGTAACCAGAAGATAGTTTTTTAGGGCGCTAAAATTATATTTTTTGACTTTTGTGTTCGTCAATTTTCTAAGATGTTATTTTTAAAAAATCGCTTTTGTAACCATCGATTTCCAATTTTGCATCAAATCTGTGTGGCAACTTTTTTGAAGATTAATCACAAACAACGAGTTACCACAAACAAACAAACAACTTATCGGCGCGATGGTGTAGTGGTGAGAGCGTCCGCATCGCAGTCGGTAGACCTGGGGTTCAATCCCTAAGTCGAGTCATACCAAAAGACTTTACACAATGGTATTCACAGCTTCCCTGCTTGGCGCTCAGCATAAAAAAGGGATAGTGTGGAGAACAAGCCGACAAGCTTGCTTGTTGTGTCCATGGGCAAGGCACGTAACGGGATGCCTCCACCTTTATGTGGCGGACAGGTGGCCCACCCGTACTTCACCGGATACAATTTTGAAGTTGCTCACCCAGCATGTCGTAAAAGACCACTCTTGGGTACCCACCAATGGCAGTCTGCCCGGTTGGCGGTGAGGCTACCAGTCAGTCATGACTGGTTCGAAATGGGCTGCCATTTTTCCCCTAGCCTAATTTCAATTAGGCTGACGGCATGAACCTGAATAGCCGTTCATGCCATACCTCCATCCAAAAAAAACAACTTTATTGAAGATTGACGTTGTGAAGCTTTCTTACCTCATAAAACCTTCAATTTTTTGTTGGGTTGAAAAAATTTGGAGGGGGATGGCTCTTGTGCACCCCTACCCAGTTACGCCTATGGGGTATAGTGGAAAAGCACAACAGCAACCAGCATTTTTAACGCTAAAGAAAGGATTTGTTCTATGTTTGATAACGTGAATAGTCGCAAAAGAACTTCTTAATTATGAAGCGACTGAATAGTAACAAACAGAGCAGAGTGGCTGGGTAAAACGCTAGATGCTGCGTGCTTACGCCAATGGATCTTCGATCATCAACGCCAACGCCAATGGATCTGCTTACGCCAATCCTGTTATCTTTAAAAAGTTATCACCGCTTTGCAATGATTACGATAAAACATCGTTAAACACTTGTTTTGAAAATGATGGAATTATAGTCCGAGAATTAAACAATTTGCCCACAAACGTCCCGTCGCTAAATGTGAATTTTATTCCAGAAAAGGCTAATAATGATAAACTTACACGCACGGTAAACTACTTACAAAACTACTACGAGAGACTTACAAACTGTTTTCAATACGAGATGACAAACAGCAACCTTTATTCCTCCAAAAATGCAAAAATTAAAACAAGCTCTGGCGATATCAGATTTTTGGTTGTTGTTAAACCCTTTTTTTACTTGGAATGGAGGTACTGCGTGAGAGTCGGGGTTCGTACGTAAATCCAAACAAACGAGGTTCACTACGTAAATCCAAACAAACTTAAACTAAAAGAGAGTGACAGTTGATTTTGAATACGGAATACAAACTGCAAACTAATAGCCCCACTTCACCACCAAGAAAATTGTAATTGGTGGTTGCCCGAAAGTTGTCCCTTGCGACATGCTGGGTTAGCCTCACTCTTCCAACCGATAAAGTACGAAACGATTTCTCGTTGCATTTCTATTTATAAAATGCAACACTAAACTCACTTCGAGGGGTCGTTTTGATGTTGTTCGTCTCTGCAAAGAGTGACGTCATGATTACGCTTTGTTTCGTCGACTTGTTAACTATGTAATTAGGTTTGGTATTCGCACTGAGCGCATAGCCATCCCGTGATGAAGTTAAAAGGGTTGATAGCTGCTTTGGAAATAGCGGAGTCAAAATTGGTGCAGTAACAGTCGTATGCCTTCCGCGGTTATTTTCCTCAGTTGTAAAAGTGTTGCCTTCATTTTGACGGTTCGAAATTCCAACAGAGGTTTTTCTATTGTTCTCTGTTAAAGGATTAGATCTAGCAAAAGCAGGTGAGACTGTGAGGGGAGGGGGTGGAATGCAAGGTGGGCAAAACTCAGTTTCTTGCTCCACAGAGGGGTCCTCATGAAGCTTGTAGAAGTCATCAACGTCGTAGCAAAAATTTGGATTTACCTCCGATAAATTTCGTCCACTTATACAAACACGAGATCTAGTTCGCATACAAACTGTCGGTGGTTGGCATGGGCTCCATGGAGACCATTCTCGCCACCGGTAGCAATTACTTTCATCCAATCCATTTTTACAATCTTCCGTTCCATCGCAAATCCTGAACTTGCCTATGCAATCTGCTGTTATAGTGGGTGACTGATTACCAACACCAGCTTTTTCATACACAAAGCACTGAAACTGGTTAAAGCAATATTGGCAATTAATCTCATCGGCTCCATTAATACAGTCTTTAACCCCGTCACAAACCTAAGAGAAAATGATGGTCAATATTTATGAATAAAGTATAGCCTGCTTTTATTCCAATTCTGCAGGGATAGCATAAAGTATGGACCTGATTATAAATTTTTGTTGAACTTACAGTGAACAAGGTAAAACAGTAGTTTTTAAAGTACTACTAGTACATGACAAGCAGTTATTATTAACAAACATTTTTCGGTAATCAGGAAATGTTATTAACTTACTATTAATAAGCTATGAATATGGCATCAATGAAAGAAAAAGCGCAATATCTTTTATGGTTCCACGAAACAAGATCGGCAAGTACAGTTCAACGTAATTTTAAAAGAGAATATCGCCCAATCCCCTATCGGGTGTTAAATATATAACAAAAATTGATATGACAAATTCAAAGTTACTGGCAGCGTTAGTAACCGTAAAAAAATGGGCATACAAAATTCAAGTAATGTCACTATTGATGAGACTTACCGAACTATTAATGTACGTGAATAACAAGTTCTAGATATTAATTGATCATTTGAATACCGGAAAATGCATGTTTATAAAAAAGTTCTTGTCATGTACTAGTAGTATTTTAGAAACTTTTGGTTAACCGTTTTCACTCTAAGTGCAGTACAAGTTTATGATCATGTCAAGATTTTATGCTCACCCAGTAGACTAGACTAAGCACTAAAACATGTGAAAAACAGGATATTTCATAACGTCACATTTTTTATCTTCAAAATGCCTAGAGTGTGACATGATGAGATTTTGGGTAAAAAGTCCACACCAAAACTTTAGCTTATGATGAGGTCATGAAAAGCGGTACGTATTCGTTGAAACCTAAGTTTTTAGCGTTTTTGCCAATTTCTGATATTGTTTATCATAAATCAATGAAATCGTTGTCAACATGTGCGAAAGAGTCGATTTTTTGTGACCACTTCAAATAATTCAAAGCTCTATTAGCAACACAAAAAAGTTATCGTGAAAAAAAATGTTTCAGAAAATTTTGCTAAAAAATGATCATTAACATCATACTGTACCAAACAGCAGTCGATTACATCATGTCAATAATCCGCGACCGGATGTAATGCAAGGTGAGCATAAAATCTTAACATGATTTATTGACATGGTGTAATAGACTGCTGTATGGTACCGTATGATGGTGGTTATCATTTTTGAGCAACATTTTTACATTCCTTTTAATAGGAAATCGACTTGAAAATTGCTACCTAGCAACTAGCAACCTATATAATTTAAAATGATGAAGTCTTAACAATGATCCTACTCTCCACTAGCGCTTACCAATGTGACTTGTTGTCCATGTCATGTGTGTGTGTGTCCTTAAATGAGAACCCATGATATTGCTGTATCATATTGTTTTGTATTGCATTTTTTTGTACCCAATGGCAAATTTTTTAAGCATTTTTGTTGAATTTTCTACACTTATCTGATCAGACCTAAAAAGGTCGAAATCGTTTGCGAGTTATTGACATGATGTAACAGACTGCTGTTTGGTACCGTATGATGTTGGTTATCATTTCTGAGCAGCATTTTCTATTTTACCGTATTGTGATGCTGGAGGCAGATTCCTCTTTAATAGATCGCCTTGAAAATTGCTACCTAGCAACTAGCAACCTCTATAATTAAAAAAACTGTTTTACACAATTTTACGATGACAACACACAATTTCTTGTGATTTCTAAGTTTTTTCTTGCATTAAATCTGTAACGTAATAATGACCAATTGTTAGTGCTATGAACTGCAGTGTGTGCATAAATATTCAAGAGCCATTTAATAATTATGGAAGAAGCCTGAATTACGTACTTGGTTTTATCACTCTTAAGGCCAGATGCCAGTAAATCTTTACAAGGTTTTAAGCAGCTGAAGGGCAAAATTAGGATGTAGCAGTAGAGCACTATTTACCTAAAAAATATCTCATTTAAATCTAAAGTTTTGATAAAGGTATCCAGCTATGATAGGTTTAAAGAGGAGCTTTTAAAACATGTTGCTGCCTTGTCCTCCGATTGTAAGCAAACAGAGGGTAAAGGCCACGCTTAAACATCTTACCAGCCGGTATGGTGCAACCAAAACAAACAAGAAACAAGACGAGGAGGAAATTAGATTGATGATGAGTAGATGAAATGGCTCTCCGTAAAAATTTTCGCACCAAGTGTTCACTCTGAAGTGGTGGCATATTCCACTGAAGCTGTACAAACATGTCAGTCTTGCCCAATTCAAAGATAATCGCCTACTCCCTTAAGAACCCGCCAGGTACTTAAGGAATATTTTCACTAAGAGAAGTAAAGAAGCTCCGTACATAGTAATTTCTCTTATCTATCCATTTTAAAATCTACCGAAAACAACAGCAATAAATGATCAACCGAAATAAGATTTTATTGGTAGGGGGATGCCCAGGGTATCCAGGACCCTTCGTAACATCAACAGTTATTTCGCCCAAATCTGCCTGGGCCATGGACAGCATTACCACGTTGAGGCAGCTGTTGATTGGCGAAGAAATGGCTATAGGCAACAGAAACCAAGGGTATTCATTCAGGTTCTCTTGGAGAAACTTTGCGACCACCCACACGCTCACGTTCTCTTTCTTCGTCTAGCGAAGTTCTTCTGGACTACCCTTTGTTCCTTGGAACCCACCTATTTTCAGGGTGGAGCTCTCTTTTACCACTTCAACCTTTTGCTCTGACTCGCCTCTTTTTCCTCAAGGCGTTGCCCTTGCCCACCTTGACTCCCTTTCGAAGCATGAACGGGTGATTCGGATTTATGACTCCATCGCTTTTCCTTTCGACGAAAGAGAATACGTAATCCTTGCCAATTGTTCACTTCGGCAGACCAAGTTTTTCTAAAATTTTTCTGAATCTTGTGCCATTTTGTGAGCTCTCCCTACACTTGAAAGTAATTAGAAGTTTGCTACTTTTTTCCTCATCTTCTCTCAGTACCTGGTATGGATTCCATCTCCTTGGTCTTTCCTTTTTATTTCACACTTACTGGCACATATGGCAGGAATTATCTATCCCGTTTTCTTTCTCTTTTACCATATCGCAATGAACTACCAACCACTTTCTTTTTTACGGCAACAACACTGCCAATGTTCTGGCCAGAAAAGGTGTGTTGCTTTAGCCATCTAAAATGAACTTTTGGACTGGAGGTCTACTGTCTCATAAAATTTTTCGACAAACAAGTCCCCCCCCTAGTATCAACTAAAAGGTTGGTATTTCTTTTTAATTCTTATCTTTTTGGAATCGATAGAACTGATAATTGTTCGAGCAGCGGCTGTAGTCATCCGACTCGGGACAATCCTTGACTAACTGTGTTCTGTCCTACGCCGGCCTCTTTACGCTGCACACTCTTTGGCGGTTCTTTCTTGATTTAGATCTCTGGTTCACATTGTGAGAAATTGCCCGGCTTCTGGGGCTCCATTGTCTTCCACCATGTCCTCATCCTCAGGTAGGTGTTGGAAAACAACAAAAAAAGAACCGAAAATCGAAAGGATCTATATTTCTGCACTGACATTCATTTACGTGCATATTTAGGTAAACTTTTCATAAGGATAATAACCAGACGACATTGCATTACACATATAGCACAAAAACGAACAAAACACCACATAATCACAAATAATTGTGTGCTGTCCGCGTAAAATCGTATAAAAAGATTTTTTCGAAATAACTTGTTTCTGTTGCCGATAGAACTTTTAATTCTCGAGTGTAGTCATAGAAAGTCGACCCTTTCGCACATGTTGATGCCAACGTCACTTATTTACGAAAAGCGGTTTCAAAGAAATGCGATAAAATTAACAGTTCGGATCAAAGTTTTTGTAGGCTTATTTGGGTGTTGAGATTTTACCCAAAACACCACTGCATCATACTCCTGACATTTTGAAGTTCAAAAATAATGAAATTATGAAACACTTTAATATGGAACCATGATCAATTACTGAATGATTATATCTTGAAGAACAAATATGATATCACAGCAGCATCAGTACAGCGGCATTCTTAGGACTTCTATTTTTTGTCGTTATTTACCCCTCCTTTTTCTCGGGATGGAGGAACATTTCAAAACGGTTTTTAAGCTTTCCTTCAGCTTCAATTGAATTAGGTTAGGCTAATTTTCTTCAGCCGAAATTTTATTAGGTTAGGATTAGGCTGAGGAGAGGCGGCAGTTTTTTTCCAACCTGACTCCAATTCAAAATGAAAATTGCAGACTAGTATGCCCATCACTAGTAAGGCGGACTGCCACTAGTGGGTGTATAAAAGTCACCGTAACAATATGCTGAGTGAGAAGCTTTACCATTCTTACCAGGTAAACTAAAGATAGGCTGTTCTTTTTTTGAGAGTAAAATCGGTATTCAAGAAGTGATCAAGGTACGTCATGTACGTGCTTGTTTCCTTTATTACTTATGATTAGAAAGTCAAGATCTTAAAATTTTTTTGCTTCGAGGGGTTAGAACAGTAAAGCTGTTGATGAGGCTGATTGTAAAAGATGACGTTTGAGCACCTGTTAATTGCAATTCGCCTAGATAGTGGGGTCATCAGTTTACCTGTACATTTTGTATTCTATACTGATTTAAAACGAATGCCACTTTTTCTAGCCTATTTCTGATTTTGTTTTTGGGGTGAACCTTAATTACCGTTTCCTGTAAGGTTCAATTTCATGGAAGAAGAGGAAACAGCACAGCCACAGCTTTCTTGCGAGTGCTTATTGTTACCGGTAGCTAGTTCAGCAATTATCTACTTGTTTATCACGTTAACTGCATAAACAAAATTATATCATTCATCGTTTCTTAAACACCTAAACAGTAATAGTAAAGTTTGTAATTTAACCTCAAGGGTAATAGTATGTGGTTGAACAGTAATACTTGTACTGATGCAGGTTTAACTTCTTGACATACATAAATTCCCAGTAAAGATAAACTTCTTGCCATACGTCAGTGTAAAAATGTTTCTAACCTGTGACTTGGCTATGCATCTTTCGTTTGGTTTTCCACATAAAAATCCATCACACCAACCACGGTGCCATAAACAACCTGTCTCATCCAAACCAAGCATGCAGTCTTTTGTTGAATCACAAGCCTATAATAAGGAAATTCTAATGAAGATATATGACTTTTGCAGTCAGTTAATCGCGATTTCGGTTAACCATTTATCCTTCAGATCTCTACACCAAAAAAGTATGAAGAGGACAACAAATTTCTTTAAAAAAAAACTCGATAGAAATATTGGCAGCTCTAATAACTTAATACCAACGGTAGAAGAGAAAAAAATGTATTATGGGTAGTTGTAAAGAAGATGAAAAAAGAAAACTTTGCAAACCAGAATAATAAATTCATATCTAACACTAAACATTTATAGATATCCGACATTTAAGTCAACAAATGATTACTATCATCACTTTCACACCTCAACCTTACCACATTTTCAGGAAAGCACTTTCCTTTTAAATTGCCATCAAAGTTAGGGGAACAAAAAAATTCTTCAGCACTGCACTGACCACAACCAAATTCATCACTTCCGTTAACGCATTGCTTTACCTGGTCACACTGAAAAAAAATTGCAAACACTGTAACTGAGTTTGTAAATACCCCAAAATAAGTTGGTATTCGTCAAAAATTTGTCTGCATTTGAAATTTTAGGTAAAGTCTTGAGCCAAATTTGAGTGATTAGTGGTAAACCCACTTTAAACTGGGAAGTCCAGGCCTGGCATAGGTGAGGAAAAGAAGCATTTGGATTTTTAGAAACAGAATAGAACTAATAAATAGGTATTCGATAAAAATCCTACATTTCTCCTTCCTATCGCAGTATCAATTTTGTTACTCGTATAACTTAAAAACAGTGTGATAGATCTAACTTATTCTCGAAAATTTAAACAAATATACCTTGTATTCAAACCTCAACAGGTTCCAAAAACTATTCTTAATAACTAATCCTTCGACGACCTATTATCAACATGTCGCTTTGCTTTATAATAAGTACTTGTACATTTACTTTTAATTCCCACAAATATCACAACTGAAGCAAACAAAAGTTTATAATCTACTAGCCGGCTCTTCCGGCGTCGCCCGGCAGGGCTATTAGTCAGTTATGTTAGGTTAGTAACATCGGTTTAGCCGGCTTCAACCAAATTACGTTTTTTAAACCACAAGCAATAAATTGATACTAATCGGGATATCGCCCCTAAGTTCCTAATCCCGATTGATTGCGTTCCAATTAGGAAAGGTCTTAGAAATTCTCCATCTTTTTACAAGTTTTGTCCGTTCCTTCAAATAAGTGTAAAAGAAACACAAAATTGGTAATAGGTGCTGCAATGGCTTTAGTTTTACGATAACACAAATCAGTTATTACGACATAGCAACTCCCCTCGGCGAAAATAGTAAACAGTAAGGAAACAAAGAAATCATTATCACAAATAATGCCCCTAGCCATGATTTACCTGTTGTTTCTTATACGGCACACTTCCGAAAGCATAGCTAGTGTTAAATTTTTGGACCACTGCTTGCTGCTTTTTCTTCATTGCATGCCTACTGATACCGCCTAAAAACCTATCGCTGCGCGCATGTTGCATGGTACTGGCATATACGCAGCCATTCATAGAGCAAACTAACCCGAAATAAAGCACTTGAAGTTAAGGTATTACAATAACAGGCCCCCATCAATATGTTGAGGTTAAGAATATTAAATTAGCCGGCTGTGCCAGCTTTACATAATTGCAAAGAAATTGCTTCAGCATTTAGACGACATGTAGCTGGAGAATGATATTTTATTGCAAAAGATAAAACAGAACTATCTTTATCTTCTTTCTTTTCCATGGGGAATCACCAATGTTTTGCTCGGAGAAGGCTAGATTTTAAAATTTTGAGAGACTTCATTTTCAGATGAATCTTTTTGAAAATTTTGATAGATATTGCTAACGAACCACGCTTTTGAAAAAGAAAAAAACAAATGTACGACGAAACTACTTTTTCTAGAAATTGCAATTTTGTGAAGCCCAGGCACCAACATTTAGAGTATTTTTCACCGGTAGGATATCTTTAAAAATTTTTGATGACCTCATTTTTTGATGAATTAATTTAGATAAATAATGCCAAAGAACCATGCTTGCGAAGTCAATAATCAAAATATATCAAAGAACTAATTTTTTATAAAAATAGCAAGATACTTAGGTATAGTAGGAAAATTGTTCAACTAAAAATGAAAAATGGTGAATGGCAAATCATTTTTGATCAGCCATGATACAGTGATTCTTGGCCCTACTAATTAGAGTTAGGTATCACTGAAAATCAAATTTCCTAAGCTTTCAAATGACACTAGTTGTTAGTACCTTACCACAACCTTTACCTATTAACTTACCTGTTTTTACTCATCTTATCATTTTATCAAAAATCGAACAAAGAAAGTGGTTGCTAATTCTATTAAGAAAGAAGCTGAGAAAGAGTAAACAAAATTGAACAAAAAAACCAAATAACATTTTTACACAGGTAAAGTTCATGAAAGAAGATGGGAAAGATATTGAAGGAGACAGATGCAAGAGAGGAAAAGACAGAAGGTTAGGTTTCAGTAAAAGACAGGAAAAGATTATGGAAAAATCAAATGGAGGAGATCATGAATAAAGAGAATGATTGGGACCACGTGGCAGCAGCTGGTATGGAAGAGGGACCTATTAGAAATGTTACCCGCAAGAAATGGCGATAGCAATAAAAGTGATGAAACCAGGAAGGCAGCTGGACCCTCCAAAGTATGTGCAGACATGATATCTGCTAGTGGAGAAGTAGGGGTTAGTGTGATGGTGGAGCTTTGCCAACGCGTGTTACATGGGAAAGGAGTGCAAGATAAGGGCAAACTAGTGTGCTGTTACCAATTTTCAAAGGAAAGGGAAATGTAAAAAATTGAAATATTTACAGAGGAGTAAAGCTGTTAGAGCACGCCATGAAGATTGTTGAAAGAGTGTTGGAGAAAAGGATTCAATTAGTAAATATTGATTTAATGCTGTTTGGTTTTATGCATGGAAGAGGAACGACAGACGCATTGTATGTAGTGTGAAGAATGCAAGTGGGATATAAGGATAACAAAAAAAGTTGTACATTTGTTCAATAGATATTGAGAAAGCATTTGATAGAGTTCCAAGAAAGGTGATGTAATGGGCAATGAAAAAAAAAAAGATTTACCAGAAGTAATTGTAAGAGCGGTGATGAGCCTCTATCACCGGGCAAAAAACGAAAGTTCGAGTGGGATCTAAGTTATCTGAAGAATTCTTGGTGCAAGTTGGTGTACAAAAAGGATCTGTGTTGTCGCCACTGCTTTTTGCAATTGCAGTGGATGTAATCTAGGAAAATGCAAGAGAAGGATTGACGTATGAAATTTTGTACGCAGATGACTTGGTTTTAATGAATGAAAGTACAGAGAATTTGAAAGAGAAGTTTTTAAAATGGAAAGAAGCATTTGAAAGCAAGTGGCTGAAGGGGAACCTCAGGAAAACCAAAGTAATAGTGAGTGGTTCGAAAGGTGAGGTGCTCAAGAGTAAAGTTGATCCACGTACCAAGAGCGGCAAAACAGTAATGGCAAATTCGGTAATGTGCACAAAGTGTGGTAAGTTGCAGTAAATGGTAAATGCGCAAAAACGAAGAGGATGACTTCAACTCTGGCAAAACGATTTGTTTGTAAACTATGTGCTCATACAAAGGAAGGAACTGCGAAATCATGTGAAGAAATATCATTTTTAGCCAGGTTGACTTTGCGAAGAGCTTTTGTTATTTGGGGGACAGGTTGAACGCCGGCAGTAACAGAAAGAACGAGAATTGGATGGATAAAATTTAGACAATGTGGGGAATTACTTTATGGGAGAAAGTTTTCGTTAAAAACGAAAGAAAAGATATATCAGAGTTGCGTAAGATTAGCAATGCTGTATGGGAGAGAGACGTGGTGTCTGAGGGAGAATGAGATGGCAATTTTGAGTAGAACTGAAAAAGCAATGATGAGAACAATGCGTAGAGTTAAGATGATCGAGAAAAGAAGAAACTCAGAACTTATGAGTTTGCTGGGTTTAAGGGATACTTTGGACAGACTAGCCAGGGCGAGTGGAGTACGAGGGTATGGGCATGTTTTGAGAAGAGCGTTGGATTTTGAAATAGCGGGAAGAAGAGGGCGTGGGTCACCGAATATGATGTGGAAAAGACTAGTGGGGGAGCATACCAATTAGACTGGACTGAAAAAGGGGGATTGCCATTGACAGAGCAAAGTGGTGTCATGGTGTGTAAGAACTGAATCCGGCCACCTGCGTTAACGCAGACAAAACCGGATTTAAAAAGTGGATCTCTCTCCCTCTCTACCACTTTTAAAAATGGGTTAAAAAGTTACACCAGAAGTATGAAAGTTCAATTTTTTTAGCATAAAAACAAAGAGTAAAAGTACAAATCACATATTATTGCAATGTCCTTCCATTTGTTTAAATTTTCGAAATTCGATTGAGAAACAAGATCACAAATTAGTTTTTAAGTAAACTGATTTGTAAAACTGTGGCATCTTTTGAAAAAAATATCAAATAATAATCTCTGTTAGCGAAAAACCGTGTTGATTGTACCGAACGTATTATGACATTGAAGAGCGAGTTTGAAGCGAACAGAAAACATGAGAAAAAGCATGCTTTGAAACTTGATAGAGATTAAATACAAAATCTGTTGTAGCATCGTCAATTCAACTTGAATTGTCGTAGATTTGTGTTTATTAAGAACACCTTGTTAATAACTTCTTTGGGAGCGTTTAAAGGCGTTTCTACGATCAGTAGTTTTTGAAAAAATTAAAAAATAAATTTTGTGATTAATCGTTAATTATGTCGTTACATGAAAACCTAAAAAGAAGAAATTTGAAGTTGGTAAGTCGGGTACTGGCTTTTGTTCAGGCTCCAAAACCACTGTCTTCAGTCAGAAAATGCGATTTCTCAAATATTATATTTTATTGTGACGTAATGATCAAACATAAGTTTTAAAAATCGCAGTTTCTGACCGAGGAACGCGATTTTTTAGCTTAAACAAAAGCCAGTACCCGCCTTACAAACTTCACTGCGTTATATCTTTTTAGGATCTCACACGACGTCAAAATTAACGACTATGAAATTTTTTTTCTTACTTTATTCAAAAAGTGCTGATCGTAGAAACGCGATTACAGCTTTTTTAGGATATTATCAAGATGCTGTCGATAAAGAAAAACTCTATAACCAAAGCTCATATGGCGATACAACAACAGATTCTTTTTTTTTTAAGCATTTTATACCTTCTTAGTCATACTTCTTTTTTCTTCCACCCTTGAAACTCACACTATGTTGTAATGCGGACTGGTACGATCAACATAAAAATTTTTCAAAATTCATTTAACATATTAAAGTAAATTTCAAGGCGATTCCGATAGCATGACATGTACCCTTACTATTTGTTTTTTATTCTACCAAAACTAAACTATAAGACTTGTGGTGCCATTTTTACCCCTACCAAAAAAGTGATGAGTAAAAACAGATGTTTAATATACAGGGGTGGCCATAAGTCACTTTACCAAGTTCAAATAATAATAATTGAACTGGGTAAAGTGACTTATGGCCACCCCTGTATAAAGATAATAAGGTACTAACAACTAGTGCCATTTAAAGACTTAGAAAATTTGCTTTCCAGATATACAGGGTGGTCCAAAAGTAGGTGGACAGTAGTCAAAATTGGCTTATACCTAAATTAGGTGAATATTAGTAAAAAAAAAGATTATTTGTTGGTTATATTTATGCAATTTTCTGTTAAAACTACGTTATTTGTGGTGTATAATTGCTATTTCACAATCAAATTTATTTTAATTTAATTTTTTCTCATTTTTTAGATTGTTTAAACTGTCCTTTTACTGTCCACCTACTTTTGGACCACCCTGTATATAAATACAGTTTGTTAGAGCTTAGAATTAGTTTATAATAGCTGATCAAAAACTGGTTGTCATACATCATTTTTCTTTTTTAGTTGAAAAATTTTTCTACTGCATCTAAGCATCTGGCAATTTTGGAAAAAGTTAGTTTTTTGGTACATTTTGACTATTATCTTCACAAGCATAGCCCTTTGGCATTATTTATCTAAATTTTCAAAACGATTCATCACAAAATGAAGTTATCAAAAATTTTTAAAGATAGTAGTGGCTGATCAAAAATGATTTGCCATTCACCATTTTTCATTTTTAGTTGAACAATTTTCCTACTATACCTAAGTATCTTGCTATTTTTATAAAAAATTAGTTCTTTGATATATTTTGATTATTGACTTCGCAAGCATGGTTCTTTGGCATTATTTATCTAAATTAATTCATCAAAAAATGAGGTCATCAAAAATTTTTAAAGATATCCTACCGGTGAAAAATACTCTAAATGTTGGTGCCTGGGCTTCACAAAATTGCAATTTCTAGAAAAAGTAGTTTCGTCGTACATTTGTTTTTTTCTTTTTCAAAAGCGTGGTTCGTTAGCAATATCTATCAAAATTTTCAAAAAGATTCATCTGAAAATGAAGTCTCTCAAAATTTTAAAATCTAGCCTTCTCCGAGCAAAACATTGGTGATTCCCCATGGAAAAAGAAAGAAGATAAAGATAGTTCTGTTTTATCTTTTGCAACAAAATATCATTCTCCAGCTACATGTCGTCTAAATGCTGAAGCAATTTCTTTGCAATTATGTAAAGCTGGCACAGCCGGCTAATTTAATATTCTTAACCTCAACATATTGATGGGGGCCTGTTATTGTAATACCTTAACTTCAAGTGCTTTATTTCGGGTTAGTTTGCTCTATGAATGGCTGCGTATATGCCAGTACCATGCAACATGCGCACAGCCATAGGTTTTTAGGCGGTATCAGTAGGCATGCAATGAAGAAAAAGTAGCAAGCAGTGGTCTGAACATTTGACATTCTCACCACTACTCAATGGGTGAAGCCGGCAAAGCCGACTGAACCAATATTCTTAACCCCGACATTACTAATGGGGCCCGGCGGGCGACGCTGGCCAGTAGCAAATAACATTGTCACGAATAAGGAAATTTGTCTTGTAAGAATAGTTTTCACATATGCGTATAGTGTTGTATTATTTTGTTCGCTCGGCTACGGTTTGAAAAAAAAAGAACTTCTTTCCTCGAAATTGGATTTACTGTAACTAGGCCTTTATTACGTCACAATCGTTTTTCACGTGATTTTGTTCTGGCAATTTCTGGATTGTTTTTTTTCGATTTATATATAAGGCGACGGGATTTTTTTAAGTAGTAGAGAGAGAGAGATTGATTGATGAAGTAAAGAAGGGCTATTGTTTTTTTGTGATAATTTATTGTGGATTCTGTGGACGTGGCAAGTATTGAACAGTTATCGGTGAAATTAGTTTTGGCTGTTTTCCTGATTGTGTAGCAAAGTGATTAGTTCTGAGATCGTCGAGCGAAGAAGCTTGAAGTCGTGAAGTATTATTTCTGTGAATACAATATTCTGTTCTTAACGTGGTTTAAGGCGTTTTTAGTGGAAGCCAATCTTTTTCAAGTTTTTTTAAGTTGCAGTCCGACTTAATTATCCAAGCGATTATCATACGACGCCTCAAGTTTAAAAAGATTTAGGATTGAGATAGAACCGAAAATTCTATTATTGTCAAAACGCGACATACATGAACTTTCGTAATATCAAATTAACATAAAAAGAAATCAGCAGATTAAACTGGTTTCTTTGTTGTTTTTATTATTTCGATATTGCAAAAGGTGTCAGTAAAATTTCTTTTTGGTTTGTTCTGGCGGAAATGTTTGTTTCCAATCTCCCCCCCTTAATTCAAGGCTGGTTTTTCTCAATAAGTTCAGAGTTACCAATTGATAAAATCATTTATCCTTGATAATGTGCTGTTTTCCCTCTCTTTTGTAATTCGATATCCAACCTTGCTTCTACGTTCAGTACTCAATGGGAAAAAACAAATGCTACATAAAGCTTTCCATATGACGTCATTTCACCCTCAAAAAAGGTACGTTCTTTTGTAAATTGATGAGTCGGTTGTTTGCTTTCATTTGAGCAAGAATCGCTTTTCGTCCAACACGACACATTTATAAAAACCATTACTCAACTTTCTTATGACACTGATCAATCGAGCCACGTTTCATGTTTCTACGCTTAGTAAAACAGGCCTATTAAACTGTGGGCACCGAAAAAGATTTGTTTTTATCAAGAGTTAAAGCTGTGTACTTTTGTCCTCCCATTAAAAAACATTACACATCAGAACTCTGTTACCGGGGTTCCGTTAATCATTAACAGGGACTCCGTGAGCACTGAGGGTTCCTCCTTTGAGTTTATTTGGCAAAGCATAACATCCTTTTTTTATGTTTTTCCAGAGTATTTAGGCAAAACTTAACAACTGTAAAGGCGAGATGTAATCAACTTAACTGCGTGTTTTGCTCGATTTAAAGCGCAACGATTTCGTATCAATCATTATGGTGTCAAAAATACAACAAAGCCAAAAAATTTGTTTAAAAGATTTATAACTCCTGAACTAAGGTTTACAAGCAGGAAAACCAGAGCCAATGCATATCACAACTTTTTTGTAATTGGAGTGCCATGACACTTGCAAAAGTACAGTTAGGATTACACAACGCAAAAAAGGTTGAAGAGCAGTGTTATACATAAAACAACCGCTAAAGATAAGCCAATATTACTGACTATCAAGCAATTTCCTAGAAGCATTGCAACTAAACAGAAGAACTGCTGCTAAGTGCCGTTACAAGCATACAAACGCGTGAGCATTAACGCCACGACCTTACGCTTACAAGCCAGCACATTACTGTGCAGCGTTACGTCATCTACAATAAAACGTAGGTAGATTGTGAAAAATGACATCACCAACCTTAATTGCGTTTGTACAAGTTTTCACGCCACCTTCATCACTTGCTTCGCATGTTCCCACTTTCCTTAATGTTCCATTGCAGCATTCATGGCTTGTTACTTGAGATATTTTCATTAAAACAATAGAATCCGAAGAGCAATTGATACATACATGAGTACCATCGTTATACTGAATCCATGGACCCTCGCCTAGATTCGAACTCGCATTCGAAACTTTACACCAACGCGTTTCGTCAGCATCACAACGAATGATACTAACCAAAAAAACAGCTCCCAAAAATAGAAAAAGCTTTAAGCTTATATTAAACATACTTTTCCACTAATTGTACGCTTAAACAGCTTAAAAAGCTTCTTTTAAAATAATGGCAACATAACTACTTCTACTTACTACAATCACTACCTACTCATCACTAAAACAAGCAACAAATCACTTTGAAAAACTATTTCTGTTTCAAGGCACATATGAAAAAACAGGGCAAGTACGATACCATACCAAAATACAGGGTGGGCCGTAAGTCGCGCACCAAGAAATTACGTAGAGTGTGATGTGAAACAACGTAAAATTAATGGGATAGAATATCTTTTTCTTTCTTTTGATGTATAATAAATGTTCCTTCATAGAGTAATTTACCATTGTTTGAATGTATCAGTCATTATATCTGTCAAGTTTAATTATAAGCAAAGTTTTTTAGGTATGATTTGCATTTAAAATTTTTTTCTTTTCATTTTCAGATATGCCTTCAACAATAAACGAGCGAGTTGAGTTATTATTTATGATCATTTTGAGCATTTGTGATTGTATCAGCGTGTATAACGTGTCATCAGTACCTTAGATAAGCCTGTTTTAAATAAAATAACGTTTATACAATGAAAATTGTCTGAAATGTTTTGGTGCGCGACTTACGGCCCACCCTGTAATTATGCAAGTGCGAAGGCGCCGCAGAATTTTTCAGTTAGCAACCCAGACCGCATCAAGAGCTGAAAATAAGAATGGTCGTTTATTTCTGCTTCATAAATCTCTACTAGCTTTAAAACTGCAATGTTGTCCTTAAATACTGTCTCAAGTTCCTCTTAATCACTATTCACTTTCATCACTCCATTGCCGAGAACACGGCAAGTTAATCTCCGAGCGCATTCTATGACCGAGAGAAATTAAGCAAGTAGTGTGAGGCAAAAACTGCAGCGTTGTTTTTACATACTGTCACAAGTTCCTCTTATTCATTATTCACTTTTATCACTTCAGTGCCGAGAACACGGCAAGTTAATCTCCAAGCGCATTCTATGACCAAGAGAAATTGAGCAATTAGTGTGACGCAAAATAGAAGTCGCCATTCAAGTGAACATCTCATATACATTCTAAAGTGACTTCGTTTACATTTACAACATACACATGATAGTTTCGTTGAAACAAACTTATAAGGTGGAAAGCATGTACCATTACATATAACCTTAATTCGCACATCTTACAACCTTTACGTAAGTTCTCTGATGATAAAAAAAAAGCACCAGCTACAGTTTAAACGTAAAAGTCAACAAATTATGTGTTCAAGATTCTTATAATTTTCTAACACTTTCAAATCCATTCAAGTTTCCACTTAAGAAACTAAGCAAGCAATTTCCTCTTCCCATGTTGAAGATCAAAATTTAATTGCATTTGAAAATATTTATTTACGAAGCATAATTTTCTGCATATATTACAAAATCAGCAGATACTGTCGTAGACAGAGACAAAAAGATTAATCTATTAAACTATGAAGCGTCTAATTAAGTATAGTATAAGTGCTCTTCGTCGCAGCGTCTGCACAACAGGACTTTGGGCACGATACGGTTAAATTTTGAAGAAAAATACGTTACCAAATTACGTACGGTATTTTGTGGTATACTGCAGTGCGGTACGGAAATACGGTGTTATTTTTTCTGTACCCGTACTGTACTCTTTCCGGAGGGCTAATGTAAGGTCTCAGAAACCCTTGTTTTGTTGAAAACAAGTCACACAAAGTTCCAACTTCACAGTTGCAACAAAATTGCATTGTCATAGCGTAAAATTCAATTAATTGCCACAAGTTTGACCGTACCTAAGTTTGTTGACCTAGAACAAGGAGATTGGGCACGGTACGGAATCTCGGTACGGTACGGTTAATTTCTGAAGAAAAATGCGGTACGAAATTGCGTACGGTATTTTAGTAAAGTACGGACGATATATTTTTGGAAGGAGTACAGAAAACCATTTTGTACCGTACCTAATCCCATGCTGTGAAATCGTAAAATTATTTATTGATGAGTGCGAATCATACCAAAAGAATTTTACGGTTATGCAATAAGTAAAAAAAATTCAATGCTGTGACTTTTCGTGCTATTTTTGTCACCAAGAACTATTTTACGTGTTGCAAATGCATTCAATCGCTCAATATCACAATTTAGAGCAGGTTATCAAATCTACTAGCACCCGAATCGACACCATACTCAGAGTTGGGACCAAACTTTCAGTTAGTTAATTGTTCTTAAAATCTGTATAACCAAACCACGCCATAATGTACAGGACACACATGAGGAGAAACAAAGATAGTCCAGAAAAAAGCAAACGCGGCAAAGCTTGCTCATACCCACAAATTCTCTAGTCAAGTTTTCCTACAGTCGCGTCAAGATAGTACCAAAACTCCGAAAAACTTGGTAATATTGCGCAATTTTTGAATGGCATTCTGGATAATCAAAGATTAAATATCTATTGTTCATCTTCCAAAACTTTCAACAGCACCAACTGCGAGCAATCTTGCGGAATTTTGTGTGTTGCTTCTTTTCTTAAATCCTATTATAAACTGTAGACTCATTAAAACATTCTAAAATCCACGCAACTCGCCAACTTGAGTAACACCAAAATTAAATTCAATCATGGAAGTGTAAAATTAAATATTTAAAGATAATTAGTGGTAAATGTAAATCAAATGTTCCTCACTTAGCAGCAGTTACCAAGGGGCAGGTTAATGAGGTTACTTTTACATGTATCAATAATAAATGAAAAGCATGGATTATGAGACCACAACAACAAATGGAACCCGTAAGCAAAAACACCACAAACTTGTTTATTCACTAATTTTTTAATTCTAATGATACAAGAGCCAGCGATGCACTTTGCGCGAACGGCAGACAGTAACACTGTTTCGACCTAACAGGTCTCATCAGTGCAGCTGGTGATCGACAAGTAGCTAGAGGCTTTAAATAACGTATAGCCGTGTATAGAACGCCACACTTCTACTTGTCAGTCACATACCGCACTGGTGAGACGTGATAGATTGAAACAATGCTACTGTGCCAAATTCCTGTTTATCTATCTTTTTTAAAGTCTACATGAAGTATTGTGAAGATAACTTTTATCTTTTGCAATTTTAAATTCCAAAACTACATAATTCAAAAATACGTGACAAAATCCAGTAGCCTAAAAAACTCAAAACGTTACTTTTACACTAATTGCAGGTAAGCTTGTTACTAAAAAATACCATAGCAGAATGCAGTAACTTTAACGAGTTTCTTTCTGAGAAAGCAACTTTTTGACTTATTGATTCGTCAAGTGATTTATTGCACATATAACACCACCTGAGATGCATAGCTAAAACCTTTAATTGCTTCGAAAAATGCAGTGAATATTTCTAAGAACTAGTACTTATATTTCGAAAATTTTGTGATTTTAGACGCACATTTTAAAACTACAGTGACGTTTTGTTATAGCACGGTGAAGTTATGCTACACCGTTAAAGCATGTATTTCTAAAGCTTTTTGTAGCTGCCACTAAGCTGCCAAACTTTGAATGGCAATCCACATGGGGAATGAAGCATGTGCCGAAAACATGTCGTTAATCAACCTTTTAACAACAAAAATTGCAAAATGCTGTTTGTTTACTTCAATTATCTTGGGTTTTTCCAACTTAAAACCTCTAAAATTAGATGTTTTTCACAGAAAATTTACGAACAAAAATATTTTGTGCAACTGCTTACTAAGCCACGGTGCAATATGCAACGGACGTCACTCAATAAAATTAGGGAAGCTAAATCCCGATATTTTTTTGTGAAAAATGCCTTCAAATAAATTTCTTTACATATTTTCTAATCAAGTATAACTTAGCAATTATCAGTTGTTACCATAACACTGTAACAAATCTTTTTTTTGATCAATCTTAATATTTTGCAATTTTAAGCTCTCCAAAATGCGACTTTTTTACGCTCAAATTGATCTTTATATCGATCAGCACAGTAAATGCATTTCTCACACTAAATAGCATAATGCATCGTTTCATCGTCAATATTCTTTGCAGAGCAGTAACACTTTACCGAAGAAAATTAACTGAAGTTTTTTTTCTCTGAATATAGCTGTAAAGAGACTGGTATAATGTTAACTACAGGAAACGTATTACCTTTTAAAGGTCTGCAGATGCTGTAAAAAGCTTTTTCGTGACTACAATTTGATAAACAAAAAAACATTTCAAAAGTTAGGTTCTACAATCACGAAAACTTCGCCATAATGAAAACTGGTAAACGAAAACGGTCTCATAAACTCTTTTTCATTAACACCAACAAATTTTGGAGCAACTAATTGGAATCTTCTGCGATTCGCGATACAAAATTCAAAGCTAATATGCTGTTGTATTGATTTTGATGAAGAATGCTTCGCTAAACACTAACAGGCATTGCCAACTTTTTCATAGTGTAACTGGTCAATTCAAAAAATGTTTTTTGAAATTATTGATGTCGTAATCATTATACAATAACGTGGTGTGCTAAAGATGACCATGTTAGCAGTGCTTAGTCAAACATCCAATATAAGAATCTTAACTGTACAGCGGTAACAATATGATCCTAGAAAACGGCAAAGAGCGAACACCACGAAGGCATAATACAGATGATTTGAAATCTTGGATTCGTACTAACTTAGTGACGCGATCAGTAACATTAGTTACTGACACATTAAGAGCCTCAGTTTTCATTAGTGACTGACATACTGGAGCCTCAGTTTTCGCTTCTGCAAAACGAAAGGCTAGTGTCGCAAAACGAGGATGCCAAAGAAAATCAACAAAGCACCTAGGTTTCTTTATTTCTTAAGGAAAAGACATCAAGTCTCACATCCACGCTGGATGACACTATATTAAAAACACCTTGAGAAGCAGATTACAAAAACGGCCATCGTTAGCTCCTAATCACGAAATACACAGCTCTGTCATAATATTTTTCATCGAATAGCGAATCAGTTGAACTGTGCAACTACTTTACATTAAATTGCAGCTTTCCTCTTAGGTTAATTGTGATTAGGTTTGCGGTGTGAAATTGAATTTTTTTTATGTGGAGTCTTCATCACCAGAAATTAGAGATAAACAACCACAATTATTCAGCATTTTATAACTGCACAGACGTTTGATATTATACGGGTACATTTAAATGCTACTGCGTTGTTCAGGTCTTTTATCAAAATTCTTTTATAACTGCCATGTGGCTGAGCTGAATAGCCAAAAGCATTATCATCAATTTTAGCAAAAGCATAACATTTCATGTGGCAAGCAGAGTTGGGGCTATCGTAGTGTGAAATTAAATTGAATGTAATTAACTACAGTTTTTTATGCGATTGTAATTATAATTCTAAGTGGGACTTTTCAATTTTGAGTAATTGCAAGTTGCTAATAATAATGCCTAATTTCATCTGTAACTACATTGATATCTTGACATGCTTTTTTCAATTGCTGGTAACTATTATCCTGCGAAAAAAAATCTTATTGGGGTCTGATATTTTCTGCTGCCAAAAGTTTATCAAATGCAAATGCACAACTTTTGAACAAGAAAAACTGTAAAGGTAATTAACTAACCAAAATATACATGTATTTTGTCATTCTGAGAACTGTAATTTACAATTAATTACATGTTTCAGCGTAATTGTTAATTGTATCAGCAATGTAATTGAAATTTTTGCAGGAGTAAACTGAACCAAAATTGCGTAAAAGATGTAACTCTGGTTACAAATTGTAATTGATTAGGTCAAAAACATCAGTCAATTTTATCGAGAGTCAGCAGCATGTCTTCGAGTGCATAGACAGCGCATTACCTACAACACGAGATAAAAAGTCTACTTTAAATCCGCTGTAGAATTGACTGAGGAAATAGTATTCGGAGACAAAAGCTGTATAAGAAATCGATTATTGAGCCTTTACGACGAAGACTTAATTACTTATCGAAAAAAGAAAAGCTGTAAAGTGGATTCACAAAATTTTCGCCTCAGCTGCCGACACATGACGTTGCGGTCGGAACAATCCACGGTTTAAATTCGATAAACTGACTAGAAAGCATATTGTGATGCTGTTTGCTCATGCCGCATTCAACGAAAAACCCTTTCTGCTGCAAGTTTAAAGTTCGGTTTTTCCCGTCACACTGTCGTATTTTTCCTAAATAAATATTATAATTCACGTTGCCATTGCCACAAAACCACTGCGGTTTTATGAAATCTGCTTTATGCTTACGTTAAGTTTTCTGAGATATTTAAAATATTTTCAAAATTTTATATCCAGTGTACTGTGCCATTACAGTAATTCATTGAAAAATAGTTATTTATCCTTACACGGCTTTACACTTTATAAACAACTAATTTGCATCTACGGTATACTGTACCGAGTACTACTATTTTAACTGGGCTAAAGTTATAGTGCACTACTTCGCATTTACATATACTAAGCTAACACCAAGCGACGGACATACTTCGGAAAAAATTCTTGGTAACATTAAAATAAGTTCTGCTGCAGGGACCACAAAATTACGCACTAGCAGAAAGCAAGCATATTTAAACTAAAATACATAAAACATACGAATTTTTTACCTTGTTGGAGTAAAGCTTTAAAACGCTCCGGAGTTGCAACAGCAAAATGGTGTACGTTTTCTTTAAGCGCTTTGGCTTGTTTCTCTATCTTTAAGTGCCTTGAAAATAACTTGATGGACCTAAACAATTGAGTTTTGTGAATCTTGCTTCATCATTATTGATAAAATAAAACATAAATATTCCGAGGACCTAATGCTGCAACGCTCTAAGGCTACGCCCATCAAGCAGCTAAAATCGGCCAAGCATTTTTACAATCAGAAAAAATACGACTACTACTTCAAAATCTTTTGCAGTAAATTTGCACAATCAAGATCAACTCATGCAGACATCAACCAGTCATGCAGACATCAACCATCCATAGCATTACACCTCATTGATATTACAACTAACATTGTCTCAATGAAATTGACTTTGTAAGTAAAAGGTGGGACAGATCTTATTTTTGGAAGGACATTCATTATCGTCAACGTATTTGTCAGTCACAAATGGGCAATATTTTTTACAAGAGGCCAGCAATTCCCTTTGAGAGCAACTGCTGACAGTGCACACTGCTTAGACCTATCACGTCTCGACAGTAGTATCAATTATGGCATTTGCTTCGAATCTTAAAAATAAAGCACAGCCGAGAGTTTCAAACGGGTGAGACTTAATGTAGGTCCACTGCTGTGGAAGTTTTTTCAGCACTTGCGAAGCCATATCACTCGTAAATGAATGGCGGATGTGGCAGGCGCATTACGTCAAGTATACTACTGGAATATTAATATTTCTAAAAGAACCGAGTTAAAGTCCCAGGCAATTAGTTGGTCAGCAACTGCACTGATGAGACGTGATAAATTGAAACAGTGTGCACTGTTGCAAAACTAATTTTACCAAAAAAATTTAGTTGTTAATTTCACTAATTTTACCAAATGAGTTTAGCTTGCAAATTTAATGCGCAACTATACTTTCTACTTTTCAAGCAACGCCACGTGACCAAACTTATTTCTTTCTCAAAAATGCTTTGTACAATGCGTAAAGTGCACAAACACCTAAGTGAGCTTATGTAAGTGCAAAACCATTTAAAATAAGTTAACACCATAATGTCACTTCACGGTAGTGCGACATTACGTTTCACAAGAACATTGTGGTTTCAACGTAACAACGTTTCAATAAAATGCTTACCAATATTTTGTTATAATTCTTTTTAGTAAAAATTGAAGGATTTTTTACGCATCAAACGAAGAAATAAAGCAGCAGTTTTTAAATTTATCTCAACCAAAACTAAAGCAGCACAAATGTTCTTTGTGGAAAAAGCAAAAATATTAATTAATTTACTTTTCCTGCTTTTGCTAGCTTATGGTCAATGAACTCAAGTATACGGGTTTGTACGGTTTTGAACGTTTTTTGATCTCAAGCATTTTTGTATGAAAAATTTGATCCGCTTCGGTATTTACATGATGTTTCATAGTAAATGTTGTTGTTGTTCAAATATTCAACCTAGACGGCAAAATACATATCAAACGCATATGCGCTTGTGCACACCAAAAACGTTCAAAAGGTTTTGTTGACAAAACCGGTTATTCACACAAGGTATACCGTGCGACACCATATAAATATCCAAGCGCATAAAAATTTCGGTACAAAAATGCTTGAAAGCAGAAAACTTGTAAAACTGGACAAAAATTGTAACAATATGTTTGCTGTGTACAGCCCAGGCTTGCATAATACCAAACAAAACAAGACAACAACAGTCAAACAGTTTCCTCGCTTTCGGATGCTGTTACTTATTGATTAGCATCTCTCAAAGGCACAATTCCTGACACATTTAAGGCGATCACGTATACACTTTTAAATCCCATTTTGGGTCCCAATTTCGGTCTCGAAACAAACGCGAAAACCTTGTTCAGGCGATCAATTTTTTTCCGGACGAGTAAGACCCCTGTTAAATTATACAAAGCAAAGAATTCACCCGTGAAAGATTTGCTTGGAGAAGCTATTGCAATTAGCTTTAAATCTATAAACAAGCATAAAGTGCATTACCTACTTAACTAATTAAGCTCCAGCAAACAATAAGTCTGGGAAAAAATTTGTTTGAACTATAACATGGTTACAAATCTCTTGCAGAACGCATGCATCCCGAAGGACGTATGTTATGCAGGCCAGGTGTACAGCCACATTTAAATGTACTGCTTCAGTGTGTGCTTGCCACTATTCCTTTGCTTTTAATTCTACATTGCGTTTTATAAGTTTTCTCCATTATGCATCACCACGCTTTTTGAACGCCCAGCAATTCGCTTTACCATGTGGTCTTCTATAGGCAGGGTCATCATCAGTCTAGACCAAAAAATAAGCTAGGCGATGCATAATGGAGAAAACTTCTAAAATGCAATGTCTCGATTTTTTTCGAGTTGAAGACCTTTTGATTTTTGTTTTCAGAAATTAACTCTATAAAATCAGAAGGTAGATATGAGCTATGAAACTCTACAACAAACTAAGCACATTTATTTCTAAGATGGTGGGAGTGAAAATAAGCACAAAACTTAGAAACAAGCACGAAATGGTAACCCTGTCTTATAGAGGATATATCTTCTATTGATGCCCATTTGTTTTGCAGTCATTAAAAGTCACATTTTGCGTAATATTTACAACATTATCTAATGCCTAGTAGTCCTGTGACAACAAACTTTTCACTAAAACCACGTTCTGCGTAGCCTTCTATTTCAAAAATTGATATTTGAGTCCATTCCGCATAGGAAACAGAGAATTTTTTTGGTTTATTTTTGTGGTCAAAAAGTGCCTTTTGGACTACTGTTTTAGCATTACAACCAAATGAAATATCTTAAACCGTTGTTTTGCTGTGAAAAAAGTATGTGCTGAGGTCTGATACAATGCAAGAAGACGTAGCATTACGAGTATAAAAAAGAATACTACTAGAGCAGCTTTTTGCAGGTTTTTTTACAGTTTTGAACAAATTGTCAGATATCTAAAATCTATTAACAGGATCAGATGTTTTGAGCTGTATAACCAGCAGGAATTTTACAATGCAATTGCAACTTTTTACAGCGACCTCTACCTAAGTCCTAATGCAATAGGGATGTAATTAATGTGAACATTCACACTGACAAACTTTTTTTTCAGAGATCAACTAATTAAAAGCGATTGTTTTGATCATTTTTGTCATACAAACACGGGTTTTTTCTGATTTTAGAACTTGAAAGCTTTTTATTTGGAGATCAACTATTCACGAGCGATTGATTTGCCTGATACTGTGCTTTGTCATGCTTGCAACTTCCTTAAAAATATAAGCAAATTTTTACTGCAACACAAAGTTGCTTTAATTATTACTCAGAGTAATAAAAAAAAAATATGAAACTGCTTGATTATGATGCCTGGTTTCAAATATTTGAAAATAACTGCAATGCAACTGAAATGCCGATGTAACCAAACATATTCGGCGGAACAGGAGATAGAAGAAGGCAATGGAGCAGTATGAGCCAAGCAATCGCATCACGTCTTGAATTTGAACAAAGCCCAAAAAAGGAAAACGGAAAGAGTTAACGACAGAATAGAACAAGATTGAAAGCAGTCTCAGCTCAGCCGATTTTATGGAAGAGTTTTAAAAGCTGTAAAAATACGGCAGCGAAGATGAGAGGGCAAGGCCAGCACACAATGAAACAAAAATTCAGCTGACACTTAAAAACTAGAGAGGAAAAATTTACCAGGTGATAACACCTTCAACTGACAACTTGAATTGTTATCTTTCTTGATGCAAGCGCAGGGGGAATAGTGCGACAAAGAGCAATAAGTAACTCCGTAAAATATACAGGGTGTATCACAAAGATATTCACCCCCCCCTACAGCCAAACTGGTAATAGGCATGACCAAACTATATAGCACATTGTGAAGCTTATGTTGTTAGAAATTAATGTACATTTTCATTTTTTTCCAGATACTTAATAATTATGGCTTTTGCTGATAATGAAAAAATTAGGTATGTTGATAGAATTTGATTTCTTCGACAACAGTCAGTGGCCAGGTTCATCACCAGATTTAAATGCAACTGAAAACTTGGGAGCTATTCTGAAAAAACATGTTGAAGATAGAATTTTAAAGATTCCTAGCATGGAAAGAAATTCAGTGGAAACCTTAAAGACTATTATTTCAGAAGAACTAATTAAAATAAAAGAGGAGCCTGAAATCTTTGCTAATCTTCTTAAATCGTATCCTGCAAGATTAGATGCTGTTAGAAAAAACCATGGTGGTCATACTGATTACTAGTTAGGATTGATTTAATGTACGGAATAAATTTCTATTTTAATATAATTTATAACAATATTTTTGTTTTTTTCCTAGTCCTTTTGGATTGAGCTCTAGGGGGGGTGAATATCTTTGTGATACACCCTGTATACACGAAGTAAAACGACAATGCTTTTGGCTTCATTACAACAAAAGAGCTTTACAAACCTGCAATGGTCTCCTTTGAAAGATTTTGCGTCTTTGTGAATCTGACAAGCTCGCAGCGCATTGCCTGTTACAACAATGACCAACGGTGACATCTTGCGGCTATAATTTTTGCAAAGTCGAAACCACTTGGGTAAAACTGGAAGAAAAAAACAATATAAACTATACTCATAAAAGTACCCGCAAATCCGAAGTGGGTCTAAATACAATTAATTTTATGGATAACAATACATACTCTCCCGTAACTGGAAGATATAAATGTATATCTAAAACGCAAATAGTGCGTACGGAGGGAAGACGAAATTTGACCCTGAAATATCTTAGTCTTGATGAAAACTAATTAATGCGTAACCACCATGTGGCAGTGTCAGTACAAATTGACTTTGGGTGGGATTTTAAACCGCGATTCCACACATCTGCCCTAAAATGTTAAGCCACACTTTTGGCAACGATACGTTCTAACTGGCAACACTTTTCGAGACCATTCGACTACCGCAGTATACTAATCAACGGTAATCTCAGCCCTATACGTCCACCGTCTACATTCTAGTCTGTGTCATAGAAAAGCGGAAAGCCCTAGCTATTGCTTGATCAACATATTGGCTAATCAAGCATTTCATCACTTCATTGTTCATACATTCATGTATTATAGTGTCTTAAAACTCGTCACACAGTGAACACAATTTTTGCAAACTAATTAACCAAACATTTTTTGGAGCTACAAGAATGTAAATTGAAATGAAATAAAATGTAGACAACTAACAAACTAGATTCCATGAAAGCTATCAATTGAAATTATTTAAATAGAATAAGAATTCTATTTGAATAAGAACTACCTTATGACGAGTCGCCTTAGGTGTGAGAAATTGTTGAGGTGTTTTTAGCTTGAATACATCTCATTTTATTATAACTTAAATTATTAGATATATTTGCAGGTGCACCGACGTTTATTATTTCCAAGTATCAAAATTAATGGGAAATTATTGATATTCGTAAGGTTTCGAGTATAAACAGGAAGCAAGCATGTTTCAGAAAATCTTGATAGCCTTTCCATATACCTATTTTGATGAGATTAGTGATGTAAAAACAACACTATGCTGAGCCGATACCGATAACACCAATGCTTTTAAACTATTTGAACGCTATCAATATTGAAAACATTTCTAAGTCGCAGCACAGAACGCTATAAGACCTACTGCAATCGCAAATCACGGTAATGACTACAAAACCAACACAACCAACCAAATGAAAACTAAAAACCAGCCAGAATGTCTCAAACAGAGGTCAAAGCAACTGTAAACAGGAAGACCTTTCGTACTTGTATTAAGAGTGTCTAACTTAGCCATTCACGATCACCTTCGACCGCACTCTTTCCTTGCTAAACATACATCTTCCCTAAGGGCCAAATTTTCCTTCGTCTAAGGTTTTACTCATATCTCTGCTTCCTCATAAGGTCACTCCAAAGATCTCCTAGATCTTCTTGATTAAGCTGTAACAAAGGCCTTTTCTTACCCGATGCCTCCTCTCTCTGTTGCATTCCTTTTCTGTGTGCAACCAACGCTAATAAAGTTGGAAGCTTTTACCGAGCGGCCACCAGCACCATTACTAGCTGCCTCTCGTCTTTACCTAATCCTTTTCTCCTTTCTTGGGTTTCTCTTCCTCCTTTGCCAGTCGCCCGCATACATTTCTCGCTGACCTCTTATGAGCGGGTCCTTGGTCAACTATCTTCTATCCCTATTTCAGATTTAGTAACAGATAAACAGAAATCAAGGCTTTCATTCCAGGTTCTCCTGTAGAGACATTGCGTTCACTCACCAACTCGTGCTTTCTCCTGTTCCGTCAGGGAGGTTTTCCTTGCACGCGCTATTTCTTCTACCTGGAACCAACCTTCGAGTACATTCTTTCTACTTCATGTTCTCGCTTAGACCCTCTTTTTTCTCGCCAAAATACTGCTATCGCCCACCCTGACTCACTTCCTAATCACAATCTCGATATTTTTACAGACGGCTCTGTGCTATTCACTTTTGGCAAGAAGATCCGGCGTCCTAGCCAACTGCTCTTTTTATAACACTGAAGCCACTCTTTCTTATTCGGTAAATACAGCTTTTAAGTCTTTTCTGCTAAAACCAACGCCATTTTTCAAGCTTTCCACTGGTCTCGGCAAAACCAACCTCTCTCTCTCTCTCTTTTTTTCTTCTCTCAGCCTGTCGTTTTGTCCTTACGGTGTTTTTCTCTCCTTCGACTTTCCTTGTGTGTCATACGCTCTAGCACAGAGGCAGCCAAACTTTTTGACCCGAGGGCCGAATTCGCGACTGCCTGGCCACTAAGGGGTCGGACGCAATGCGATTTACGTGATCTATGTAAAAATAGGTGGTTAAATTGTAGTAGAATAATAACAATAAAAGCACAACGCATGCACAAGGGGATTGGCGGACCGCATTAAACTGGTTGGCGGGCCATAGTTTGGCCACCCTTGCTCTAGCACATACAGTAGGAACTTTCACACTTTCTTCTTCGTTTCCTATCACATTTGAAATGGGTCCCCTCATATCTTCCAAATAATGTCACGGCCTATAAACAGGCCAAACGGGATGCGCTACTTCAGCCATCTATAACCATTTGTGGCCTTTCTCCTTATACCTTTTGCATGTACTTTTTTTTCTCATGACTTGGGGTGGAGGCGTATCGTCTCTTGAAAATTTTGCGATTTACTAGTTTCCTCGATTCAACTAAGAATTTGCACTTCCTCGAAATGGTCACTGCAACTTCTCTAATCTTTGATGTAACGGGGATAGCTTTCTATTAAATTCTTCTCTTTAAAATCGGCACAATTAAATCCTTCGTGCAGCGCCGTAGGTGACCCGCCGCAGAACGCTTTTCTTCTCATTCTGCGTTCCGCTGCCCAGCTGCAGAACTTTTATGCTACGCCCTTTGGCGATTCTTTGTCTATGTACGACCTCTGGTCCTGAACGTGAACATTTGCCCAGCTTCTGAGGCTTCATGGTCTTCCACCATGCCTTTATCCAGAGGTAGCGTAACAGAATTAACAAATCTAACCCGTAAAAACGATTTTAGTCTCCGTCAAGTACACTGTACAGTAATTTACATCACCCCTTGAAATAGCATAAACAAAAGCAGATTTTCAATGCGCTTCGAACTGCACTTGACCAACACCAATATTAATGTATTAAGGATTAGGATTTCCTTGGCGCAAAATGTGTTGTTCCTTCCGACATTTTATGTGATAAGAGGGCCGACATACTTCTGCTTTCTGCTCTGTAATGTGACTGGCTGATTGAGCTGATTTTCACTCCCCTATTGCCAGGAAATAGTCATGAGTTCAAATAAACATTTTTGGCCTATGGCATGGATAAAAGCAAAATTCGGTCTAACAAATCTCCAAAATAACATGAAATCAATCAGCAACTCATTAATTTTCCTAAAGCAAAAATAAACGGCATTTTACTTTCTTTAAGGTATGAAGATATCGTGTGGTCATTTTCTTTGTTGTAAGGTGCAAAATGATTATCTGAAACAAAAATTTTGAAAACAGTTACTCGCACAAAAATTTCAACCTTAAGCGTTCTAAGCTTTGTCCCAGCAAAGCGATATTACAGGGTGTCCATAAATTATTGCGACAAATTCAATAAAATTTTTGTTTTTTGAAATATTTTCATTTTGTTTGTTTGATGGTGTGGAAAAATACTTTCAGCTTTTTCTTTCTTGACTCGTACTTTTTGATATAATTAGATTTAAAATTGTAGCTTATTTGTTAATTAAACAGAATATTTTGAAATTAGCAGCAAAATTGGAGTTATGTAAATGAACACTCCGCAGTAAAAAGCCCGATGCGTTTCCTGGTTTATAAAGACGAAGTAAGACATCAAAACCCAGCAAAACTTTTGACGCGAATATTGCAAGATCGACCATTCGATCATAGCACAAGAAGTTAACGAACATTGGTAGTGTGCTACAAAGAAAGGTGGCTGGCCGACTTCACATTTCTGAACAAACTATTTTCAGATGGAAGGATTGGGCGTGATGATCTTATTCCTTGGCCACCTCGTTCCCCGGACATTACATCGTTTGATTTTATCTTGTGGGATTGTGCAGAAAATATGGTCTACCGAACCTAAGTCCGTGATATTAAAGATTTACGGCAGCGAATAACTGAAGCATGGCCCCATCCCTCGGAAGAGGTCGGGTAACAACAATAACTGAACCAACTACGACAGTTACTGTAGATATGTTGGCAAGAACATCGCAACAAATTGAACAATGGCTGGATATCCTTCGTGCGAGAGATGATGCACTCATATAGGTATGCTAATACATCTAAAAATTTGAGGTATTTCTCGTTACTATAAAACAAACCGCATGAAAATATAAAATTTTGAAGAATTTTCGTAATTGCGACGATAACCTATGGACGCCCAGTATAGTAAGTTGGTGCCAACGAAATGAAGGCTCAGATGTCTTCAACAATTTACACTGAGTATACAGTCATCGTTACAACACTTGTTATTCACTTCGTTTGAAAGCGATCCTAAAACACGACGTTTTAATGAGAAATCACTCGTTTGACACATATGCAGCCAAAAACTAATCTGCTGCAATACACACGCTAATATTTTGCACTGTTATAAGTAATTGCATGTACACTTTAAACATTGCACTTTTTTAGCAATTTTTTTCAAAGCTTTTGACATGTTTTAGGGATACGCATTAATCAACAGGCGTTGGCTGGGCACAAATGCGAAGCCTCGAAGATATTTAAAAGTTAGAGATAAATTTGTGATTTAACTTCAGCTACCGTAATATACTAGCGCGTACACAACAAAGGTTACAAAACGAACAAACCTGGCAAAAAAATACGGGGAGGTGGCTGGTAAAGTTACTCGATGAGATATGGGGTTTCCTAATGTTCTACCAGTAAACCTTCTACTCTACATTGTTACGTACAGTAGATTCCGCTTAATTGGGCCGCCGGTTAATCGGGTCAGCCGTTTAATTGGGCCAAATTGTGAAGAACGAAATCCAATCAAAGATAATGCACTATGTTAAATCCGCATCATCGGGCCACCATTTCGCTTAATCGGGCCACAGCTGTAGCCAGACATACATTTGTGTAATTGCAAAACCGCCTTTCTAATGCAATAGAACTCGATATCACAGAGCCAACTTCATTATGTAACAATTGAACAATACAAACGCAATTTATTTTGTCATTTTATGCTTTTGGACATCGTAACTGTTGTGTTTTGTTGCAAATTTTGTGAAGTCCTCAGCAGAAATGCCGCAAACAGATTTAACAATTGCTGAAAAGATTTTTGTTTTAAGAAAAATTAGAGAGCAACCTCCAAACACTAGTCATCGCCAGCTAGCTGAGATAACTGGTGTACCAAAGGACAACCCTGGCACTGATACTGCAAGACTTCAGATAATCGGATCAGCCGCTTAATCGGGCCAAATGGTGCTCGTCCCGATGTGACCCGATTAAGCGGAATCTACTGTACTTGGCAAGGGAACTAATCGACAATTTCTCCAATTGGCGCCAGAGCCTAGAAATGCGCTAACCCAGCATTATTGGTAACTTCAAAGCGATTCTAAACACGACTTGTTCATGTGCCATGACGTGTTCTTTTGGCCCGAAAATGAGACTGGTTAATGAGATTCCCAACAAAGTGAAAAAGTCTTGGGTTGACATCAGAAATACTTTTGGACTTGCATATTTCACTAAAATGCCAATTGTTGGTCAGAAAAGCAACAGCAGTCAAATATTTTCTTTCGTAATTTAATTTTTATGATAGACATACGCCTGCACTGAATCGGCAACGTGTAAGTCCAATATAAGAAATCTACACCAAAAATTACAATTTTTCCACAGCAAGTTAGTTACCTTGCAAATCTAATTCGTCCACTTCAAGTGCAGACAGTTGATTGAAATAGATCAAAAGTTCAGATTTGAAAATTTTTGGAGATATGCCTTCGGGTGGCAATGTTTCTTCAGTAATACGCTGAAAGAGTAATTGTTAAGATCTGGTCTTTTAAAATTGCCGCCTAGTCACGTTCAAAAAAATCCAAGCAATCGATGTCTTGTCGTGCTGGCGAATGCATTTTTTTTTCTGAGAACCCTTTAAAAAATTATCACGTTTTGCCAGCATTTGTAAAGAGCAAATGATGCTATACTGACTAGAGTTAGTGTTTAAATGCTAGTCACCAATCGCAGGCATGATTAAGCTACTTTTAAAATGTGACAGTACGGCATCTTATAGACTTAATAACATTGAGTAGCTCTATGGAAAATATATGTCGGTAAGCAGGTGAGATATACATACTGCACATTTGAAGGTCCAGAAAATATACTTATCCTCAAGTCAGTCTAGCGTAAAAGCTCACCAAGTTTCTAGTTTACCTGTTACAGCAGCGCTAAGTTTAGTTTAAGTTGAAATCAAGTATTTTGCGAGACCTATGCTAATATTGTTAACTGCATTAAAGTGGTGTCGAAGGCCAAGTAGACCAGCAACTGCTCAGCAACGCAGCTCAAACTGCGACAAAACCCTGCCTGCTAGTTCAATGTCCGAGTGTGTTGACTTCTTTATTAATCCTTTGAAAAAAACGGAAATTAGACTGAGTAATTGCTGTGCTTGCGGTAAACTGTACTTTTCCAATAATGTTGGCAACTCCAAAGCGGGCCTCAACACAAATTGTTCGTGTATAATCGTGAAAGTATTCTCATGACCACAGAATATCAAATAACTTAAATCGAGTTTGAAGCTAAAAGCTTTTACTTTTGGACAGGAACAAACCAGGAGGTATCAACCAGGGCTGCCTTTGACTTGATTCCAGTTGTGTTTGCTAGATTGCAGACTGCTGTCCAAAAGCAACAAACCTTCCTTCTGAAAGTGCCATTGGGTAGTGGCAGATATTTTAAAGCGGCACTGCGAAGATGATGTGTAAATCGATGTATGAAAATATGCAAAACTTCACTTTGTTTAATCAGCTGTGCGAAGTTAGATTGTTAGAGGATCATCTAGCAAGAATCAAATATCGAAATAAACGGTTCGCTAGTTCGTAACTAAGCTATAATAACAGATATGAATAGGCTAACTAGATTTAAACCAAGTAATCATTGCAATTACGTATAATTGTGATCAAATATAAACATCATTTGGAAGTAATAGGTTAATTGTTTAGATTTTAGAAAGGGGGAATTTCTCTTCCAAGTTTTGATCAAGCATCTAAATATAAACACAACAGAATAAGTTACCGCTTGGTTTAATAAAACCCAGTAAGCTTAAGACTACGATGAAATTTGTACGTATGTAACGTCTGTCTCAAGTCAGCAAATTCAGCCTGAGACACCGTGAATGACAGGAAAAAGAAATGCGTTGTCCTTGCCATTTAACGAATGATCAATCAATGCTTCAGCGCCAGACAGTTGAAAGTGATTTATTTATTAACAGCTAGACAAAAGAGACCATCAGATGCTGCTTTCTGAATGTGAATAACTCGGCGAGCCGTGATTTCAAGCAAAATTGAAAATATACAGATTACAGAACAAATATTAAGAACGAAACCAGATGCTAAATCACCACCAAAAGACTAGTGCTGCTAGATAGCTTTGAAACGCGTTGAAGCAGTGCAATACACGCGAACATCGCATGTGCTAATCGAAAAACGTTTACTCTGATTGAACCACAATCCTTCGCTCGACTTGTTTAAACACAGCCTACTAAATACAATACCAGAATGAATAGAATACAATTTAGCATGTGGAGATGTTAGTCAAAATTTTGGTCACCGTACCGATGATAGACGCAATTAAGTGTAGAAAACGCTGTTCATCAAAAATGCTTGACGTCTTGTATGACATTTAGGAGACATTCCTGCACTTTAATTGCATATTATGGTGATCACATATATCGCTTTTACATCTTTCTTTTGGTCATGTATTGTTGTATTGCTTGTTAATGAAAATAGGAAGCGAAATGCTTAATGATGGCAAGGAAAGATAATCTTTAAGACGTTTATTAATCTGATGCCAGGTACCGGTAAGGGAAGGTCGCTTAACCTTGGCATACTGCAAAAAAAGCTGGCCAGGTAACAAAGCAACTTATGATAGCATTTGAAAAAGATTACTTGATAAGACAGAACCAGTATATCTTTGCTTGAAACATGAACAGGAAATACTACAGCGAGGCGAACTCTAATCCATCTGTGCAGTATTTTGCCTTCAAATGTAATCAACTTTTGCAAACACAAAAACTAGCACGAACTATAATTCCAGCAAAAGACATGACTGCGTCTTCATTTTTTTTCGCCTGAAGACGATAATGCCACAACCTTCTATAATGTAGCATTCGCTGTGAAAGCGAAACGGCCCAACGAGCTTCACATCAACTAGATGTTATTAACTGTTAGTTTTGCATATTTCAAAATCAAAAATGTGGCCTGGGAGACAAAGAAGCAATTGCCCACCCAGAAGATTAATCAAAGGCTGTTATAGGCTAAATTACCGGAATTTAGCATGATTTTAGCATGAAATTTAGCCTTAGATCACCTCTTTTTGAAATTTGAGTGTTCTCCAAAAGCAGGTGATCACTTAAGCTTAACTTCAGTAAATATCAACAAATTCGCTTACTGCCATAATAGCTATTTCAAATCTACAACGTCTATAAAACAAGATCACCACCAAAAGTGATCCAGAAATGAAAAAAATGCCCCCCTTTCCACAAATTGTCACCTGGCTACACCCCTGTTCAAGACAAAAGATATTCAAGTAAAGTACGAGATCGTATAAAAGAAAAATCTTCAATATATCATATTCAGCAGTAACATGTTCTGGAAGCTTTTACGTTCGACCCTTTTGAGGGAACATAGTCAGAACGACAACATATTTACTGAGTCATAAAGCGTCAAAACGAAGAGGTTCTGAAACTTACAACTAAACACAATGAATGCGAACCATTTGTTCATTTGAAAAAACTCGCAAAACCAAAAAAAGTGAAAGTTTCTTTCCACTTACTTTCCTTTTTCGTTTCTTTGTTATTTCTTCAGACGCTGAATTTCGATCGGTAATTTGCTGTGATAACTTTTCGTCAGCTTTTGCAGGACCATCATGCTCTATATTCTGAAAATAACAAACAGCTGCAAGGTGCCTTACAATTTTTTGAGGTTTTGAAATCTTTTTACGACAAAAATACACTAAATCGAAATTTCAAAACAGTTTGGTCAAACAATTTTGGTCAAAAAAGTACTGTGATTTTGAAATAATGCATTAAAGCACCACTAAACGCCCAAAAAATTTTGATGTAAAATCAATATCATGTCAGGCTCGCAACTTCAGGATTGACTTTAAAAACTTCTTCAAAGATTTGCAGCTAGACGCTCAGCAATAGGAGTAATGTGAACGGTAAGGTAACAAATTGAGTTCACTCGGTCATGATTAAAATGAGAGGAATGGGGCTAAATGGCCTGAGCACGTAGCCACTGTGATCATTGAGACAATTATGCCTACACCCTTATGATTGCAAGTCTGCACGGAACACACGGAGCTATCCTGGCAGGAAAAAAACATATCACCTTTCGCTTTTTTTTCTTTTTTAATAGTTGTACGGGAGAAAAATTCTCTGCCTTTTCTTTTTCGTGGTCACATCCGTTAGCATCTTTTTTGGAAGCTTCCTTATTTTTTGTAGGTTTTGACGATAATGATTCTGATTCGTCTAAAAGTAACAAGTTCATAGGTCTCATTAAAAGCACGCGTTAACGGCCAATAAAGACGCAAATACAGTCAAAACATTTGGCTATATATAATGAGAGCATCTATTTATGAGTTTTCGCACGCATACCATTTAATGTAAAACATTTCATAAGTGGCCTGTCACATAAAAGTAATGTTGGTTAAAATTAATAAAAAATATTCTTTTTGTCTCTAGCACGCTTTTTTCAAAAACAGTTTTTTATGAGACTTCAAAGCTGTTTTGGTAAATTTCACCACACCACTATTTTGGTGACAGCAAATTTCGTCTGCTCTGCGTTTGAAATAGATCTTGGTATTTTGGCTCATGCAATTGAGCTCATGCTCTGTTTGCTAGCCTTTAATTAGACTAAGTCAACGGATAGACTGCTCGACCTCACCATCCGTCTTTCTCATAATGATGAGTGTATTTCGTCAGTCGCTTTACCGGTAGACACAAGCCAATGGCCAGCTTTTCCTTCATTATCAATTTCGTACTGAGCGTGTAGCACGGTAGCTGTGCATACCGTTTCAAAAGTCATTGGTACGACTCGACATGTAAACTAAACCCCGTTCTAACGACTGCGAAGCGGACGCTATAGCCGCTACACCACCGCATCAGTACAGTAAAGTTGATGACATGTTTCAGGCATTTGTAGATTTATTTTTTTTTCTATCCTTTCAGATACATTCTACTCGGTGGTATCGATATCGAATTTGACTAGTACATTACATAGCTACCACAAACTACAAATCTTGAAAATCAATGTTGATCCATTGGTGCAGAGCTAGACCTCTAAAATTAGAGGCAACGCTCAGGTGTTGTGTGATATGTCGCTACAATGTTTGGGTACAAGCCACTAAAATTGAAGCGCATTAGTGCTTAAAATATTTTCATTGTTGTTCACTAATCGCAATGGTATTGCTTCAAGCATTAAACATCAAAATTAACCTAAAGGTTATCATGACCTACAAGCATTTAATTACAACTTAAAATCATCTTTCTTAGTGTTTCTTTAAGACATGAAGTAATGTCATTATCGCACGCGTTGGCACTCTATGATAAAGAGTGCAAAAATTTTTGGCAAAAAATCGATTTTTGAAGTTTTATTGACCACGAATAAAATTCCTAGATTTTAACACAACATTTTTAGTTGCTAAGAAAAGTGGTGTCATGATCTTAATTTTGGCTTAATATACAGATGACAACATACACCTAAATTTAATTGTCTACTGTAGTTGATCTTTATGAATGTCAATATCATTTAAGCACTGTCACAGCTTTCCAACCACAAAGGTCAACAGCCTTCAACAGGTCGACACTTAAATTTAACTTCAAGAGTTCACCAAAAAAAACATTAGCCAAAAGTCAAGCTAGCGACGTCTTTTACTTCCAGCGTTACATTAAGCAGAGCGTACGATACAGTATTGCAGAGATCAACCAGTATAAAATAGTCTTTAAGCAGCAAAACTTCTTCTAAAAACAGAATATATGGTATTAAAGATTCTCCATCATGAAGCAGTGCTAGGAGCTATATCGAGTCAACAAAAACAGATCTAAACAGATTTTTACGTAACAAAGTGATGCTATATTGTTAAACATTAACGTTAAACAGATTTTAAAATGTTCGCCGAAAAATCTTTTACGCTTCTTACAATTCTTACTTAAGACATGGAAATGTAAACAAAAAAAAGAAAATCATTACATAGAATTAAAACTTTCAAAAACAACGTAAACGTCACAATTTTTTTTTTATATTCAACTGAATATTGTCAAACTATCTAGAACAAGAAACGCATAACTCCGCAAATCATAGAGATTTCCCAAATGCATGAAAACGTTAAAGTCTAATTAAAAAATATATATTCAGCCAATAAATTGGAGCCCAGTTTATTATATCCTTTAATTTTGCTAAATTTGTTTGCAGCTTCATAAAACAGTAAAGGTTCATCACTCATCCGGCAATCAGTAAGCCGGACAATGAGTTATCCGGCACTAATTTGACCTAGAAAACAGCACCTGTACTCTGTACTGTAATTTCAAATTTACTGGGTCACCGGGAAAAAATTTTTCTGGGTTTCATATTTCATTAACATTTCACTTGTCTTTTCTTTACTAACCAACTTGTACCGATTTAGATGAGGATATTTTAATTTTTAGATGAGGTGGTTAACAATTGCGTTTGTGTATTCTAAGATAATAAATGGCTAATCCCGCACCCCCCCCCCCAGGTCCCAATGATTCCGGATTAGTGATGGTCAACCGGTACAATTAGAAATCTTGTCTATATAACAATAACAATGAAGACTGCACTTATAGAAGTATCCAGAAATAATCATTTTAACTAAATAACCGCTTGAGTAGCCTTTTAAAATCCCAAATGATAGTAACATTCGTAAAATAAAAGAAGCAGCTAAGGCAAGGATATAGACAGCCAAATATTTTTCGGGAAAGGTCGGGAAGGATTTCTTTTGTGCTGGATCGTTTCGGTGATCACCTTTCGCTTTTTAAAAAATATCAACTTTAGTATAGTATCATACAGTTCCTTAAAAACCGTGTTATAGAATGTGTAAATACTGTCAGAAGTAAATCAAATTCATTTCGATGCTTCACAGTAATTAGCGTTAGGTAGTCTTCAGGTCTAACAGCTTTTCAAAGCGTTTACATAATGTGGGAGACGTAAGTAAAGGTCACGAGAAATGAGGAAAGCTCAAAGTTGTGAAGTTATTAAAAAAACTTATTAAAGTTATACAGATATTGTAATTTCTCGGTAGTTTATGAAACATTATTATAAGGAATCAAAATAACATGCTATCATATTGAATAGAAAATATGAGGGCACACGCCCTATTATAGAAACAGTTTAAGTACCTATACTACTAAACAACAGATCACAGCTGTGTAGCAATCAGTGAGAATACGAATAAATATTTGATTTTAGAGCTCTATTAAAAGAAGCTTGAAGCAGGTGTTGATGAAAGTTGCCAAAAGCTACGAACACTCAAGAGTTTACTTCAAAAGTGATTCTGGCAGAATAACTTAGTCAGCCTATTAGTTTACGTAAGTTACGGCTTAGAAGTAGCTTTTGGATGTAGCGATACAAACATAAAAATATCAGGAACATACATGAAACACATTGGACTTGAAAATAATTTACCATAACAATCCAACATGACAAACATCAAAGTAATGGTATTTAGCAGCAAATAGAAAAAGCAGAAAAAGAGGCCTTAGCGTCTTATTGATAAAGTTTGCAATAAAATTATAATAAATACGTCAGTTGTCCACAGCATCATTAAAATCAGACTAGTTGAATTATATATAAATGCAAGTTTTGGATATTTTGTGTAGGCAATCTCAGAAAATGTACGTAACTGCCTTTAGCTTTAAGCAGAAAACGTCTATTGTTTAAAGAACTGGCTTTTGGCGAGTAAATAATTATCAAATTACATGACAATTTATTGTCAAATGACTGTAACTAAAACGCTTTCTACGTAGAAATATTATTCAATACGATTTTATATTATTATTACGCCAAAAAATAAAGTCGTGTCATAAACATTGCCTGAAAAAGCTGAAAATAGTTTGAATTTTATAGCTTAAAAACTGTCCTATGTTCTTTATACTAATATGAATTAAATACCATCCAGTGCCAAATTACTTTGTTAAAAAAAAGTTTAACATCTGCACTACGATGATTCTGTCAGCTAAATAAATCATATTGGAGTACGATACAAAACAATGTTCTTCTTTACAATTCAGCTAAAGAAAAAATTTTTTTAAGAAAGAAACTAATTTCATTTTGGACTAAGTTGTACACCGTTCATCTTTTGTATTCATTTATGTTAGATCAGGGGTCACCAACCTTTCTCGGACCACGGGGTACTTTTTGGATATTGATTAAAGTGGGGGCGCTCTTATCCTAAAGTTTGCAACATCCCGGACTTGATGTTCGATCTATTTTGTATTGGCAGGCGGTGTCATTACATATCTGTTGCCATTACTTCGGTGGCCGATGTCTCGCAACCCTAGGCTACCTTTTTTTTTGAAGCCACCATCGACTTTTGAAAAAATTTTGAGAATATTTTAAAACAGGCTGGCGGGCACCTCATATTGCCTTCACGGACGACATGGTGCCCGCGGGCACAGGGTTGGTGACCCCTGTGTTAGATGCATTTTTATAGGTGCGTGTGTTAGCCAGTAACTTATGCAGTTTCTACAATATAGAATCTACAATTAATTCTTTTTGTAGCCGAAAACGAAGCATAAAAGGTACATACTGCGTAAAAACTAAAAAGTAAGGTATTAATATATAGGGTGTCCATAAAGTTTCTAATCAATTTAAAAAATTTATTACAAAGGCAGTTGATAAGATATCGTAAACAGGTTTGTTTTATTTTAAAATAGTGTTTACTAAACTTTTTTACCTCGTTTCATGCACTTTATATGGGCACCAGTGGGTGCACGAAGCACATCAAGACGGCACTTGATTTCTTGTCACGTTCGCTGTAGGATAGCCTTACCAATGGTGGTAATGGCATTAAAAATCCTTTGCTTTAAGTCAGTAATGTTTTGTATTTTTGATCGATACACGATATCTTTCACATAATCCTAGAGGAAAAAGTCCAAGGATCTTGTGCACTTTTGAAAACGGAGTACTTCTGTCTGGCAGCAGTGCAAATTGACTTCGTAGAAGAACGAGAAAGGGGTTGTCTTACAAGATAAATGTTTTCCTCAGATGTCTGTGGTCACCCACTCCTCCTATTATGCAACACCGTACCTGTTTCCACAAATTTGTTGTGCCATGCACGAATTAAAGGACGTGACGGCGTATCTCTTCTATACTTACTTCTGTAGTTTCGCTGAGTTTGCTCATCCGAATTTGTCTCAATAAGCCGGGATACACACGGTGCCTCCTCTTGAGGAGCAGCCTTTTTATAGGGGTTCGTTAATATAATATCTAATACCTAAAATATCTAATATCCATTAACAGAATGTCTAACACACAAAATTTTATTGCCAATAAGAACTTTAATAAGCACTGATTAAAATAAAACAAATCTGATTAAGCTATCTCATCAACTTCCTTTGAAATACATATTTTAAATTGTACAGAGACTAGGGACACCCTGCACATTAAAGTAGAAAGTCAAAAGACATTTTAAAAGAATGGATGCATTGTGCTGAGAATGGCCTACTGGTGATGGGTTGCGTAAACAGATATTTTACTTTCTTTTAGGTTGTATTTGCTTCAGCAGTAAGATTAACAAGCAAAATCCTGCTTTCTTTAGATTCGTGGAATTAGTTAACTTCACTTGAACTGGCACTGTGTAAATGCACCTACATTTTTATGTGCTGATAAGTTATTCTGTACCAAACATGTGCAATTGTGCAACACATCGATTAATAATTATACAACCTGTTGCCTAGATGCTGGCAATGGCATTAGGAAGCAGTCAGCTCCAACCCATCAAGAAAGAAAAATTTTCAGAAATCAAAGGTAAGCTAACAGTCAAACATAAATAATATTTTTTCAAAAAGGTACAGTAACAATCAACCAGTACTAAAGATAACATCAACATGAAATTCTTCTCAGTACAAAACTAAGATGTACCTTTTAGTGCATGTACAGCAAGTTAGATCAAAATTTAAGTCGCTATTAAGTTGAAAGTACAATTAATATGCCAGCGACAAAAAGTTGTTTGTGCTTGTTACTTAAAGAAAGTGAGGTGTACAAAATATTTGTAGAAGTTAACTTCACATTTTTATGCACCACGTTTCAGGAGTACGTTACATCTAGACCGTTAATCTTATCCTACAGCGTTACATCGGTCTATTTGATTTCAGAACCTGAATCAAACGACTACGACTATCATCAGAATACAAGGTCACTTTCTCCCTTGCCAATTTCACCCCAGAAAACGACAAACCGATTCACAGAATCCGCAAAAGAAATGAGTTTAGAACTAAGCAAAACAGAACTCATCACATTGCTTAGCATTTTTGAAGGAGAATTACAAGCAAGAGATGAAGTAATCGCCATTCTTAAAAATGAGCGCACTCAAAAACCACACTCTACTGCTAACAGGTGAGTATATCTTAGTACACGCTTTAACCTGAAAGCTCGTTGCCATTAGCATCATACTTGAACGTAATCAAAAGAATACTATATTTTGTGGTGTACGTGTTTTAACAAAACAAAAACAGAGCAAGTTTTTGTTTATGTCTAAACATCATGCCGCTGAAAACTGGTCTTATCAATTGCTTTGAACTAAGTTACATATAACATCTTTTCTATTCTGAACTTAAAACAGACGTAATTTACTATAGAGCTAATTATGCAATAAAAGACTCGAACAAAGCAGCACGATTGGCCTTTACCTAGCAGTAAGAAAAGATGGTGCTACGATCAAATTATCAATAAAACAGACAGTTAGCTTTCATATATGATTGTTGTCAGGTATGGATTCAGTAACGAACCAGCACTTGCCTTACAGCGTGACACAGTGACGCTACTAACCTCGGAAACATACAAAGATGAACTTGCCAACACTCCAGCTCCAGAATCAGACTACGTTATACAGGTTTGCAAGTGCTGCGAATTGTTGTTTCCAAAACTGTCGAGTCAATAACAGCTTCCTTCTTTAAAAAGAAAGTTGCTCAGCTCAAAAGCGTTCAAGCAGAATTTTTAAACTTGGAAACTCCGAAGCAGATCTTGTTCCTAAATTTAGCGCCACTGTTGCTGTCCTGGGAGGAGGAGCAGGATAAAATTGCAATAAATGAACAAAAGTTTTTTAGTTTTTTGTCTATTTTCGTTTAAACTTGAAGTATTCACATTTGGAAAATTAATCCTTTTTCGCTGGTCAATTTAGCAAAATTAAATCTTTAAATTCGAGATTTTGTTTGCCAGACGTACAAAGATTCCTATAAAAAATTAAAAGAAGTGCATTTCGCACTGGAAGAAAAATATGGAAATCTACTTCGAGACATTGGAAAAGAAAGAACAAAGCATCAGGAATTTCGAAAACAGTCCGAAAACTTGACAAACGTTCTTGGTAATTACGCGATGTAATTTTTCAGCATTTTTACACAAAAAATAGCAATGTTTATAATACAAAAACTATTTCAGCAGTGAATATTCAAGTAAAATTCGTTTGATCATTTACGTCAAAGATTTAACACCGTCGTCATTCAAAGTTAAAATTTGGCCAAGCATGTGCCACCATCACCCTTTTATTCTAAATTTAACAGTGCAATACGGGACATAGAGTGCACAATACGCCGGGTTTGCGTGAAATAACGAAGCGAAAATGCACATGAATTTGCACCTATGATTTTGCCTTTAATGGCTTACACCAGAGGTTTCCATCCAGGGGTGCGAGGCAACATCTTCAGGGGTACGAGATGGTCATTCAGATTTTTGTGTTGCATTACTGTATTGTCATGCTCAGTTCATCCCGTGCTAAATGTTCTGCACAACCTGTGTCTAATTACAGCATGCCTATAGTGCACGGCCTTCAATTCAGCCCGAGATAATGCTGATTTTCAAAAAAAAGGTCAACATGCAATTTCAGCCGTGACTTCAAAATCGACCCATATCTTGGCCCGGGACATGTTGTGAATTCGTCTCATTTTAAAATATTTTAGGGGTGCGAGAACATATTAAAATACTTTAGGGGTGCAGCCATTACAAATGTTGGGAACCACTGGTTTATACAAATATGATGGAAATATAAAGAGGCTTTGTTTGGCATTATATGTGAACACCAAGCTAAAAGGTTGCCAATAAAAACTGTTCTTTCCACAAATACACCCAGCGCTAAGATGTAGGTTGAAACAAAAAGAAAAAATTAAACGGCAGCCAACCTTAGAGCTTAGCAGAAGCGTAGGCACTCCATTACTATATGGAGGGGTAAATGTTTTACCTATTGCATTGAAATACATTCAAAATTCAACCAAAAAAATGGGTTTACCTAATTTCGCTGTAATCTGTTTCGGAAAAAAAAAACAATCGGTACCTGTCAGCGTCATTGATTCGTAGAGTTCATTGAACAAAATGTACTTCATGGAAACAAAATGTGGGCAAAAAGCTGGTAAGCGGGTGAAAACAAAAAAAAAACAATACAATGAATTACGTCAAAACAGTCCTATGATTAATAATGAAAACCTATCACTTATGTATGTCTATATGTCGGGCCTTCCGATGATAATTGCCAGATATAGTCATCGCATAACTTGGCGCTGTTTTCAGCCCGAACGATGAAGGCAGCACGGTCGTGGAAGGTACAAGGTTTTTCATGAGGGGACAGGCAAGACAAAGTGTTATCGAACACTAACATGTCTGTCCAATCACTGATAACTCAAATACTACAAAACGTGTTCTGCTGAATCATGAGGGATTTGCTGTCATTCCCTAGTCAATAGGAAACCTCTGCAGTAACATGTCACTGAGAGCAAAGTGCACTCAGAACCGCCTTACAGTTGCCACAGCACGTTGTGTTTCTACGGCAAGTACACCAACCAAAAAAACTGCGGTCAAGTGCATTTTTCAAGAGTACAGCAACACAAACCTCAGGCATTCAACTTGCAACCTGACGATAAATAGCAACCGTCGTATCACGCTCAGCTACGCTTTAATCAAAACGCAAGAGAAAGAGAATGATGGTGTACAGGAAATACGCATTTTAGAACAAGACCGGGAACAATTAAAAAAGCTGCTGCGCGAAAAATCTCTGAATGATTCAAGTGACGATGAATTACTGATCAAGTTAAAAGATTTAGATGTGGAGGTAAGTTGAATACCTTTATCTGTAGCGCAGCAGCCTTAGGGAAATCCATTTTCGTTTCACATGTACGGAGTTTACGTCAACCAAAAAGAACTGCTCATTTAGCATAAGCAAGCCAGTATAGCCGAATACTAATGCAAATGACCCGTCTAAGCAACTACTGCGCGTTTGACATTATCCAGGATGCTGATAAAACGGAAACGTGACTAATTCAGTCGAAGCCAGGGTTTGCATATGCACATGAAACAGTGAAAATTGTTTGCAAGCGAGTTGTTCAGCTAGCTGAGAGTTTTTATGCAAATAGGTAGAATTGCTGAAAATTTAGGGAACGGAATATTTAGATTCCGAGCGTGCAATGGCGAAGTCGTTCAAGGTGCTCTCACTTACATACATTTCTTTATTTAACGGCATTGTAAAACAAACTGGTCATTAGTAATGAACAACTCTATGAAATATCAAAAATCTTGCATTAATTGCCTCTAGAAGGGTCACTGAAAGAATTTTAATAGATATGTGAGCAAGTGAAAAATCTGTTAACCGATTAAGATACCTAACAAAGTTACTTTTACACTGCAGGGGTAATTTACGAACGTACATATCTCAGTACACTTATGGTGGTAACATTTGTCGATATGTATTCTAGTCAAATTTGATTCAGTAGTTTCCTGATAACAAAGTGAAGATGCTGTGATTACACTACAAAAAACGCTACTGCAAAAATACTACGCTAAGCAACAGGTGTGCAGAATAAACTAAAATTTATAGCGAGTAAAACAAAAGTAAGAGACAAGTTATGGGAAACAACCGAACATAAGAAATCGACTTAGAAATAGTTGATGAGCAAACACTGACACATCTATTTAGAAACAGAAAACCATGACTTTATTGATAATGTGTTACTTGACAGCAAATGTATGTATTCTTCAGGAAAATATAATTCGAAAGAAGACAAAGAAGTGGAAGCGATTTGACCGAAATCCCAGAAAGGAAAACGTTGATGAAAGAGCGAACCAGCACGAACAGAAATCAAACGAAAGTTTACTGAAGGAAGTGCAAACGTTACGAAAAACAATTAATGAAATGAAAAAAGCCGAAAATATTCATCATCAAGTAAGTCTGTCGCTGTAATATACTGTACAATATACGCTGGTACACACGCGTAGCTAAGAGACGCCCCCACCCATATTTTTTGAACCCGATTAAAAAATCACGGTGTTTTCAGGGATAGCGGCTACAAAACGTGCTTATCTCAAAAAAAGATAAACAGAAATTTGAGGTGCAGAACAAAACTGCGGGTCAGAAAATTAATCTCCAGAAAAAAGATCATCTAACAAAACTGAGGAACAAAAACACCAAAATATATCTTTCCCCTCTCTCCCCCCCCCCCCAAAAAAAGGCTTCTGGCAACGCTAAAGCACTGATAAGTATTGTGAAGCACAAAGTGACATTTATAACCCTAAAACTTGACGATGCCAGTCAAGCTCTTATTATCAGTTTGCGCTTCAAAGTACTGTAAGCGTTGCAACAACTTGGCCTACAGTTGTGTTTTGTGGGGTATACAATAAAAGGCAGTAGTCAGATTTTCTTTCACACAAAATAAACCTCACCTTGCCTGAGGGTTTCAACTTGATATGCCAAAACGTGAAACAATATTTTACAAACTTCGCAACAGCAGCCATAATGAAAGAAAACCATTGTCAGCGTTTTGTAATGCGTTTTGATTAAAAGTCCATTTCCAAGCAAATGAGCAAGCATCATGGTTTTTTGCAGCAAATTTCTCAACATAATCGCCTGGAAATGAACCAAAGTTTTGATTATACATAATTTAAATTACTTAAAAAGGCAATGTAAAGCATATACCACTACCCAAATAAATGATTGCTTTTGGCTTTTTAGACTGTAGAAGAATGCAAGACGCTTCAGGAAGCTTTGAAAACTGAACTAAAACAAACTAAAGCATTGCGAAAAGAAGTAAGCGGATTACAAAATGATATAAAAAGGAAAAAAGAAATAGAAAAGTACTTTGAAGAAACTGTAGCTCGCTTTGATGACATGCATCTAAAATACGAAGAAGAATCCAAAAAGCAACAAAAAATGGAACATCAGATAAAGGTATTAGCATCAAAATTGCTGTTAAATGGTATTGTAGAACATAAACGAATGTAATCCTAACGCTATATTTCAGTAATTTTCGTGATTATGCATTTAAAACTCCTATTTTCACCAAAGCAAAAACGGCGTAGGTTCTGCCTCCCGGTTGAAGTCACGATTTGATCAATTTGGGTTGCTGATCATTGTCTCTGCCTTACAGCAGTAGCTTGCATATTATTATACTGTATACCAGCTTGGGGTAGTTTACTTCTTCAAATCAATTATTGCTTGGACCTGTCGCAATTAACGCCAGAAAAACCAATGCATATAATCGTTTCACAATTAATAGCGTGTCTCCTAGATTACCTAAACTTTGAAAAAAATGCTTTTGGCAGGACTTTCACAAACAAATTCTACAAATTGGCGAACTAGAAATGCTTTTGAAATCAAGTGAGAGCAAAATGATGCAGATGCAAGCAACCATCCGAGAATGCAAAACGGAAAACAGCAATCTAATCAACAAACTACAAATAGCCGAAAAAAAAACAAGCGATTTAGAAAAACAATTAATCCAAGAAGCTTTACAGGTAAGTATACGTTGCTTACGTTGTACAAAAATATTAAATTATCTTTTTTGGTTGCAAATGATTATGCTCTTTTTATTGCCAGCAGTTACGTCAAAAGACCGACTAAAAACTATAGAAATACTTAACTAGTGTACTATACTTAACCAGTGTACTGCAATCAATAGGTAAGACTACAAAATTATTCACAAATTTCCTGCTTCGAGCTCAGTATTAGCGTAATGTGAAGTAAGAAATTTGCAATGCCATAATACTTTCTTTATCGTCTCTTGGTGTTAAAAAATGTTTCAGTTAATATGCACGCAAAATGTCATTAGTTGTACGTAATTTAAAACTTAAAAGTTATTGTAATACCGCATCGTCTAACGGAGTTAAGCCCATATCAAACACTGTTACTGATGACTAGGCTGCTTCAATAAATTGGTGTTACATTTTCAGCTAAAGGAAGCCAACCGAAGAGTTAATCAAGAAAGCGAAAGAGTGTCACAGCTAACGGCAAAGCTTGCTTCAAACGAAGAAAAACAGGTGAAACAGCTGGATTAATCGCAAAATAAAAATTTGACAAAGCATGATACGATAAAAATAATGAAAGCTATTTTAAAGCTTTATCCGGAAATGAGCAACCTTTACTACAGTCGATCGAAATGCACCAAACCGTATGGGACCTCAAGGCACGCAATACTCATCGCCAAGCTTATAAAAAATGACAAAATAACGAATCGGTTTTCATTGCCAATCAAATAAATCAACAAAAAAGTTTTTAAAGATAGATTTAATCACAGAATTCGTGGTACACCTCTTTCCGTGCTAACAAACTTGAATAATCTAAGCACTTTTCCGCCCGGTTTTTTATATGTATATAGTTCCGTGGCATTTTTTCTATTTCACTTCGTCCTTACCGCGAGAGGTCGCTAGCTGTCTGCATTTAGTTACTGTACTTCATTCCGGCGCATAGAAGCTGGCAAACGGCTTTTCCAATGTATTGACCTAATGGCGTACATATTTTAACATCAACGTTTGATGCCAACAAATCAACGATTGGAAGTACCACGAGGTTTCAAAATTGGGAAAACGTTTAAAAACTTCTTTTTGGGGTGTAAAGCAATGGACAAAGGGGCTACCGAGAAGACAGACTAGGGCATTATTTGGATTTAGAATGATCAAGTACGAGTTGCAAATCAATTTTTTTCTTACGATCAACGAGAAGATATTCACACTGTGCTTTCATTCTACCTTTTTATGTTGCAGCATCAATCTTTTGAAACTAAAACTCTTGCTAACAACCTCCAAATCGAAATCGCCTGTTTGAAGAAAGAAGTAGATAATGTACAAGAAAACAACGATTATCTACCACAGGAAACACAAAATGTAAGTATTCCTTATGGTGACCAAGTCAAAATGTATAACAAAATATATTCAAAAAGCTTAACTATTACTGATAGAAAAGTAATCATAGTAAATCAGGTATACTAGAAAGCACAGTTTTGTCTGTACGTAGGTTAGTGCATTTTAACTCCTCTAATGGCTAGTGAGCGCATACGAACATGAAACTTGGCATCATTGTTTACAGGACAAGAGTTATATAAGGGTCATTGGCGTTATGATGACGACATCATCAAAAATCAAATTTTGTCAATTCGCAACTTTTTACTAGGGGGATCGATGTTTGGCTCAAACCAAAGTCAATAACCAGCTCAACATTTTGCAAAACAATACTTTTTTAGGGGGAAAGATTACATCAAAATGAATATTTTGTCAAGTTCTTTGTTTTCATGAAGAGTAATGAGGTGCAAACTCTGTTGAAAGTATTTATGGAAGATATTACAAATTCCGTTGCCAAAATTCTACAACGATTTGAATTTAGCTGTCGTCAAAATATAGCGACTTTTTTTAGGTACATTCTCACTACTTCTTCCTACCACGCCATAAATATGCCTCTATGTCGTCGTAATGCGTAGAGATGCATTTGAAATCAAATACTTGGTAATACTTTAGCAGACGTAGCAAAATGTCTACTTTTTTGTAGTAAAAAAACTAAACTTGGCACGCTGTTCACTTATTATAAGTTGTGGCACCTTGCATTGGAACACAAAACACGAAAGTTATGCTTACCTTGGGGGCACAAATGTAGTGTAAGGTTTTTGCAATCAGTTATCGTGCATTTGTTGAGTAAGACAACTGTCGCGGTGGTGTAGCGGCTAGAGCGTTTGCTCCACAGTCGATAGGCTAGGGTTCAATTTGCTAGTCGAGGCAAGAGACCTAAAAAAATGGTATTCACTGCTTCGCTGCTCGACGCTCAGCACCAAAGAGATAGTTTAAAGAAAAAAACCGGCAAGATCGCTTGCTGTGTCTTTGGAAAAGGTATTTAACGTATTACAGACAAGTGGTGGGGCCGGGCAATCTACAAAGCGTGGTGGCCCAGTCCGACAAAAAACATGCGAACACAGCATAAGCTCAAACGCACCATTAAATTGAGTAAGATCAGTCCAGAATTAAGTGGAGAGACAGAGACAAAACTTTCCAAAAATTTTATGGGGCCCCTTTTGTTGTCGGCCACTAGCTAACCTATAACTGGACCAGAAAAATATAGGCTAATCAGTGGGGAAAGTAACAAATTCAATTTTAAAAAAAAGCGCGCAAAGTCATGAGATGAGCCTACGGTTCCACTAATAGCTTACTTCTCTAATGGTAAAAACGATATCTGCTTGGACGCTTACCCACTGCTTTGACTTTGTGCCCCGAGTACTTGTTTGAAGAAACAAGATAATCAGGATGCGCTGTAGAATATCTTTTGTCGATTACCATTTCTGGTGCGCTTAGTATTAAAACGAAAATTAAAAAACGTCTAAAAACCATCAGTATGAAACAATTTTTCGCTACGTTTGTCACAACTGTTCCTTGTCCTGATATTATGCAAGCAACTGTTTTTACAATTATTCTTTTATCCTCCACTGACGGGAAAACCTTTTGCTAGTTATAACTTGCTAAAAAATTGTGATCAGACCACCTACAGAATTGCTGGGACTGAAAACATAGCACTTTCAACCACAAGCAGGGCAACCAAGCAAGGAAAATTTCAGGAATGCATTTCCACGTAACATAGCAACGCAGCCATCGTGAGCTTCGAACGCACGAAGGTTGTCACCACAAACGTCGCTTAAATCCCTATTCAAAAATGTTATCATTGAACAAGAACGCCTGGCAATTGCAAAGCACTTGGCACTAGCAAGAAAGCCAGCTGGTACAAATGCAAAAATATTGATAAATGTGATTTGTGTACTGCAAAATCTCGGCTACAGTATCTAGAAAAAAACGACCTATGCTGTTGGTATTCAAGTAAACTAAAATATTTTACAGCAACAGCTTTCCACAACGATTGAAAGAAAAATAAACGCCGAAAAAAACGAGAAAGATTTGCAAAACTATACGGATCTTAATCAAAATTATTTGGTAAGTATATTAACATGAGTTTCCAAGTTAAACTTTAGACAGAGCTAACTGTATCGTTGCAGGAGTAAATCCAGCAACAACGTCGCATTTTTGTATCTCTTTATTATTCTGTTGTTATATTTTAGGTTCTGGATTCAAATGCCAACCTAAAAGAAGAAGTAAAAGAACTAGAATGCAGTTCGCTGGAAACTAACGAAACCGAACAGCACATACACCCAACCAAGGTATTGAGCTGATCAACACTTTAACTTTGTCGTAGAGAACTGCCAATACCAAAATCTCAAAAAATGGTCTTCACAGATCTATTAGTAATGAGGAATGAATTTTGAGCCGTTAAAAAAATTGGAGCAGTGGGAGCCAAACTGTCTGTTTGTAGTGTACATCAAAGCATAAATTGTATATCAAACTCATTAATGGTAAAATGCATTATTTGTTGTTCGATCCAGACTGAAAGTGAAACACCTACAAAAATCCACAATTTACAGAATTTTACCTTGAAAAAAGAACGAACATTACCCTCCAGCAGTCAAAATATCTATCTAAATCGAGCTTTACAGAAACGAAGCTCATCTTGCACTGATATAAAACCGATGATACGACGTGCAAACATTAACCGAACTGGATCAAAACCAGCAACTCGAAGAGACGATAAAGTAAGGCTCGTTGCAATAGCCAGAATTTTGAGTCGAGGGAAAAGAACAATATAAATTGTCGTAAATTCAGACGTTTTCCAACTTTTCAAACTTTGAATTATAAGCATTAAAACATGAGAATTTGAGGGAGTGCTATGGTATGGATTTTTGTGTACTCCTTCCCTGCGCCTAATTGTGTTTTGCAAAATCAGTTTTGTTACTACCACATTCTAAAAACCTTTAGGTTTTCAAAGTACAGACTGCAGTATTATAGCATAATTTTTATAATGCTAGAGCTATTAAATTCAAATTCTATCTGAAACAATTTTATAAAAACGGTTGATACGGAACATAACTAAACCTTAGCTTGTTTCAGGTGTTGCAAAAGATCACTGTTAATGCTAGAAAAAGCATTTCAAGCTTATCTCAACCAAATCAGCCGAGTCAAGAATCAAATGACTCAAACAAGTGCAACTCGAAAATAAGAACAAAGCAGTGTCTAACGAAACAACCTAAAACTTCTGGATCAAAAATCGCAAATCATATTGCAGGAACACCAACAAATGGCCGCACAACAAAGTATTCAACTATTGGACGAACCAGTATTGGCTCCAGTTCATCAAAGCGTAAACTTAACGCTACAAATGCAAAACAATCGCAAGGTAAGTTTGACAGTGGTATTCATATAACGCGTTCTCGACCAGTTTTAAAAATCTAATTACCAAAGGTTGCCTGATTCACGTCGTTTTCCTCCTGTTTCATAAACAGCATAGCGCCACTTCGCGCTGACAGCAATCTTCCTTCTCTCATCCAATCTTACTGATCTTTTCTCGTATTCGCTTTCTTCACGTCATCTTCGGTCACCATGGCTCTTTTCTACCAAACACTTCAAAATCAAACGCTATTCTCAGCATATTATTACCTCTCCTGAGAAGAGGTCCATACCATGGCACTCCGTTTGCTTTGGCATGTATATTAAGAGTTTCCTCCAAATCCAACATATACATCGGTGGTTGGATATGCCTTTCATCGATTAATTTAACACAACACACTGCGCTTTCATTCCTTATGCAAACCACCATCACCTAATATGCCATGCGTCACTTCCACATAGCATCGACGACCTTACACAATACTTACAAATATACCTTCTGAACGTCCATGAACCGCGTATGCCTGGGCCGACGTTTTACATGTAAATTCGGGGAAAATGTACCAAGGAGAGCCGCAACGCATGCAGCCACTTGCACGAAAGTAACAACTTGTTCTACACGCAGCAACACACTATAAATGTTAAGTCGTGCATCCTGGGTGGGTCAAATCAGGGGCGCAGCTAGCCCAAAATGAAGAAACGGACAAGATTGTTTACGTAAGATTCAGCAGTTTCATGCTAACCTCAGCATTCCAAAAGCTTTAAATTTTGATATGAATAAAACGATTGGCCCATGTTAAGGTTTATTTAAAAGTTCAGAATTTAAGTGTAGTCCCAGCTTTGTACCGAGATTATCATGGGACAATACGGACACAATCAAATATTGTAAGCATGTTCGGATTAGAAATAGGCCTACCGTACAGATCTTTGCAATGACATAAGAATGACCTTGTCTGTAACAAAAGCTGCCAAACCTTGGTTTACAACCAGCCAAGATGGTTATATATTCCGTAAAAACACTAATTCAGCAATAAAACTTACTAAAACGAAAAATCAATTGAATAAAAAACTGGAACTAGCTCTCTTGCCACGCATTGCTCCGCAAAACCAATAGCAAGTGTTACCAAAAAACCAACAGTCGTAAATGTAGCGATTTGTGTGCAAAAGGTCTATTTAAAGAGAGCTCAACAGTGGCATAATTTAAGCGAATGAGGAGCGGCTGTTTACTTCAAGCTTACAGTTTTGAAACAAGCAACGGTTGGGTCAACCGTAGCAAAACAAACAAGAGGCTACTACTTCGTAAACCATGTAAGTCGTTTGTCTAATTTCCGCAGGTCACCTTTCATCAGGTTTTCGATTTAAAATGTCAATCAACTGACCTAGCTGTTGTTTGGTTTAGAATCCGACAAGATGCAAAGTAAGCAATCGTCATCCAATTTTCTATCTCCAACAAGAAAAACAACTGCGAAAGCGATTACCGATTCCGGTATAATACGATGCAACAGCACGGGAACAAGACCAGTGGTTTTTACCACTGAAAAACCTTCATCAGTAAGCATGAATACTATAATTCAGTTTTGTAAAACTCTTCGTAGACAAAGTCTCCACTCTAGCAATCGGTATGCAGTGTTGTGCTCTCCACAAAATGTTACACAATTTAAATTTTTAACTAATAAAGATACAGTGCTTTTACGGATTCAACGAATTACAAAGAGGATCCAAATATAAATTTTTATCTATTGAGTCATTATCAAACTATGAACTTTAAGTTTTACCCTACGAATTCGAGAAAAGTTTTACGGCAATTCTGCATAGAGAACAATCGGTTTCTAGACAAGCCTTTAAGTTACTAGCAGTGCTGATGCAGTGCATTTCTGACGCAAGCTCAACAGCCAAGCAGGAAAAACTGACGAAAACTCTTTATTCCAACATAACATGATTTTAACATGGGAATTAAACCAAAAAGCTAGGGATTGTGAACTATGGCATCTTAAGCCTAGTTCGAGTTCCATTGCGGACAATGTATGAATTTCTTACAAATGAAGTGCCAAAATTCAATAGCGATCATTCAGGCGAGGTAGTAAAAATAATGTTGATTTTTTGTTTAGAAACTTCGTCCCTTGCCATCAAGCAATTTAAGGACGCCAAAACAACGAATTGATGCTGCAGCTCCAACGCCAACATCAAACAGATTACTTCGTAGCAATTTAAGTGGGGCATGTCGATCATAAAAGTCAACAATACATGCTTCTACTTCTGAATCCACGGAAATTTTAATTGATATGCTGCGTGATGCACAAGACTTGTTGGAGCTGCAGGCCAGTCCACACTAGTTCGCAAGAACAGCACACGCTCAGCATCATGGCATTAGCATTATTGTTTAATTGTCATCAAAGATTATATCGCTGTTTTTTCATTGATCTGTTACTACTACTGTCGCTTTCATTTAAAAGTTCATTTGCAATTAAAATCATGATTTCAAGCCAACCTGGAATGTTTCTCGAGAAATTTTTGAGCGTTTAACATATTCAACCTTTAAAATATTTATATTTTAAAATCATTGTACAGAACTTTTTTCATAGTGCAATACTTTTTTTGCCCATACACAGCAATTATCACTACTAGTTAAGTTTCCTTTATTCAAACGCATTTAAAAAATGGTCGTCGTAGTGGTTCCTCCTCCTCTTCCCTGGAATGGAGGCACGGCATGAAACAATTTTCAAACCCATGCCGTAAACGTAATTAAATTAGGCTAGGAGTAAAAGTGGCAGCCGTGTCGATCCAGTCATGAATGCAAATTATTGATTGGGAGCCCCACGACCTACAAGGCGACTGCCATTGGTGGGTACCCATGCTTCTTACGACATGCTGGCTGAGCAGCTTTACTATTCTAACCCGCCAAAGATACCATCATCAGATAAGTAGTCTGCAGCAATAATTCAAAAAAATCAACTTATTTTAGTCAAGTAATTTTGTCAAAAAGTAGACTTGGTGGCTATCAACCAAGACTAGTCATTTTACATGCAAACAACATACCTCCAAATGGGCTGTACAAAACCTTTAAAATGGCCGCATGTTGCCGCTGGTCAGACATAACTCCTTTGATGCTTTACCCCTCGTAGTGGCTTTGCTCCCAAAGTAGCTGCTGGGGCTCCATGGTCCCCATTCATGCTCCCATCCCTAAGATGTCAAGCAACAACATAGTCGCCCAAATACAGACACTGCCGCTGAATCTTTGCGAAACGGAAAAAATTTAAAATCCTTTTACGTATACATCACCAATAACCAAGCATTACTTACAGCAGCTTCAATGGCTGCTCGCACGAATTACAGAACCGTTATGCGGTTTTCTTTGCTAGGCAGAGCGTAGGTAAAACGGAAAGAATTTCGAAATTTTATGGCCTGTCTGACTTGACAAGCCATTGTATTTATTTTCGTGACAATTGTTAACGTCCATGGAGACAACACTAGCTTAGCGGCACAAAGAAAATAACCTTCTTTTCTACAAAAACGTTATTCTTTGACACATTTTCGCAAATTAATTTAACACGATAAGGCGCAGAGTTACCATCCAAATCTTGCTGGTTTAATGATCACATGATTCCTGCGTTGCAGTGCTTTTGAAAAAGAAACTACTGGAGTTTATTATCGTTTCTGCTTGGTTGTGATGCTTGTAGTATTCCTGCGCTTTTGGAAAAAAAACTTTATAAGTTATTCAACAATTCCTGCAAGGTTGTGTAGCTGGTTGTGTAAGCAGTAGCTCACAAACCACTTCCATGCGGGTCTGAGCACCAGTTGCTCTATTTATAATTGTAAAGGCTTCCCTGTGAAGCTCATCGAAACAGAAAGTGCAAATGTACTGCAATTTAATATTGACAAAACCACGCTTACAACAAATGTTCTAGTAGGTACAGTCATTATGAAACTAGCAGTCATTCGGTTTAAATGGCCACTTTAGAACTTGTCGGTTCATGGCGTTTGTTAGGATACGCAGGGCGTAAAGCATTATAAATAGCTCTAGCGTGAATAGATGCGTTTTTTCACGCTAGAGCTTTGTTTAATGCAAGCTTTTGTGCAGATATTAACTAGCGCCCACTTCCGCTTTGTAAATCTGCAACAGTTCAACAGACAGAGCCTATTACTACAGCTATAGATCGAACTGCCTTTTAGCTGTGAGCGAACGTCTTTACAGGGAAACAAGTGAGGTCGTAAATATGACGTAACAGGAGCAAAAACTATTTAAAACGGTTAAATATGGCATTAGAGCAGGTATGAGTGATGAAAATAGGAACTTAAACAAAAGTAGTTCAGCCAGCCAGAGCAAAGTATTTTTAGCCCACTTACTGATCAACTACCGTAAACGCTCAGATATTTAGCAGACTGTTCGCTGAGGTGTTGAGTATTCCGGAACAAATAAACAAAGTCGACCTTGCAAAGCACAAAAAAGCAGTTCAAAAACAATACCAACAAAATTCTAACCGTAGAAAAAAGATATACCCAAGGTAGAGGGACAGAAATTAGACTGAAACAATAATCGCCACTCTCCATCACGAAAAATAATTTACCGAAACTTGTAAAATAAACAACAGTGTCAATCCTTTAGCAATCATTGGTCAAAGCATTTTACGATAACCTTGCCTTGCATCATCAAAGAAGACACGGAACACTTGATTTTTTGATCATGCTGCAAGGCTATAATGTAACGCAAAAGGTCAAGAATACAAAGCTTTTGTTAAAATTATATTTGTTGTTTTAGTTTTCAGTAAATCCTACCAATTTGCTCCTGCGAGGAGGGCAACTTTCACATTTTTTATTAAAATGTCAACTTAAACCTCTTTACCAATACTTGGTTAAAATTCAAAAAAATGGCACAGCCAAATTTCAACTTCTATACATTTTAAGTAATAAGAAATATCTTCAGTCGTCGGCAGCTTGCAGTTAAATATACTTAGCAGTTTCGGTAAACACTATAGCTTTCAATCTTCAACCTCTCCGTTATTTACATAGGAGCTGGGTTCAGTTTCGTACACAAAACTAAATTGAAGGCGCAGCTGACAAACGTCTACTAAATTTACCAAAGAAATCAAAAACAGTTAATTATTGTTCGATAAATTCCAGATAAATGCGTAACAAATTTAAAGACTAAAAAATAGCAGCTGTATTTTTATTCAAAAGTTATTAATTAAAGCCGATTAGTATTGCAAAGTGAATAATGAAGCAGTCAGCCAGACAACAGATAAACCACGAGAGCAATTACTAAAACTGCTAAACCACTGAAGAATAGTGAGAACGAAGAATGCAACATTCAGTAGCGCCAAATATGCCAGTGAGAACTATGATTAATGATATTTCTCGGCAACTATGTTTCTTTCAAACTAAAAAACTGTGTTTTAACACGTATAAGCTTTATATAGTTACATAAAGTTTTTATGGAAAAAATTTTGTGTAAGTGTAGATTACATGGCTCAATATAACAGCATGCAGCGCACCAAACAGTTAGCATAAAGGATTAATAGCATGATGTAGAATGTGGTTAAACTATCGAAATGTATCCCAAATTTTAAATGTGATGAAGATCTGTAACCTGAGCACAGCCACAATGGCTTCTGTACAAACCACATTAAATCTTAATTTTACTTGTTTTTGTCTCGACAGCTGTCTGTTAAATCGGAAAGTTCTATGTGTTATTGCACTGACTCAGTGCCACTATACTTCGAAAATGAAAAACACAATACAATCTTGATTCATAGCAATGGAGTCAACTCAGATGCCCTACCAGCAACAATTGGAAGAGAGCGATTTCACGCCAACGATCAGCAGATTTCAACGCAATCACAGACACACAACTGCAGGGTGAGTTTAACAAAATCAATCAGCACACCTTTGGAACTTTGGTGCCTAACCCGCTAACCCAGGGGTGGGCAAACTACGGCCAGCCAGAGCATTTTGTGCGGCCCGCCAACACTTGTAGAAACTACCATATATCTAAATTAATATAACAGGGGTGGCAACATGGTCAATATGAATGGCCATGGTCAACAGGGGTCATGGTCAACAGGGGTGGCCACATAAATGATCAATGCGGCACTCCGGCTTCGATATTTGCCCGTCCTTGTGCTAAAGCAAAGCCTCGGTTTAATAATATATGAGAGAATCAACAAAAAACTAAATGCAAAGACCTTTGAAACTCAAATGGCAAGATCTAAATGAAAATCAGGGTCTAGTTCGCTTGACAAGTTCTATCAAAACCTAAAAACAATATTTACTACTGTGAAAAATAAATGGTTGACGATACACCTAAAACTTCAATTTTATGTCTACACCTGCAGATGGCGATCTTCAGCTCAAAATTCAACCAACATCCCACCCGGTAGAGAAAGATCATCTACTATTGCTCCATCATTACCACCGAAGCAAAAAAAAGTAGTACGAATGTGTTGTTTTAATTCTAAGTTTTGTTTATTTCTGTCCCATTGCTTATTCCTTTGTCTAATGCATAGTCTTAAGAGTAGCGGCTCTCAATTCAATAGCTTGCATCATTTGGAGAAGCAAGAGTGATTTCCCGGCATGTAAACTTCTATTTCACAAGAAAAGGAACAGCACATTTATGGCAAAATTATTTCTGAGGGAGACACTGGTTTGAAAGCCCCCTCGAAAGAGGATAACATATGTTGAAAGCCTTTCCTTTTAATTTTGGAAAACACTTAGGAAAAAAAAGGTTGAAGACCTTTTTTAGGAACGCTCCTAAATTTTGACAAATCTTGAGAACTTTTCGACTTTGGGTTGAGGTTTTCTTTTATATGATAACACTTTTCAAGCCAGTCTCGGCCGTAATGATCTAAAATCAAAAAGAGGGTAAAAATTGGACTTCCTCCAGCAGAGGTGAGAGGTGCACTGAGAGCCGCTGTTTTAGAGATACAAGGATGAAATAAAACAATTCATATTTATGCATAATACAAAAAAATTTTAATAATTGTAGCACTTTTAACTGCTTTTAGACACCAATAAACAGTTGCACACTGGTTTTAAATACGACATACGATATCATTTGCAGCACAAAAATAGAGCAAGTAGACCTCCTAGAGGTGAATAACTATCATCAAACTAAACGCATATTTCTTCTTCGAGAAAACAAAAAGCTTAAATAGCGAATCATTATACATTGCAGACTCTTCATAAAGATTTGGTCAAATCCCAATCCTTAGACCACCACGCTCTACAGAGAGAGAGTAAGTAATCAAAAGCTATAAAAATTGTGTATCAATATGTTCTGCACATTCCCAACCAATTGTTGTAGCAGCAGCCCTTCGTGGAAACTTGGCCTTTGCGCAACTGTGCCAACAAACCACACACAACGCAGTTATACAACACGTATTTGGTACCAGGTGATCACTTTTTTTAACCACAGCATTTTTTTACAGATCCTTATCTATCACTACAAGATATTGCATCATTTCCTAAACAGAGTAACTCTCATTCCTCGCGCACTCTAGTAACGAATGTTGCGGACAACGAAGTTTATTTTCGACCCCCACCCTTAGCAAAAGGAATTCGTCCGAGACAAGCCAGTCCTTCCAACATAGCACATAGTGTTCAACCAGCAGTGCCTACTAAACCTCCTTTGTCGCCTACTCGGTTTCTAGCAAATCAGCAAGATTTGTATACTGCATCTTACAAAAGAGACGATAGCACTTTTTTTCGACCCGTATCACCGCTACAATCAACCTCCATGTCACCTACTTCATGCAGCCCGGAAACCTTCGCATATTCAGACACCAAAGTACCACCAAGCGCAAAACAAATTCAACGTAAGTACCACTTAAGAAGCTCATCGATAAAACAATTAAAATTAAAAAACGAATTTTTTTGAAGCATAGTCTGTAGCAGGGTTTTACTTTTCCCTCGTAGCGTAAGTTCAATCTGTCGTTGATTTTTAATAGCATTTCTTAACGATGTTTGCGAAAGCGACAAAGATTTTTTGTGATTTCTTCATGTATACGTCTTGATTTCGACAAATTTACGATACATATTGTACTTTTGACGACACTTAAATAAAACAATTTAGAATCTTCATCGGAGTTCTCCTCCGGACCTGGTCAAAAAAAAGAAAGCAACTTCGTAGCTGATTTCAACCGCATTCAACATCGGCTTTTTAAACTTTATAAAAAAATTGAAGAAACACCTGAGAACTCAATACAGGTCGCCGAACTAAAAGCCCATTTAAGGTAAGAATCGCACAAAAAATTTTAAATGGAAACTATAACTCAGTTCTCCTTGAAAAGTGTCGATACTTTTTACAGAAAACTTTTGCTGCTAGAAGTAAATCGACGGCCAAGAAATGTTGCAAAATGCTTTACAAACAACAAAGCAAAGATAAAAATGTTAAAGTAAAAGAGACATTAACTGCAGTCCAGAGTCCAACTTTATGACCATTGCAAGTATACTAGGCGACTCAAAAGTGATAGCAATTACGTTACTACATTTGGTATACGTTAATAATGGCGAGATTGCAACTTTTCACCTCAAACAAGTCCCTAAGTTCCACTCTTTAGATTGTTTACAGATCTAGAACAGTTTAATGTCTTTTCCAGATTACCTGAACTCGACACAATTGAGAACATTCTCGAAAAAATCCATATGTGTCTTGCTCCACCTTTACAAGAAGATCTTGAAAAAAAGATGATGTATGTAGTAGACTTCAGAAGTTTTCGGGACAAGCAAGACTTAAGACATCGAATTATTGAAATGTTTGCTAAACCAGGACCACGTAAGTAACCACAAAATGTTGTTAAACTTCAGGAGTGAACCTACCAGGGGTCAATTGCTCCAGGTCCCCTTTTATACAAGAGTTTTACGACTTGCTAAATTTGATCTTTTGCAGAAAGTGTGCAAGAGCAATTTTTCGACTTTTCTGCTGCATGCCGGTTAATCAAGGGTGCAACTAGGGGAACTATTCTGTTTTGAAAAATGTGGAAAATGGACTTCAAAAACGTTGCTCTCAAAAAAAAAGCTTTAACGATTAGAATCGAAAATGTTTATCTACAAAAACATTCACCAGCAATGGGGCTTCAAAATACAAAAAATTGACTTAAGTTTGTTTCCAGCTTCCTTTGATTAATTATTTATGGTGGCGCTATTGCTGTTAATTATTCTGAATATTGAAGGAGCGTTTTAAGCGTAAGACTTTAGAGCTTTTGACCTATCAGTATGACCAATGCTGTCCATGACAATCTTGACTCTTAATGATGAACGCTATCATTGGAATACTATATGTTGCTCTTGCGTCAATTAAAAACTTACCATGCCAACGTTATTTTGAGTATAGCACGTAATGAAACCGCGTTTTGTTGGCTTTTGCCCACGATCGGTGAGAAATTAACAAAATCTAACAAGAATACCACTTATTTGCAATGATAAATGTAAAAATAAAACTTTGTAGTTGAATGATGAAAAACTGTTTGATTGCACTGATTTCAGCTTCAATTAGTTATGCAAAAGTGGACGCGAAAATGGATAGCATTATTACTGAATTTTGTCAACGAGTGACTTCCATGCGCGAAACACGTGGTGACTTGGTAGAAAGTCCAGCGCACGCAAGAATAATATTACACGGTGAGTGGAAATTGAGCACTGAAGGCTTACAACAAAACGACCTAATTTTTCTGGCATACTTGGATTGACTGATGCCAAGTAATCGTGATCAATGCTGCAAAAACACTTAAATATGATCATGGAGATATTCTGCTGACGTCTATACGTTCATAAACTGAAATTATTACCAGACCGCATCCTAGAGATGGTTTGCCGTGACACGGCAAAGCCTAATTGGAAAAATCATGTTTTTGATTACAATGACTTTGTGGTCGTTTAATTTTTGTTCAACTAGGTAACAACTGTACCAAAGTTTTTTCAATTTTGCCTTGAACCTGTTATCTGTACGAACATTAATTATTTCTTCCCGTTTGGTGATCAGTAGCTTCACATAAACGAAAAGAGATCAAGGCTATTTGTGATACAAGAAATGCAATTGTTATGTTTGGCCATATCACGTAAACAGAAAAAAGAGTCGCCAAATAGGGAGCAGCAACATGTATAGAGTCTGTAGCCAAACAGTAAAGAATAATACAAGAAGAGTGTAGGATCGGATAACCGCAGGTGCTTCTTAAAGGGTTTTCAGTTCTGCCAAGTCTAGAAAGAAGAGTTTAATAGAAGGCTGTGTCGATTGCAGCGAAGACGAGAGAGGACACAACAGGCGACAAAAACGCACAAGTTCCCAAGTGGATACTGAGGGGACTAATAAGTCAAAGAATTTTGATTAGACAGTACACCTTCAGTCCGACAAACGAAATGAGCGGATACGAGTGGTAAACGAATATATGGGACAGTAGTAGGCTGGAGTAGCCTACCTCGTCTAATCAACTCATCCGCCGTGTGATTACCCAGAAGAAATGAGGTACCAGGGACCTATTATAGCTGGAGCGAAAAGAAGATAGTTCTTGCAAGATGTGCCAGAGAGTGTGAAATAGAAGAGAGGAAACTGTAGCAAGAACAAAACGAGAGTTTCAGAGGAGAAGGGAAGAGGTAAATTTGTTGGTGCTGCTAAAACTAGCGTAGAGCTTGCAGAACGGTACAGACTTTAGCACAAAAGCTTAAAAACACTCGGCCAGCTTCAGCGCCCCAACGAGAGCAGTAGCCAAAAACCGTAAAGTCTCCTTTGCCAAAAGGAAAAGGGGCATCGGTCCAAATCACAAGATCGTGAGATTGGTCAAAGTCAAGGTGGACAAAATCCACACCTTGCGAGAAAGGAGAAGGACATAGTAAGAGCATCAAGTAGAAAGAGTAAGCTCCGAAGTGAAAGAAGGCGAATTCGAAAAAAAGAGAGGAAGAGCAAGCAAAACAAACCTTCCAGGAAGAGAAGGATAAGCGGGTGAGTGAACGCAAAGCTTCTCCAGAAGGACTTGGAGAAACAAAGTTTTACTCTAACACAGATCAAACCAGAAATGGAAAAGGAGCTTGAAAGACAAAGGCCCTGCTTTAAGATGACAGGGCAAAATGACTCATGGTGACTCGTAGGAAAGGCAGAACTCTTAGAAAGATGAAGAAGGATAGGGGAAAAAAAGGCAGCTGTCGATGGTGCGACTGGCCGCTCGGTGAACGCGTTCCAACTCAGTAACGTTGGAAACGCTAAGAAAAGATAACCAAGCAGGTGAAGGATATGTAAGAATGAGAAAAAAAAGCTCTGTACAAAAGAAAAACGGACTCCTTGGAGATACCCCATGAAGAAGCAGAGATACGACGTTAGGCCATGACAATAAGAAAGAATTTAGCCTTTAATGAAGATATGTGTGTAGAAGAGAAAAGAGTGCTGTCAAAGGAAACCCCAAGAAAAGTGGGAGTAATACTAAAGTAGAGAGGAGTTAAGCAGGGAGAAATGGAGATCCACCGAATAAAAAGAGGCCTCGCATTTGTTTGAATTGAGAGGAAGACAGCAGTGCTGCTCCCAGCCTTCCAGTCAAATCAGGATTCCTTGTGTGGTCTCTGCAGCAGCAGGTACCGAGGGGGCGGAGGACCAGATGGTAAGGTCGTCAGGATAAAGATAACAGTTGACGATGGTAGAGCCGCAAGAAGATCGTTGATGAAAAGAGAGAAGTATTGAGGCATCAACAGATCTTTGCAGAACACCTCGGCGGACTTGAAAGAAGCAATTTTCGTGATTTTAAAAAACTACCTAAGCGTGCCTATTAGAAAGAAAAGATCGACTCTATTGAACAAAGCAAGAAAGGAGGTAAGCCAAAGCAAGCTTGCGAAAGGGAGTGGGATGCCAGAGAGTAAAAATCTTTGGAAAAATTGATATTAGCAAGGATTGTTCAAGAGTCCAGTTTGGGTTTGTTAAACCCATTCAAAATATACTGAGAAAGATAAAGAATTTGATCAATTGTAAACCAGCAAGAACAGAAACCGGCCTGGCGGCAAGAGAGAGTAGAATTGACTCCACAAAAAAGAGTAAACAAGATAGATTGATGCACTTAAACGGTTTTGAGATGCAGAAAGTGAGAGATATTGGCTGGATAAAAGCAGGCGAGTCCAGAAGTTTTTCAATCTTGTGAATGGGAATAATAGAAGAAGCCGGTGGCAATAGAAAAGGAGAGGTTGGTAGCAGCCGCAACATATTTACTGGAGGGGAGAAAAGAGCAGAAAAGGAATAAAACTCTTCTGGTGAAGCTCAGACAAGAAGCCTCCCGCTCTGCTATCCAAAGCCTTCGGCTGAGACATCAAAAAGGGAGATCTCAGGTGGTTTAGGTAAACCAATGCTGCATCCGTGGGATAAAAACAATAGGGAAAGCAAGCAAAAGAGACCTAGACTATACGTGAGTGCAGTAAGAACGCAGAGTAGAGTATACAGAGATCCAGAAAAACAAAGAAAAATGAGGTTGGACTCTTGGATCTACATAATATCGACAGAAAATAGCAAAGCAAAAAATCTCAACTCTTCTGACACTAAGACCTTCTGCCTTTCATTGAAGAACTCTGAGCGAGCCTAAAGAGGTATATGAGGCATAGAAAAACGGCAAGTGGAGGAAAAAGGGAAAGAAATAAAAGGTGACAGGGCAGAAGGAGGGTAGATTTTGTAGGTGAAAGTGAGAGGGAAGAGATGCATTGGTAGCAATGTCTTGGGTGGGTTGTTGGGAACAATGGAGACATGGAAGCTGGAGGACCTCAGAGAAGATGACACAGTGTTAGATGCAGCAGGGAAGACAGCTCTAGAAGTAAGAATTAAAAAGGAATTATATTACGGTGAAAATAGGAAAGTGCACTCTAAATTTACCCATGTAGGGCAGGTATAGCATCGCGCTGACCTGCCCCGGCAGATTACGTTGCCAGCGCACACAGAACAAAATGAGAGCCAGACTTTGGATAAACCTTTCCACTTATCAGAAGTAGAAAAAGAATGAGAAAGCAAGAGAGAGAGGCGGGAGAACCAAAAGGAGATAAACGAACGATTCTGGAGAGTGCGTGCTACCCTTCTGCGATCATTCAAACAGCATTAAAAAAACTGTTTAGTCAGGGGAGAGCCCATGGTATCTGGGACTCTCGAGGAGGCCAACAGCCAATTTGGATCCAGCCAGCGAGGTCCAGGACTGCACCACCACATTGACGCGGCTATTGATAGGTGCAGATCAACTAAATTTGTTGTGACTACCCCTCCTCTTCCTCAGGATGGAGGTACGGCATGAACAGCAATTAAGGTTCATGCCGTCAACCTAATTGAAATTATCGACTTAATCTCATACAGATAATTGGCGTGTTTCGGTGGATCAAGTGATCAAGCAGTACCACCCGGTTAGAATGACCCATCATCAACATTCCAGATTATAACCTCAGGGCAGTAGGTTCCTACATAAAGTTTGGATTCAAATACCACAACATGTAAAGTTTTATTTATGATATTATCGTAGAGACTTGTCACACAGTAGCTGACAGACAGCTACTTCGTTGTCATTAAGGAAACATGTGACTCATGTCATTGACTCATCATATTAAAGGTGCTCCACGTCTCATTCAGTGTTGTGTTTAGGTAAAGACAAAAGAATTTAAGCATTATCTTTTTTTAGATATTTGAAGAGTAGGACAGGGTAAAAATCGCATTTAAAGAAAAAGCTGCTGCTCTAAGGCATGTTAAAACAGGTTTCGAAGACTTCATTGACTAAAAATCCTTTCTAAATGATTCCAGTGTGCTGTTTACTTTAATTCTATAGCTCAAACATTCATGATTTGGCAAGAAAACAATGTTTTGCAAAGTTTCCACAAATTTTTTTAAACCTATACAGCAGCGTGCTCAAAGTATGGCCCTCAACTACTCCAGTCGAAATTGTCAGCAACAAAATTCGGGTTTATCATGTTGATACGGAAACAACAAATAGGTCTTTGGATTGACAAATGATCATGATGTGCTTTAAAAAAAACATGAAGGAAAAAGTCGTCACCTGGCAACAATCAATAAACATTGACTTGGACCAGTTGAACTACAAAAAAACAGCGACCTGTCAATAGCCCAAACCATTAAAACTTTGGGCACTCCTACTTCACACCCTATTGCGCCATTTACTGGCTTATTTTTTGAAACTCAAATAGCTATGATAAAACAGCTCTAAAGCTTTTAGGTGTAAGTGATGGCGAACAACTGGTTAAAGCTCTGAGAGACAACCAACTCTGGATAAGATGGGGAACTGTTTCAAATCTCCCTCCACTTTACCATCTGTACATGCACAAACAACCTCCATCTTATGAGGTACAGCAATGTTTTTATCATAAAACTACAACAAAATATAAGCGACTACCTTTGTTTAGACACAACGGACAACATCACCGGCGCGCAGATATGCTGGTTAGATTTAGAGCATCTGCTTTAACATTAGCATAGACCTGGGCAGAATTCTCTCGACAAGTGACATCAAACGCTGTCAAAACAGTATTCACAGATCTCCTGCTCAGTGCTTTGAGATAGGAGTAATGTGGTGACGCAAATACGATATTAATTTAATCAGTCATGATCGAAAACGTTGCAGTGAAAAAATGTCAAAACCTATCACAATATGTCATTTCACGGACAAGTCGACGTGACTATTGGCAGCGGCAAACTTTGCTAAGCAACAACACACAGCTTCGAGCTTTCTTCCACTGATTCTTTTTATAGTTCAATTTCAGTGAAACTTCATTGAATCTAGTTATTTCCACATGTATCTAAAACAGCAAAAACCGAAGCAAATACTGCACTAATGCCAAAATCTTAAATACGCTACATTATCTTTAAAAGTCACAATCATTATTTTGACGATTGAGATTTTGTTTTCAGTTGACATCAACAGCGTAATGAGTTGTAAAAGCTCATTAAAAGTATTATCAGAATTAATTGTCTTATGGTTTCAGTATCAATTTATTAAATTAACGACTCGTTTTACTCAGGTTAGAAAAGCGGTAACAATATCATTCATTGCCGAAAGACTTAAAACAATGCCTGACATGATGAACAAAATAATTAGCACAAATGCGCTTTGTCCGCCTATATACAGCCGGCTCAAAACAGATTCTACAAAAACAAAATGGCAGGTAAAAAAGCGTTTTCTTTGCAGCAGTTAAGTACGGTACCTTAACCGAACTTTTAACTTTTCGTTAGCACAAATAAATTCTACTTAAATAGATGGTGCTTTTTCCAGTAAAATGATATCTAACGCAAATTTTTATACATGGCTTAAAATAGCAAGCTGCACTATATCACATACCGTTCAGCTATCGAAACCATGAAATTATGGTTTCGGAAAGCATAAACATAACTAAATTTCTGACAAATCACGTCACTATCGCAGCAGCAGAGCTGCTAAAATACTGTTCAATCAAAGTTTTACGCAATGTCCAAAAATGGTTAATATAGCAATATTTGCGTAGTTGACCAAAGACGCAACTTCATGATAAATCTATATATACGAAATGATGCCATTGCAATGATTGAAACCTATAGTTGGGTACATCTCTTGATAATAAACAAGACGAGAATTGAGGTTTTTAATTTCCAAAAAAATTTCAAACTCGAAATTATTGAGGAGTGTGTGTGTGATGAGTGGGCAAACCGGAAAAAGACATCAGTAAATGCTTGCTACCTACATATACCATGCTAGGAGCACAGCGCGAAAAAGTCTACGTTGTAAATCCTTAACTTTCATTTATACTTTTTTTCAGGTTACAGAATACAGCACAACAACAGGAAAATTCGACACTCATGAATGTCAATTTCCTTCATGGCTTGATGACGATACAACTGCAATTTCTCTTCTGAATTCATCCAATCGGTATGTTCAGGTCTGCGTGACGATGTGCTGGCTTGAAATTGTGCGGTTGTGAGTGGTTGGCGAGAAAGATTTAAGCGTTGTCACTTCTCAGCGAAAGCCACGTCACGGAAATTCTACCGCTTGGTTGCAGCGCTGGTGCGACAAACACAGTATACAAACAGCAGCAGTGGCAAGTTTATAAAAGTCCTAAACTAAAGTTGTTCTATATACCGAGTGATCCAAAAAAACTTAATACTATTCACCTTTCTATAGTTTTTACTATGTGAACAAAATTAATAAAATTTGGTGGGAGCAATAGCAAGATTAATGCTAGTATTTACTAGAACATGTATGAAGAATAACTACCGAACAATCTGTATACCACATATCCATTTGTCTATCAAGTAAAAAATTCCGTTACAAGCACGTCCCAAAGGCGCATCAACCAAACTTGCCACATTTCCCCACACTATGCCTTTATGCAATGCCAAATAGGGAAACTGTAAATGCCGTTTTTGGAGGCAGGAATGACTGTTCAAAATAACTAGGAATCTATTGCAGTCGAGTCAGTAAATTAAACTGCTACTATACAAACGTACATTACGCTGCATGTCATAACATCAAACGAAACTGCAGTCAGTTTACTTTAAAGTAGAAGCGTACACTGAAATCAAACATGGCTCGGCCTACCAGTCCTAATTGAAATATTTAATCCCTTTGACAACACTATTGATAACTCGGGGATGAAATATTATGAGAAAATTTCCATTAGAACCGCATTTGACGCTGGCAATCATCCATACGCATTGTACTCTGTTTACGTTGTGATCATCAAAGATTTCACTCTCGCGCAAGAAGGAGTTGCAAGAACTAATGAAAAAGAATCGTCTTGGGCCACACCTTCAAAAGTCCAAGTGAGTGGTAACTACTAGAACAGTTCTAATTTATTTGACGATCGAATTAAGCGCGTAACTTTAACGTGCGAGTGTGCTTGCATAGCATAGGTTGTAAAACTATGTGTTTCATTTTTTCCTAACCTTTTCTAGAATTTAAGAAATCACATTACAGAGGCAGCAACAATGCAAGTCATTAGTGGAAGTGTCTAGGTTAAATAACCAACGCATTTGTTTAACCTACCACTGAAGCTTACTTCCTATCACAATCTTTCTCTTACCAGTTTTATATCGGATCATCCAGCACTGGGGTACTCTACCGATTTGCACATGTCGATAACAGTCACTGCGCACGCATTTGGAAAGTTTTGTCGGATGCTCCAACATTACGTCACTTCCGGTGCTACGAAGGATGTGACCTAGTGGAAGTAAGTTTGACCAATATAAGTCTTTGATCAAGGGCAAGTTCAGGGGGGAAGGGGTTATCTTCTCGCTCAAAGGGGGTTAATAATTTACCTTTTAGCGCGATTTTCTAAGCATCTAACGCTTTTTTACGTAACAATACGCCCTAAATAACTCTATCTAGGGAACACAAATATACATCAAAATCCGCAAGAAATTAAGTTCTGTCACTGATTTGCAATGGAAATACGTTATATGTGTCACACATTCTTAAAGCTGCACTAATTAAAATGTAGCAATAATGCAATCGTCTAAGCAGCAAAAATAGTTCCAAAGCTAATGACCAGCAGAGTTCCCAGTAAACTATTTACAAACACTTTCCGCAAAAAGGTGTTACCAATTCTAATCTATTGCATACGTGATAGGTCTACTGATGTGTGCGTTTTTGCAAATAGCTGATCGTTAGCTCTTTGCTAAAGGATCTTACTTGTCACTTATCTTCTCTTTAATAAACATTTAATGAAATATTGCTTTGCAGGCTTGCTTGGCATTGGCTTGGGCGCGACGTCAACCAAGAGCTGTTTTTGTTTTGAATTCATTTTTACCGCGAAACATGAGTAGTTTATCGCTTGAGCAGAAACAGCCTTACAAAGAAAAAATGTTGGCTCTCGCGAGCCACCTAACGGATGGTAAAAAAATAGGTCCATTGTGCGACATGCGCTATGGCATGAACGGAACAACAACTATACAAAGCGATGAAGAATAAATAATGCGTGAATTGCACGCCAGTGCCGAATAAAACTCACGCCGTCGCAAGACCCTATACTGCTTTTGTTAACTGTAAAACAAAAATTTTGGCTTCAGATGCATTTCAAATCGTACTTCAGACGAACCCTTTGAATTTTTTCAAATCGTGAAATAGTGCCCTACTTGTGCATAATCATGCTTTTTCAGTTGTGAAAAAATTGAAGCAAAATTGATATTTTTTTACGATAAAAAATCTGACTTAAGCCCATTTGACAGTGTATTGTGAAATGACAATAATATGATTTTGTTCCAAAGAATCACTTGTCTTTTGTCTGTGATGTTACAATGGAGTGATATGTGCTTCAGCCACAGCTATTATTTATACCTACCTGTTCAACTTCAACACAGATATATGCATTGGTTATCTCTTGCAATTTTAAAATATATGCTTTGAAGTCTGACATGGAAGTGTATTTTAAGGTTCATGTAAACTAAAAATACCAAATATGAACATGACGAGAAAAAGCTACCAACAGCAAAAAGTTCTGAATCAAAACTTTTGTGAAATACTGTAGTTCTACAACACCATAATTATTTTCTGTGCTATCCACATCGCGAATAGCAATATTCTTCACATGTTTTCGTAGTATGGTTAGCAAAAAATGAAGCTTCTCGCAGTGAAGACATTTAGACTATCGATACCACAAAAACTATGAAATCTTGCGAAAGCACTCAAACTAGGTTCGTTCAATAATCCTTCATATTATCTTCAACACAAACCTACATCATGTTTTACGTTTTTCACGAATTTTAGCTATGAAAAACATAACTTAACTTAGTTGTTAGTTGTAAGCATAGTGAATCATTGTCAAGTTAACTCCATATTACAAACAAACGGACAGATTTTGATTGCTCGTAAAAACTTGCTATTTCAAAAATACAAAAAGTAAAGTTGCAAGCTGTAACATTATCTACCTTGCATTTTTGAGACTACAGCGTCGAATAAATACCAATATTTGAAAATTCTTGGCGATTAAGAATACGCATAAAACTGCACTAACATATACTAGAAACCGCAATTCAGCCTATGTGTGTATGTCGACCACTCCGAAGCTACTGGACGTACAAGCATCAAACTTGGCACCATTGATCACCTCTCCCGAGTAAGTGCCATAGGAAGATTCGTGAAGACACATTGACGTCACAATTCAAGATCATTTTTTAAAACTTCCATTTCGTGACAGAGGAAACTGGTTTTCTGCTTGAAACAGTGAAACACCATGCGTGGTTTCAATAAAAAATCTTGCAGAATTTGGAAAAAGAGTCGTAATGTATTTGCTTTAGCACAAAAAGCTAGTCGATGAGTCATTCACTTACGTGATTACCTAACCTATAGCAAGAACTAACGTGCAAACGGTAGATTCTGAGCTCTGGGTCACTTCGTCTTTCCTTGACTCAATTTATGCCAGGAGCAAAAAACCTACGCGCACCCACATACTTTAAGTTTTATAACTACGCCTACAATTACGAAAAGCTTGTAAGTACTACGTCTATTACTTCATTCAAGGTTTCCACACAATTTTCAAAACTAAATTCCATGACTTTCCATGATTTTTTACGACTTTCCCATGACCATTGTTAAAGCATTTTTATGCATTTTTAAATGCATTTATTAGTTCACATCACAATAGCACTTTCGGTAACGAGATCAAATTCTTCTTAATTGCTCTTTGTGCCAACGTTTTCACTTGCCAACATTATTTAACTTGCATTGCTTTATCATTCAATTTTAACATCTAGAAATATAATATCTACTTAAACACACCTTACTACCACAATGGTACTCTCAAGAGGCATTGATGAAACATAATACTTGATAAGAAGACATTCAGTTAAATTACTCATTTCCGGCATATTTAACTCAAACTATCTTAACTAAATTTGAATCTTTTAATGTTTTAGCTAACTTTCTAAGTCTTCTTAAATTATGTTTATGCTACTATTTGTTATAAAATGCAAACTAGCACATGCAACAATCCTGGACATTGCAATTAAATTCACAAACAACTACAGTGAGACTACGAAAACTATACAATAATTATTTCTTCTAGCCAGAAAAAAGTCTGCTTTTGTGGTCTTTAATCCTGCAATCTCTGAGCTGAGCATTTTACTTAGAATAGCTTTGTTTCTAAGCTGGAATATTATTATTAGAATGACCAATCCAACAATGATATGAAAGATTAAATTACAAAAAGCCTCTTCACAATTCTCATCTAACTGGATCAAGAAATAGTGAGCAATTTTGATGTTAAGCATGACTTCATGCAATCTAGGTACAACATGAATGAACAAGTTAGTTATAACAAGATGAAATGTCACATTAAAAATTAACAAGAACATATACACCGAAAACTTTAGGGCTCAAGAAAATGATTCCACATCTAGCAGAAAAACATCTCTCAGTAAATCTGGTATAAAAAGTTCACAAAACTTTTTTTCCCTAAACATCTAAATTAATTGGTGCTGTAGCTGCATTGAGCAGAAAGCATAATAAGAAATATAATTCATCAACAATTCTCCCACGAAAAAAAACACATCAACCATCAAAGTTCAACAAAAAGTCATGATAGAGCATAGGCAATTTAAATACTAAACCAATGTGATACTTCTTAAGCATACAAAGATAAATGCTATTCCATAAACTTCTTTTCAAAACACGTACTTGGTCAAAAAACCTTTTTCTCATTTTTTTCACTTAAACGAATCTTTACTCTGAAAGCATTATACTTTGCAAGCAAAGTAAAATTGTGCTTCACTTCCGCCTCTGTAGCTAATTTGTCTGCTTCTAAGCTCATAGCTTGGATACTTTTATTCAATAACTTTCTTTTACATTATTACTTCACGAATTCCAACTTCTACAGCTTCCCTGTTTTTAGCTTTATCACTTTTAGCATGAAGTTTCCTTTGCTCTTCTAAATACAACTGATATCACATTCTTGCCACCGGAACATTTCATTTCAGTATGGGGGTAAACGAAAGCTCACTGAAATGATTAGCACCACTCTTGACCAGAGCTGGGGAGTCGGTGGTCTGAACTTCTGACTCCGACTCCTGGGAATATGAAAGGTCCGACTCCGACTCCTGCTTGTTAATACTAATAGCAAATATTCTTATATTTTCTTTTGCCATCTATATATAAATCAAATTTGCATGTCATTACTACCAAGTGAATTATCACTGCCAGCTCTCAACCAAGAGCTGTAGAGACGTACATCCAACTGCTGTGGCAGCAAGGTGATACAAACAGCATCTTTACCATTGAAAATGAATTCTTTTTCAGTTGCAAATTTGCGTGATATGCTAGAAAACCAAACTTTACCAGCTATTGTTTTGATAAAGAAATAATATAGGGTTTTTGAGGAGTCAGAGTCGGCCAATTTTTGCCTACTCCGACTCCTGAAGCCCCAAAAATGCCCCGACTCCGACTCCCCAGCCCTGCTCTTGACACTACTGTACACAAAGCGACTCACACCTAAGGTTTTCTCTTGCAAGTTGTCAACCAAAAGTTCGCTGTTGACTGAAAACCCTCTTTCGACTGCAGCTTGACCATGAAAAAGCGTGAAGATAATTGTAAGAACTTTCCACACCTTTGAGTGCTTTGCATCTTTCATGTAAGTTCAATAGAATTCATCCAACCTGTTTAAATTCATGTTGAAACTCAAAAACTCAGTAAGATGGTTTTGTTTCATTTTCAATACAAAGCCTTTGAACTGGGTAAAAATTTTGTCATAAGCTTCTGCCAAACACCACTTTCCATTGAGCAAAATTTGCACAAGTTGCTCAAACTTAACCTGTGCTTTTGCAGGATTGGATACCAACTTCTGTGGTACGACACACACCAAACTCTGAACCAAAGAATACTTTCAAGGACATCTTTCCAACAGTTTGATTACAATAGCAAACAAAAACGTAATGCAATCATTTTTGAAAGATCAAAGACATGTAGTTCACTAGCAGCTTTTTTTCTGTTACTTTTTTTAAAGTAACTCGAGCAGCAAAACCAATGTCAACATGCTTTGGATTTTTTGCTTTTTTTTTGTCAGCAGGGTCAATAGTAGATAACTTCTTGAAATATCAGCTTTTTCTAAAACATTTTTCAAAAAACGACCCATGGTAGCCTGTAACAAATCTTTCAAAGACAAAACCAAGAAAGGAGTCATTGGAGCTTTGGTTTGAAACGTCAACAAAAATTTTTGCAGCGGTTTTGCCAGAGCAAAAAAAATTCCAGCTTAGCTTCAATTAGGGTATCGTCACATGTAGTTGTGATAAAAACAAAAGAAGCAGAAGCTGCAGCTCTTCTTTCACTCTTCACAGTTTTCACATATTTGTTGACATGAGGTCAAATTTTCAAAGCTTGTTCAGCAACCTTGATATCTTCTGCCCATCTATGCTGACAAAACCAAAGGGAAAACAAATCACTGCCTGCAATTTGAATAAAATCTTCCCTTCTGGCAAGAGTATCATAAAAAATTTGCCACACAGAACGCAGAGTATTGCCAAGATTCCATCCAGATTCTTTTGCTCTCTTTTTAAACTTCCATGGACAACATGCAAACTACAACTTCCAATATTTAACGAGAGTGGAGTTCTTCACCTTTGCGTTCTTGAAAAAGATTGTGATAAAACTTCAAGTTTACACGGAGACCATCAATAGATATTTGTACCAAACTGCTGGGGTTAAATAAAGCCTTTCCATTTTTAAAAATGAGTAAACATATCTGCTGTTGTAGCATGGCCCTTAAACTTTAAATTAAGATATCTTTTTGCTACTTTATTGCTTTTGCTGTTCCAGAATCTATCATATCTAGTTGCTTTTTCGGTTGATTTGATTCAAGCTTTTATCAAACGATAAAGTATAGCAATTGACTGCACTAATTTTCTCTATAAGCAACTCATGAAAACAAGGATAAATGCCAAAACACACTAAATAGGCACACTTAGTAGCTCAACATGAAAATGATTGTGTAACCTGACCATCTGGAAACATTTTAGAAAATAAACACCTAATAACTTGGCAAGAACTAAACTAGTGACTGGTTATTACTTGAATAACCCAAGGAACTTCTGCATGCAACACTTCCTCTGACATGATCAAAAATGTGCTTGGTAATGATACCGGCACTGTTGGCGCATCACTGGTTTGTTCAGGAATAGTCAAAGAGGATGAAATTTGTTCACCAGATTCTATTTGCTAAGTCGCTGCTACTGGTATTACTCATAACTTAAAATTTTTTTCAGCCCTCAGCAAAATTTCACGACTTTCAATTTTTAACAAATTTTCCATGACTTTCGAGGAAAGTTATTTTTCCATGACCGTGGGAACACTGCTCATTGCTTAATTTCTGGAAATACATCAATTACTTCAGTTTCCTTGCACAACTTTGAATCTATAACTTCATGCACTTAGTCAAGGTATTATGATCAAAGTTAATAAAATGCAAAGTTTGAGGGAAAATCCACAGAATGTAGATAGGTCAGTAGGTCTACACAAATGTGTGAAATTATAGTACCAAAAATACAATCGTACATATGAAGGAAATTTCTTCTTAACTCTTTCGCTACCATGTGAACAGCGAAAAAAATTTTCGTATGGCGGCAGCGTGAAAAACTGTAATAATCAATCACAATTAATCATCATAAAAAAACCCAAAGTTTGTTTGTAAATCAATACTGAGTTTACTTTTACATTAAATGCTATGTACCATTGAAATCTCTATTTCTTGAAGATTTCAAATATAACAAAAAATGTCTTTTTGGTTTGAATATGCAAATTTTATGCTAATTAGCCCCGCAATAGGTGCTGAGTTGTCTTCGAAGTTAAAGTACCCTTACCTCAAAGATCACTGCAGATTTTATTTTCCACCAATTTTTTAGCAATGGTCGCTAAATGATGCTAAAGAAATAAGCTTTCAAGCTATATCAGTCAAAACTTATGGTACCTAAAACCCTAAGTCTTCTACAATTTGCAACTTCTGAGGCCGATGACCTTTTTGTTAACCGGTACCAAATTTGTTAATTAAATGTAGTACCTGAAATATGATTAGTCATTATCTGCTAAAGGTTAACCTAAATCATGTAACACTATGTATTTTTGAACAGGGAATTTCTTAAAGATTCAGAAAATATTAAGTTTAAATAGAATATGTTGTCACTAACAATGAAGCAGAGGTTTTTTTACACCTCTCCCATTTGTTGAGAAACATGGGGGATACAACAAACTTTTAGAGAAGCCAAACTTCTGCTAGCTTTTAAACTTGTATTTTAGTTTCTGTCTCCGTGGAACCTTAACACAAAATGATGACTTTGTTGGTGAAATATTTGCAATTAATTTTATCTTTTAATAGGGTGTAGCTTTTCAAAATTATAATTTAGTGAAGATAAGTCAAAAAATTTTTGGGGGGTATTGAACTGGCATGATGTACAGTACCCATTTTTGATCAGTAAATATCATATACCACTTAGCCTAAACTATTTAAAGTTATATATTGCTGGAAAGCAAATTTTCTAAGCTTTCAAATGAAACCGGTATTTAGCAGCATATCATATTTTTTAAAAACTAAATCTACTTTTTTCTACTTACCATACAAATTTTAATGGGTAAATTTTTTTATTATTGCTTGAAATTTTGTCAAATGATGCCACAAAAGAGTAGTTTTCGGACTGTGTTAATGATAAAGACTTTGGTTTTGTGGTAAAAAGGTAATCTCAATTTGATTTCAAGGTAGTTGGCTCTTGCAGAAGATTTGGCAATTTTTGTCGTCTGCAACTGGGTTCTTGGTTTTTTTAACCCTTTTTGGTTAAGAAAATCCAAGAATTAGGGCACAAATTTTACATCTTCTGATGCGTGAGGAATTAAGCATGATCTTTTGAAAATTTTAAGAAAATCAGTTGAGAAATAAAGTCACAAATCCATTTTTAGTAAACTAATTTTACAACTGAATTTGAAAAAATTTGAGAAAAACATGAGATCATCAATTGACGATCGCAAAAGCAAAAAAGTTTAAAATGGGTTACTAGATCGACGCAGTGATTGGATGCAAAAGGTATAGCACTAACAAATCTAAGTACTCGATTGAGAGAATAAGAAGCCTAAGCTGATGCTTTATCATTGAAGATTAGGATCTTTTTTTTAATTTTTACATAAAAATGTTTTTTAAACAACACAAAAAATTTTGAAATCAAGACCAAGAAAGGCTAGTGACAGGGATGCATCCCCCTGGATCATCACTGAGATATAGTCCATTCTGCATGCAAGGCACATGGGTGCAGCCACGACAATTAAGTGTCACAAATATCATTAGAAGGGAGTTGCACCAAGTTGAGAAATAAGCATACTACCTAATAACTTATTTCAATATTGCAAAATAAAAACAATTTCGGCTCCCTCACCCCACTCTGATTTTGTGCCCCTATACTTATTGGAAGGAACGGATATAATTTGTGAAATGATAAAGAATTTGAGAACAAGATCAGTGTTCATTCCAAGTATTGGCATGGCGATCGGGATTAGGAACATAGAGACAATGACTTCATGTGTACGAACTTATCGTTGCTGCTCTCAGAAAAATATGCTGAATGAAGACAGCACAGTTGTCTGAACTGATATCTCTAATCTAACTAGTAGTCCTGCAAGGTGACGCTGACATAACTAACCAGCAGCATGCTAGTGTTAATAACAAGTTAACTAAATGCACAAGGTCAATGTAAAGTCATCCAAGCCTGTTGCAACAGTTAGGCCAATTGTCATTACAACATGATATTTTTTTATTCAAACAGTTGCTGTTTCTTACCAGCCATACCACAAAGTCTAATACTTGTTTCTATTAATAATTCACCTTAAAGTAATCATCTCATTGCCACCTATTGAAAACAAAAAACCTGCTTCTTCAACTTTTGATGCATCAATCATGACTTCTCAATTAACATTTGAAGCAGAGAATCAAAATTATATGAAACAAAATGCCAGTACCTTGTTTGGTGTTACTAATCTTTTTGCCTTCACCTTCATCTTCTTCCTCTTCATCATCAAGTTCCCACCAATTGGTACCCAGGTCATCAGCCATTGTACACTAAAGACTAACTTACTGCACACATAAACCATAAAAACCTAAATTTGATAATCATAGATACAACAGAAAAAATGGTAAATGTTTAATTCACAAGATGCGGGTATATAAAGAAAACCAAACATACAAAGCATTTCTCTATAATTTATTGTGTCAGTTTAAATAACAGATGCGTCCTACATAATGAAAATAACATTGACAATTACAAAGGCTTATAACAAAAGGAATAAGAATTCAGGAAGTCATTTTCTTCTCTAAAACCATTATTTTATCTTGTTACTTCAAAGATGATGAAAAAATACTTTATTGTATTTCAAATTATGCAACTCATAATCAAGCAAGATTTATTTATCTCTTGTATCACTGTTAGAAATATTAAAAAATTGTCTGGTATACAGTTTTGTGTGGAGTTCTCCTTTATTAGGAGGAACATCAGGAATTGATAGGTCAGGACTGTACAACAAGTGAACAACTTGTGAACCAGCAGCCATAGCAACAAAAGCAGAAGCAACAGATTTTAAATAGCGACTCCAAGATAAACCGTATGGCATAGTTGTGTAGCTGAAATTAAATAGAGAGTCTAACTATTTAATCTTGGACTTCACGTTCTTGTTTTTCTTTTAAAGTTTCAATTTGCAGTCGTTTCTGATAAAATTTTTGTGATTGATTTCGTCTCCAAACGTCATAGAATGTTTCCCCAGCACCAGCACCAGGAACTTTAATCATAAACCATTCCATACATCCTCCCAAAACGAAAAACACAGGAACAAATTTGTAAGGACTATTTGATTTTATTGGATAGTAATGAAGAAACAGCTTAACACACCTTTCTACAAATGGCATTACCACCTAAAAATCATAAACCAAATAGTTAGAAAAAAAACCTTATTAAGCTAATAACCAGGGTATCTTAGCATTTTTTTTGCACACATTCATTTCAGCAAAACACATACCAGTAGTATTGACACCTCAATAGGTTTGAAAAATGTGATAATAGGACAAACAGCATCCCTCAAAGCTGACCCCATTTGAAAATGATGCTACTGCATGCACCAAATACTGATATGTAACTTGCTTGGCAATGAAAACAAAGCCAAAAATTTCGAGAGACATATGCACCTTTAGAAATCCCTTCTTGCACTTCATGAGGTGTGAGCGATAGAGCAACTTTTCGAGAACCACTGGTCGAAAAAACCACAGAACAAAACTGCAAAAAAAAGAGACTACTTTCTACTTTAGGTAAAATCTCAACTACTTTTTACTTTTGCTCAGGTAAAAATACTCATCATTCATTCCCACTTTTACATGAGTATTTTTGTGAGTAAGTAGCAATACTTCCACTCAAGTAGATTTCTAGGCTACTTTGACCACCTCTCTGTGACAGCACCATTTTTCCATAAGCAACACCAAAGCAGGTCTGTGCATATGATACTAGCCATTACTTTTTCCAATCACAACTATTAGGCAAATGCTATCATTTCATCAATTCCTGATTTGGACTCATGAATGTTGATTAGTTTTGGTAAACAGCTCAATGTAAGAACAGTTCATTGAATGATGAGCTAGGTGGCAAGCCAATTTTCCGTAAAATATATTGTGCAGTGACTTTTTAAATGAAATATATTGTGCAGTGACTTTTTAAGTGAAATGGTACGTGTAGACCGATTCCAATGCTGCAGAGATTGCTTTAAAGTGCTCAGCTACTTGCAACAATCTGATAGTGTAAAACAACTGGTTCCACTCAGCTCATTACTAAAACCAAACAAAGTGCATGGTACAAGAGTATTAGTAATTTGATAATAATGATGAGTCAGTCTGAGCAAGCTCACTTAATGCCAATGAAAGTAAGAAAATGCTCATTAGGAGTTGGCTCTAAAGGCACTAAAAATAAAAAAGAGAAGACGAATGTCAAACTGAAATGTACATTATCTATTTGTAAAGATAGCACCAAAGTACTGTGGAGGCATGATTTATGTCAATACTTGAATATCATTGTAAATATTCATGCAACCACTCAAAAAAGAATCAAATAATTTCTCAAAAGCATCAACATGAATATCACTTACAACAATACAAAAGAGTAGGTAATTTCAAAAATAGATGCTATTTGTATGACATATCCCTGAGATCCAAAATGCTGATCATCCAAAAATGCAAGAAAATTATTGCAAAAATAAATAAAAGTTTGAAAACCACTGTAATAGTACTGGTTCAACAGATAAAAGATCTTACCAATGAGTGAATAAATATGTATAATTCCCAATGTTGTACCACTGTGCTTTCTGGGCTAAAAAGTAAATTCTGGTCTGTGCTGATCCAAATCTAAATCAATACATACACAAAAAAATAATTTCCAAAACAACATTGCTTCGTAATCTAGCACACCTTTTTTCAACTAAGACAATTTTTTAACCAGGCCTGGACACCACACACCACAAGCTTGAAACTGAAAGCAAGTTTTTTAATTTTATGCAGTTGTAGCAAAGCAACATTTTTAGTTAAGTTTTCTTACATTCCACACTGTTGTTAAGAAACAATTTTCACATTCATGAAATACTTTGCAACACTACAAATCTCATCTCAAGATCTTGCCTGGGCAAGATATATATAAATTTAATATTTACACCTATAGTTAGTTCTATAATTAGGAAAACATGACTTTTGAAAGCTGTTACTAACTACAAACAACATTTTTACTAACAGCAGTGGCTTTCTGAGTGAAGAAAATATTTGGTTTAGTTCTCAGTGGGTCACATCACTCATCGTAAAACAGAGTGAATAGTGACAATTTTAACATATTTTTTACTGGAATTTTCAAGATATTGATAAAAGCTGTAAAGTTAGTGTTCAACATTGTTTAAAATCCTGATTCGAAGAGATGACCCCAAACAAAATATTTTTTTTTCTTTACTTTTGAAGGTTATTTGCAAAAATGCAGTGTTCCTATTCACCAGTTCACCCCCAATTTTAAGGTAAATAGGAACAGCTCTTTCAACCAGTGGTTATTTCTAATCTACCCAATATATATGTAAACAGGAATGAGTTTAACTACGGCTGATCAATGCTGCAATGCTAATCACATAGCAGGCTGGAAAGTAACAAGCAAAAACTTGTTTGTACAAAATGAAACATTTTTTAAATAAATACCAAAGACAAAAACCTTCCAGCAGCAAATCAGAGTCAATTAACAGCATTCAAATCCCAAATAAAACCAACCAGATGCCAAGTGATTGTATTTGGTCCTAGGCGGTCCACCAACTGTCCCACATTTGTATAAATGGGCAGCTCTGTCATATACAAAAGGAGGAAGTAATTTTCCATCTGCACAACCAACAAACATCACTGATATTGAAGATTTGCTAAAGTCCATCACTCCAGGTATTTGATACCTTGTTTTGATACCACTTTCTTTTTACCTGGATCATCTTGCAGTTTTGTTTCATCATAGTTTATTATGTTTGATGAGGGAACGTCTCTACAGGTTTGTGCAACATTGGAAATAAAGTCTTTTACAGTAGATGGTGACAATAATGCCCTCATTGGTTCTGTTTTGACATATTCTATGAGAAATTATTTTTTGGTTTCTCCTCACAGAAGAATCAACCTAGTCTTTACTGAGCAGCATATTGTTTTTGAACCTTGAAATGACCAAACCACGTTTATCAAGGTATCCTTTAATCAATTGATAAACATCAATACTACCCAGTGGAATCTAGAAAAGGTGATCCCTGAGAGTGGAACTCCCTCTCTTTTCCTCTGGCCGATGAAGGGCAAACATATCTAAAGACCACAACACAACAAACTTTAAATTTATTTTTATTATTAGGTGAATCATGTCTCTATAAAATTTAATAAGGATTTCAAGTAAAGCTTACTTTTTTGGGGGAAAAGTGATGAAATAAAAGTAGGATTTTGATCTCATATCAGAACTTTTTACTACAATCGTAAAATGGAATGCATTTCTAGCAGTTTATGCGTAAACTTTTTTTGCAGCATTGGGTAGTCAAGCCAGTTACTTTTTAAATTGATCATAAAAAAGGCAGGGCACAAAAACTTAAATTGCCTGCTTTGTAAGATAAATTGTTACACAATGATGTTGGATGAATAAGACTAAAAAAGATTGCTTAAATTGCAATTTGCATAAGTGTTTTTGAAAGTCTTTGGCTTGTGCAAGTAAACTGATTTCCAAATGCCTTACTAATTGGAGTTTAAGACTTATTAAGTAGTGAACTTTATCTTTAAAATGCTGTCTTGTTTCTATTGATGGAGTGATGACTTTAGCTCATCTTGAATTCTACTTTGTTCACTTTATTCTGCCATTTTGTGTGATTCACCAAATTTGAAGATAGAATTGAAATAAAACACGTTCCTACTATGGCTCGAGACTATTTGTCATTTCCTGCAAAGACATTTGTGATCAAAACATTTTCATTAGAACTGTAGGGTTTCAATCTCATTATTGTTCAATATTCCCATGGATTCATGCTAGCGTTCATATAAATTTCAATGTAATTTAACCTAAATATTATTTTTCTCATACTTCGTATTTCCTATATTTTTGATATGTGGTTTCGGTAATAGTTAACGTCTCGCCAAACAACGTTTAACATTCCCAGTTTGAATCTGTATGAAACCAAGACAGACGTGATTTATAAATTTCTTATAGCTAGTTTACAAATATGCTAAAATACTAACTGATTTTTGTATTTTATGTTTATGTGTGATTCTATTTGAATAAGTTTGTGGATTATTAATAAAGTAGGTTTAAACTAAGTGTGATTACTTAACCTTGAACATGCAAAAAACCTACAGAACTAAAATAACATATCAAGGATAAAGCTTTAAATAAATGGTATGAAGTAATTTACAATATTCAAAACATTGAAAGAATATTAAGCCGTTTGCATATTAGATTGATTTTGATGGCAATACTACACTAAAAATTCTTATTGAACATTGTTTTTTCAATGCTGCCTTTTGATCTGACCTGCTACTATGCTACCATTGGCAGAGGCAGAGAAGAAAAATTTTTACCACTTTAAGAAGGCTTGTAAATTGAAATTTTTTTAATATTTTCCTGTGCATCAGAAACAATATAGACTGAAAATTTTGCTGAAAAAATTATAAAAATTTTAATGGAAAAAAGTTTTAAGTGACTGACAAAGTTTTTTTGCGTGAATAAATTTTCACTGCAAATTTGCCAGATATTTTTTTGCAAATTCGCACTTTTTTTGCATTTAAAGGCAGAACTGCTTATAACTGCCCAAACTATTACTGCATTACTTCTGATAAACTTTTCTTTCTCATGGCCCACTTTATCACTTTTCTTGGCACTGTATCAAAAACTTTTTCCATATCAGCAAAACATATGCAACTTCTTGTTTTTCTTTTGATATTCCTCCTGCATTCTCCTCACAATGAATATCGCATTCAATGTTCCTTTTTCTACCATAAATTCACTTGAAAATTGTCACAGACAAAAGCCAAGATTTAAGTTGAGATTGAATCATGCTTCATCTAGATACAAATATCTTAACTGTTAGCACCATACTGCTTACTACACGAATAAGCTCATGCTTGGTTTACGCATAACGGAAATTTCATTTTTACCCAAACCTTTGGCTACCTTAACTAGGTTACTTACAGACTTACGCTAGCAGCCTCACGACTCTCACAATTTTACCTGCTGATTACACTTCACCACCAATAAAACTTTATATCACATAACTCACTCTTCACGTGAACAGTGTTTTACCTCTTCACTAATCCTGCATTCATCGCACCAGCGCAATTGCAGTTTTGCCAATCGCACAAGTCCAGTACAACTCTAACCTTGCCAACAGTGTTGCCAGATTTTCTTCAAGTTTCGAGCCCAAATGGTACTTTTAAACTGGTCCAAAATAGCCCAAGGCCTGCCTGTTAAAAAATATCCGAAAAATTGCTAAGTTAGTCTATACAGGGCCGTTGGCAGAAGAGTCCAGGCCTGGCATCAGCACAGTGTTTGGTCTCCCAGCGATGGCCATAGACGAGTCAGCCTGTGCTTCTGCACGATTTCCAAAAAATCAGGCCAACGCTGCTGCCGCGATCGTTTTGACCCGCAGTTTTGGTAATTTTTTCTTCGGCTAGACGATGATCTCCAAAAAAAAAGGTCAACAATTACCAGTCGGTGTCACATCAACCTGTTGTTTGCCAAATAATGCGTTTTATTGCCAGCTGAGCCTATTTTCGAGCTGTATTTCTTACGAAAATACGCCAGCGAAGGTAACAATCTCCATATCACACACCGTTGTCTCATACTTTTACACTTGTTGTAACTCAAAAACTAGCCCAAAATATCCCAACGGCATAGCAAAAAATAGCCCAAAAACCGCAATTTGCGATTGCCAAATTTTTACGGCAACGTCTATTCCAAACTAGTCCAATTTCGCGGAAAAATCGCGGAACTGGAAACGCTGCTTACCAATCGCACCGGAGCGATTTGAAATCTGTATCGGTACGGTTTGAGATCGCAACTGTGCTGTTTTGCTTATCGGTGCGATTCCGTACCATAGTGCGAATTTTTATTTTACCCCTGTTGTGACTGGGTATATGTTACTTGGTCCTGGCATGAATGTTGCCAACGAAAGAACAAACGAACCGGAAGAGATGCAATTACAGTTGCAGCTCCCCCATCAGTAATGTCGACGTTAAGAACATGGGAAATCGTGAGAACAGTAATGAAAAGTTAGTGTTTTATGACATAACTGATTCTCGTTCCAAAATCAAGAGTACCGTTTTTTAAAGAATATCGATTAAGCTTAAAAAACATTTTAAGGATTGCAACCAGCTGCTATTTTTTCCCCGAGTTTCTGGCTAAATCTTGCTTGCCCCGTTTGTACTTTGGAAGTGGGTTTGCTCACTTGAAACAGCCAATTATTTAAGAAATTTTGTTGGTTTATTTTATGAAGTGCGAGGAAGCATAATTTAAATGATGTGGAATAGGAGAGCGATTTACATCAACCATTTTGTAAACTTTGATTGATAATGCCTACGCACTATGCTTTTGACAAGGAATAGTCAAAATGTACCAAAAGACTTAAGTTTTTCTAAGAAATTGCAATATTGTGAGAGCAAGAAACCAAAATTTTGAATACTGTAGCAACTGTAGCAACTTCAACTACAAACCCCAAGTACAAAGTTGCCAACAACACTTGGCTTTATATAGGGATTGCAACATTCTGCCAGGCGACTAATTATTTCTATCATAATACATACTGAAAGTAAATGGCATTAGCATAATGTTGGTTGTATAGTCGCACAATGTTCTCTGTACTGTTCGTTTTTTACGTCACAGTTACTCTTTATGTTTAGCTAAACATTGTGTCACCGTGATTTAAAAAATTGCCTTTAATACCACTTGTAAGAGAACTTGGCATAAATTTTAAATTTTTGTTGCAAAAGAATATCGACCGTTGCACAGCAGCTGAGATAAATGTTCTGACCCCTTTCCCAACTACCCATTTATGTAAAATAACATTTCCACTTTATCACACATTAAAAACAAATACGAGACCAAAGGAGATATGAAAAAAGATCTTCCGATGGCCGTCCCCGAAATCAAATCTCAACTTGATTTGCTATCTTTTGAACAGAGAGCCAATAATTGTGATTGGACAGAATAAGTTTGAGATTCATAGATTTACTTTCTACGCAACAAGTTTCATACAATTTTATTTTAAGAAATTTTGACAATAACGAGTAACCTTAACCTTACAATTTAGGTAAACATATTTTTCATAAAACTATGCTCAGTAATTTTTGGGTCGCGAGACATTAAGACTCTCTTTTTTGGGTCGCACCAAAAAGTATTTTACGGACCCCTGCTGTAGGCTACAGGTTAAAGTTTTCAGAGAATTTATTTTGTGATGAATCTTTTTGATAAGTCAGATATATTGATGTAGGCTATTCGATAAAAAGCATGATTTCAATGGGAAAGAGTCAAAATGTACCGAAAAACCAACTTTTATGAAGTTGCTTGTTACCTATATCTAGTTGGATAATTTTTTTAACTAAAAATGAAAAATCCTGTATGAGAATCAATTTCTGATCAGCCATTCTGAAATAATCCTTAGCCCTGACGAATAAAAGTCACATATTGATGGAAAGCAATTTTCTAGGCTTTCAAACGACACTATAATAGTTAGTATCTTATATTCTTATTATAATCTATTGGTAACAAACTTATCTGTTAACTTCTCAATATACAGTAGCTCTTCTGGTGTAATTAAAAGTTAAAATGATCTTTATTTAGATTTAAAATGTACATAAAATTCATAAAAACTCAACGTTTTGAAAAACTAAAATCAGTTTTTCTTCGTCAGGAGTGACTAAAGTTCAAACACAGACAACGGTTACATAGTAATCAACAAAACGAAAAGGAGAAAAGAAAATTATGGTAATAAACAAAAGCGGCAGCGACAACTGGCGGTCAAAAATTTATAAATTCGTACAATCCGGGATAAAAACTGTTCATTTTATTGTTAAAAGAAAAATCAGTTTTGAATATATAAAATGATTTTAAAAACCATCTTTTCTTTAGTCACTTTCAATAGCCAAAATTTCAGAGCTTTCCCAATCAATCCGGTGTCCATTTAAGCAAACGTGTTTCACTAGAGCAGATTTCTTTTTTAATTCTTCATTTGTTAGTTAGGCAATTATATCAGGTTTGACGTCCCTTTGATGTTCTTTGCGTCGTGTTTTAAATGATCGACCAGTCTCACTAACATAAACACCTGTGCATTCTAAACATGTAATCTTATATACAACACCGCGTTGATCAAATTTGTTGATTTTATCTTTTAAACTTGGCAAAAGCAAAATAAACTTATCTGTTTTTACTCAGCTTACCACTTTATGGAAAGGTGTAAAAAGTTACAATAAAGGTCTTTAAGTTCAATTTGTTTAGTACAAAAACTAATACTGGTAGTAAAAGTACAAATAATGAATTTAAATAACTCTTACTTTGCTAAAAAAAAGTTTGTGAAACGATTGAGAAATGAAGCTATAAATTAGCTTTAAGTAAAATAACTTTGTAAAGATTTTGCAATTTAAAAAATGCATCTTGATCTATGTTAGCGAAAAACTGTGTTCATGGTACCAGACCCACTATGACATCATAAAGCGAATTTGAAGCGAACAAAAAAAGCGAAGAAGCATGCTTTGATAGCTTGAAATGCGTAAAAAATCTGTTGTTGCATTGCCAATTGAACTTAAATTGTTGTAAAACGTTGCTAATACCTCCCAAAAAACCGTTTGGTTGCATTTCTACGATGAGTACTTTTTGTTTGAATTAAGAAAACAAATTTTACATTTAGTCTGTAATTATGACCTTATGGCAGATCCTAAAGAAATTAAATTTCTTGAAATTGGTAAGTCGCCTACTCGCTTTCGTTTATAAAAAATATTGTCCTTAATTATGACGCCATCATGACGTCACCATCGTTCTTATTATGCTATCACACCTGGTTGATAATCAATCGTTTTAAGTTTGATGCTTGGATATTTAGTAGTATTGGAGGAGTTAAAACACTTACACACGAAGACGGAATTGCGCTTTGTTTTATAGATATCAAATTTAAGTAGAGTTACCACTAAACTAAGTTATTTTTCAAAGCTAAGTAGGGTTCTGTAGGCCCTATCTTTTTGTGAAGCTATACCTATAATTTTTATAAGCTAGTCTAAAATGAAAAAAAAAGAATATTATGAGTTCACTGGAAAAGAAATACAAATTCGATAAAGTTATGGGGTGCAGAAGCAATGAGTTTTCTTTGAACCAAAGCTATTGAACTTAGGAGCGCATTCAGGAAGGGGACACGGTGTCACGAACCCTCTTTTGTGCCCAGTCATTGCCGCATACAGTTTTGTTGGAGTAGTCCATAGCTTGAAAACTTCATCTCAAAAAAGGTCGAAGGTCTATAGGTTTGTTTGCACTCAAAAATAGCAGGTACAAAAGCGGCTGGAGAAAACTTGATCTTCAGAAAAAATTTTGGGTTTTGTTTGATGCTGAAAATATCAAAAAAGGTCATCAAAAATATAAAAGGTCACCGACTTTGTTTTGGAACTAAGCAAAGCACTGTGGCGTAGCGAAATGAGCTAATTAGGCCAACTCTACGTGAAGACTCACAAATTCATTTATAATTCTTCCGCGCTATATTGATCAAAATAACCCTAACCTCCCCAACAAAAAATTCTGACTGTATCACTGATTACACTCCAACATGCTCAGTAAAATGAAATTCGTTGTTTTGTAAGACTATAATATCAAAAGAACAAAAGTTTAAAACATGGTCAAGTAAGTGTTCAAAACGCTTTTATAAGTGGCTCAAAGTATTTCTGCTTAGCACAACTTGTCAGAGAGGGAGGCCCAAATGGTTTTACATTGCCTTACTTGCAAGGCAATTTGTGCCGTTTGAAAGAAATCCAAATTCCATGAAAACTAGAAGTATAAACTAGATGTATTTTTCTAAAGAATTTATAAGTATAAATTAGAAGTATTTTATAATTAATAATTCTGAAATTTTAAATGATCTATCTCGTTGACTTCAGGTTTTAGAAGACTTTTAACGTTAGCTTGCTCAATACGTCTGACTTTTCTCTACAGTTACGAAAAGTCGTTAGTACTAGTAGTATATCAAATATTTAATAGCTTGTTCCAGAAATCACACAACAATCACTTTGGCGCCCCCTCTTGTACAACTTTACATTTATTCTTCCATACAAGTGCTGTAATAAACGAACAAAGTAAGAGAAATGATTGCCTGTTTCAATTTTGAGCGCGTCACTTCCTAAGTACATGCTCAAAACAGGGCAATAAAACGTTGTTAGGGATTTCTAAAAGTTTGGAAAAAATACAACGGCTGTGTGCTACCACCCTTGATATTTTTCTATCCGATACCCATCAAAAAACGGTGCTCTGATTTTGTAACGTAAAATGGCCATGTTGCGTCTACTCCTGGAATCGAACCGGTGACCCGATTCAGGATGAGAGGCTTAAATCTTACAGTTTTGTGTTTGCTCTAAGCCGGCTTGCTTGCAATTTGTTCATTTGTGTGTGTGCTTTTAAGAACAACTAGTATAATTACCACCGGCGTTGGCTATTTTTGAAACTAAATATGAGCAGCGCAGCAACAAATGCTGCAATTGTATGTGATAAAACATTCGTATTAATCAAAATATTTCAACTTTGGAACTGGGCAAAAACTTCTTTGAAACCGTTTCTATATTTGTTTTTTGGAATATCAATCATTTAGCAATACAACCCGTTTTTGGTTGTGCTTTAGCCATTCAATAAAAAGGTGAAACGATGCGAGTTGCTGCAGTTTACCAGCTAAGAAAAAACAGAGGAAAACGCGCTTCAGCTCTTATGTAACAAAACTGATCATAAAGCACAATTCTGACGTTACAGGCAATGTCGAAAAACATCAATTTTTTTTCTGTTCTCACAACTACCGTTTGAACCGATATTCTTAACCTACACATAGGCTACTGATGGGGCCCAGCAATTGTAATTATTTAGCTGTAAATACTTCACTTTAGATTTCTCCTCAAACTTTAGATTTTATTTGTCATTAACATAAAAGAAAGTAGACTTATTTAATGTATTTTTTTGAAATCGAACTATAGGTTGCAGTCAAAACAACTTTGTTCGAATTAAGATGAAAATACTGCAAAAAACTGAAAGATTAAAATTGAACAGGGCCGGCCTTAGGCCATTGCAACCTATGCGGCTGCAGACGGCCCAGCACTTCCATAGGCCCCGCGCCAATTCTAGGTGTAAATTATTAAATTTAACCACTATAAATTGTAATCATGTATAGGTCAGCGAGTTTATTCTGTTTTTTATGTTTTTATTTTGTTCATTTTTTTATTCTGTTTATGTTTTGCAGTTATATAGTGTAAGATGGATAGAAAATTACCGAAAAGTTCAAAAGAGGTTGGTAGAAAATATGTATCTGGCAAGAAAAAGAAGGAAGCAAATCAGCCTTCAGCTTATAAACAACAGGGCGCTTCACATAAGTTTTTAAACAATCAAAATCTGAAAGTGAAAACGTGGCCACTTCTAGTGAGACAGTCTTAACAGATTCTGTGAGAAATGCAGAAACTGCAGTGGTGAATGTCGTAAGATAAGACAGTGATGCATCACTAACAGCTAATCAACATGTAGTTATGGGCAATGAGCAAAATGTTGTCGATCCATTGAGAAATCTAGATGATCCTGCCATGTGGCCAGAGAAAATTGAAAGATCTTGTATTGACTATTTGTTGCAAAAAGGTCCACCTGAGATTATTTGGACAATTTTCTGAAAAACAAGGATGGTAGGCATTTCTTTGAAGTGCATTGCGTACGAAAGCTGAGCACTCGTGAAAGTATTTTGCGTCCCTGGCTGATATATTCTGTGTCAGCAGACAAGATCTATTGTTTCTTTTGTAGCCCATTGGGAAAGAAAAAAGCTCCTTTGTAAATGAAGGATTTGACCAGAGGCAGAGCTGTACTACAAGGCTAGCAGAACATGAATAATTGCTTGGGCATTTAGATGCCATTATGGCGACCTTGCGAGAAACGGACTTTGGATCATCGATGTTTTGTTGAAATCATCTGGGTGACTCATAACATTCTCGTTCTGTTCGTACGCTCGTTGTTGTACTGTGTATTGGTTGCTGTAAATCATTAATTGGCCTAAAACTGGTCCTAAAAGAGTAACCCTAGTTACATATCATGCTGCAACAATACTGGGTGATTAAGCCGTATGGCCAGGCGTGGTTCTATCGGACGTGCGGCAGAATGACCTAGTAAACAAGCATATGAAGAGAAGCATCGTTTATTTCATTCATTCGAAAAAATTCAATTTCAAATTCAATTCAATGAAATTCGCTTCAAAACTCATCGCAATTTCATTCGTGCTTCGACGTTGCGTTTATGATTTGAAATATATTCGTTCTTGGAGTCCGACGTGATCGACGTTTCATTTCCCCATACGATGAATAGTTGCTGTGAAGCTGGAGCAAGACCAAGGAAAAAACAGGCACTTGAAAAGATTCGATAGGAGATGCTTTATTCTGAAACTAAATGTTGGAATCAAGTTTTTCAAAACTAGCTGTGATTGTACAATTTCTATTGGAGCGCAATTTAGCTTTCAGAGGGTCCGTTGAAAGAATTGGCAAGCCATGTAAAGGGAATTTCGTGGGTCTTGTAAAATTACTTGCAAAGTGTGACCCAGTAATAGGAGAATATCTTTGACCCATCACCAATGCAGAAATTCCTGATCATTACCTGGGAAAGAGGATTCAAAACGAGCTCATTACTGTAGTAGTTAATGCTATCCTTCGAGATATCAAGAATGTAATATATTTTTCCGTAATATTGAGTTGTACTCCAGACATAAGTCACAAAGAGCAGATGTCATTAACTATCCGGTACGTATCAGATGGGGTTAAAGTGGAAGAGCCTGTGACTGTACATGAATATTTCATTGAGTTTCTTCCTGTGAAAAGTACGAGGGTCAGTCAATAAGTAATGAGACTTTCTCAATTGCTTTTGTGTTTTTGTAGCTAAGCAACTCAAATTTTATGTGATGATTATGAATGGAGTTGTCATCTCATTTACAACAAAACTTGTTTATTTTCAGATTACTGTAGGTGTGATGATAAATTGAAATGACTACTAGGCTAGCAAACAGCTCATCGTTGGAACAAAGAGGAGTCATCAGATTTCTGTTGGCAGAGAGTGTAAAATCATGTGAGATTCTGTCTAGAATGCAAAGACAATATGGTCCTTCCTGTATGTCTAGAGCAAACTTCTACAAATGGGTGCAAGCATTCAAAGATGGACGCGAAAGCATTACTGATGATCTGAGAAGTGGAAGACCTGTGGATGTCTCTACCCTAGAAGCAGTACAGGCAGTTGAAGACCTGATCAAATCTGATAGAAGGGTCACTTTAGATGAAATTGCTACAAAATTGGACATCTCCCATGGCACAGTGTACGCAATTGTGCGTGAGAAGCTGCATTTTTCAAAAGTCAGCTGTCGCTGGGTTCCCAAGATGTTAACGGATGATCACAAAATGCAACGCCTGATGGCTTCCAGAGCATCACTACGCAGATACAGAAAGGAGGGAGATGCATTTCTGTCGAGAATAGTGACAACTGATGAGACCTGGGTTTTTCATTATGAACCTGAATCGAAACGACGATCAATGGAGTGGAAGCATGTTTCTTCCCCAGTGAAGAAAAAATTCAAATCTCAGAAAAGTTTAAGGAAAGTCATGCTCACTGTGTTCTGGGACAGAAATGCTGTGAGCAACTGGCTAAGGACCCAGTCCACGGAATTTTATGCCAAAGGAATAGACAATCTAATATCAAGATGGAACAAGTGTGTTGCAAAGGAGGGAGACTATGTTGAAAAATAAAAAAGCATTTTTTGATTACCAGTCATTGCAAACTTGAGTTATTGAGAAAGTCTGATTACTTATTGACTGACCCTCGTACTACCGGACAGGACTTATGCGATGTACTGGTGAATGAGCAAGAAAAGCTTGAATTAAATGTTCAAAATATTCGTGAACAAGGTTATGATAAAGGTGCCAACATAAAAGGCATCCACTTTGGAGTTCAAAAACTGCATATTAATAACAGAGCTTTTTTTACTTCATGTGCGTGTCGTAATTACAATCTGGTTGTAGCAGACATGGCTAAAACATGCCCTGATGCGTCAACCTTTTTTGGAATTGTACAACGCGTGTACACCATTTTCTCAGCTTCTACAAAGAGGGGTAGAAAGCATGTTTCCAATCTACCTATAAAGCCTCTGTGCAAAACAAGATGGGAATGTAGAATTGATAGTGTCAAAGCACTTCGTTATTAATTGCCTGAAATTTGTGACGCACTCGACAAAAGAGCTGAAGAGGTTGATGATGCGATGATTACAAGCGAAGCAGAAACACTGTGTGAAACATTGAGTCAGTGCAAATTCTTAGTGTCGCTTGTGTTATGGTACGACTTGCTTCTTTAAGTCATTTTTGTGAGTAAAGAACTGCAAGGTGGAAGAGTAGATTTGAGCACTGCAATGGATTCGTTCAACAACTTGATGACTTGGCTATGGAAACTGATAGTTGATGGGTTTGTTCAGATTCTTGTTACAGCAAATGAATTGGCTGAAGACATGGAAGTTGTTGCAATCTTTTCAGCCAAACGTCAAAGGAAAAGGCAGTATGATGAATCTACGGAAGGCTTTACACCTGGAAATGCTGAGGATGACTACAGGCTAAATTGCTTCAACAGAATTGTGGGCACTGCAATCCAGTTCTTGCAGCCGAGATCTGAACAGCTAAGGTCAAACCACAATTTATTTGGGCTTCTTGTTGGCTTCAAGAGCCTTCAGCGTGATGACATACAAAAGTCTGCAGAGAGCCTCGAGCAAGCATTGACGTCGTCAACAGACCAGTCGGCAGATATAAGTTGGCAAAAATTAGCTGATGACGTGGAATCGTTAAAACATATTCTACCAGATACTGCCAAAACCTCGGTGGAAACTTTGACTTATTTGTCCATTAATGAAAGATACACTGCTTTCCCAAACTACTTTGTTGCACTCAGAATATTTTTAACAATACCTGTAACTGTGGCATCTGGTGAAGGAATCTTTTTAGCCTCAAACTACTCAAGAATTACTTGAGGTCAACAATTCAGGAAGATAAATTGAACAACTTGGCAATTCTTGCCATTGAGCGTGACCTATGTAGAAAACAGAATTTTGATAACTTCGCTACACGCAAGGCTCGTAAAGTAAAATTACGTACTTGGTAATCGTGATTATGTACTTGGTAAAAAGGTAATAAAAAGTAAAGACAAATTGATTTTCTATAACAAAATCTTAATATTATCAATAGAAGTCACACGTCGCCTCAATTTTAAAGGAATTTGAAATTGAGATAGAACCGAAAGTTCTATTGATAATATTATCATATATTAAAAACGCGACAATCCTTATCCCTAAGCAGACTGATCCCGGCGCAATCCGTTTTACATAGGGCCCCGCAATAGTTGAGGCCGGCCTTGGAATTGAAATATCACAATTTTGACCAAACATTCCTGTTTAGATATTAGAAATTTCTAGAAAACTTGGTGCTCCTAAATATTTTTTCTGGCTATACCCCCTGGAAACGGTTTAATTTGTATTCAATATTTATATAGTAGAAGCAGAAATCGTTACTACTTTGAAAAATTTACATCATAAAATATACTAACTTTTCTGCTGCAGTATACGATAAGAATCATTGATAAGTTAGGCTGAGTGGGTTCAACGCAAAATTTAGGCGTGGTCCACAAAATCAATAACTCATGGTATGAGGTTTATAACTACAAAGAGATGAGGAACCATTGGCCTAAAGGTTATCTGAGCTATGAAGCAGTGCTTGTAAAATTCTCCGTAGGGGTTCACCAAAGTCTACACACTTTGAAATTAAATGTGAAATACTCCAATCAGCATATTTCGTACGCCTGTAACGTGTTTGTATCGCAGTGGAATTTTATTTGAAACCGCTTTGTCTATTTTGAGATCTCTTGGCCGTCTGAGTAAGCGGGTTTTGAGTAAATGGCAGTCTATTTTGAGGAATTAACCGCATCTTTTTGTGAGCAAGTGTTGGCAGAAGTTTTTTGTTTTGCAAGTTTTAGCCTGACGTAGATTTGCGAGGATCGCTTGCAATCAGATATAGCTACAAGACTGCTTCCAAATCACTACAAATCAAAGGAATCTTATCGTATTTTTAGTAAGCACAGTAGGCGCAGCACAGGCATAGTAGGCATAGTACAGGCATATTAGGCATAGTAGAGGCATATTAGGCATAGTAGAGGCATAGTAGAGGCATAGTAAAGGCATAGTACAGGAATAGCACAGGCATAGTAGGCATAGTGATGATAATTTGAGCTTATAATGTGAAATCTCATTGCACCCTCTCAATGCTTAAATCTAAACTCATAAAATTAATTTTTTTTTGAAAAGAAAGAGGTAAAGCTTCTTTATATTGGAGCGAATGGTTTTCGGACGCACACCTCCCCTGCTATCTTTGTACCGGTACTATGTCCACTATGCCCACGATGCCTGTACTATGCCTGTACTATGTCTACTATGCCTACTATTCCTGCACTATGCCTACTATTCCTGTACTATGCCTACTATGCCTGTACTATGCCTACTATGCCTGTACTATGTCTACTATGCCTGTACTATGCCTGTACTATGCCTTCTATGCCTGTACTATGCCTACTATGCCTATCTATAACCACCCGAAAAAAGGTACTGTGGAACATTTCCTAATTTTGTGACCAACACCAAAATTTTTTCTGTTGACCGCGAAACAAAAGCGATGTGTTTGTATTCTACACATTTCCAAAAGCAAATGAAGGTTTTTTTCTTTCCGTGTTCTTTCATGTACTTTCATAAAGATGCCACTGGTAAAAGCATAGCATTTGAAATTTTCTGGTGTTTGCTTATTAGAAAATAAATACAAATACAGTCTGGCTCTATGGAAGTGAAAGGAGTGTCAAAAGTGTAATCGAAATATTATAGAAGTTGAGTGATTGTTATGTTACCTGCTGCATGGCCGAGCAGAAGGGCATTTGCATTAAAGCTGATGTTTCAAGTTCAAACCATAGCTTGCGTCAACTACCAAACATTGTAAGGTGACTGCTGACTCAAATATCGTCTTGTCATTTCCAATCTTCTAAACTACGTTCATCTTTTTTCTAATTATTTTAAATAGGTAAAATTTCTAATTATTTTACTTCAATGCAGGAACAGCTAAAAAGTCAAAAGTGCATCGAATGTGTATGGCTGCGTGATTGAAAAACGAACAGCTAGTTTTTGTTACTTGAACAGCAAATACGCACTTAGGATATCGATAATTCTTAAGTGCCATTGTTACATCGAGAATGCAACCGCTACACATTATTTCTATGTTTAAAATGTTCAAATTGCTCTTTTCCACCAAAATTTAAATTTTTTGACGGATGTATAAGATTATAATGATTTTATGATATCTAACAAATCTATACATAATTTTCTTTTATCAGACATATGACAATCCAGTGGTACAAAATGGCGAATATCAATATAACACCTGAAGAAGTGTTCAGTAAAATTTTGAATAAACTATCTTACGAAGAAAACAACCTTGAAGACATAGCCTTTTTAGCTTCCGATGACTATAAAAACTCCAAGGATCGTTTGAATATCACATGACGCCTCTAGAGGGAAACAAATTTGCCGTATTAGTGTTATCATGGTGGGAAGGATGAAAGATCGGCTACACATGCCTATCGTTACAGGGTGAATTTTCTACTTAAAAGTATTAGAGTTTGCACGCGTTTAATGTAACAGATTTTTGTAGCAAATCAAAAATTTAGTTTGCTTGAGTATTTTTTTTATACGACTCGTCACACACTTACTTGGACAACTAGATAACTGCAGTTGGCTAATTCGGTGAATTACAGCAAAAAGTCGCTAATTCAGATCTAATTTAAAAAACTAAAAGCCTCTAATTCAAATCTAACTTTAAAAAATTCCTGATTCCAATTCTAATCTAATTTTGAAAAAGTTCCTGACGGAAGAGTCGGCTCTGAAAAAGGAGAAGATCTTATTTTCGTTAGGGATCACCTGCGCTGTACCGGGGCTATCCCAATCAAAGCCCCTCCCAAAACTCAGCGCTAGGCTCCTTTCCCACTTTTGCCGTGCAAGTAAAATGAATAACGTAGGACAATCGTTGGCCAATGTATAAGTTAGCTCCGGCCGCGTTGCATAGAGCTTCTCTAAAAATAAGTTTGATAAAGGCGATTTAAAAATCAACTTACATTCATAATGTATCAGCAAAACTGTAAGCCATGCTTTATTCAAAACAATTCAATGATATTTTTTGCATTTATTAAAGCAGTTAAATAAAAAAAAAAAAAAAACATAAAACAAACAAAACACTTTTCCCAAAAACTTGAAAAAAGATCCCTGCTCATTTTCAAAATGCTTTACGACGAGCTTTCTAGGCGGCAAACACATTTACAATGTGATAAAGAGCTAAATCTTGCACACACGCTCTTTCGAGGGAGATCATGCTAATGACGTAATGTCTTTCATCCATCATGGTGGATCTGTGAAAGATTCTTATTAGTTTCAACTTGCTGAAACTTCTCCCAGCACCTGCCACCGAGACTGCTGAACATGCCAGCAAAGTCGAAGAGCTATACGTAAGTTTGGATAAACTTTCAATTATTGTTTTCGATATATATATATATATATATATATATATATATATATAGATCAGAAAATCTTTGTTTTTTTCTTACAATGACCGCAAATTGTTCCAATTTATCATTTATTTTCAGAGGGTTAATATTTCCCATAGTTTTGTACGAATGTTGACATGTAGTGGAAAGGCGGTTGTGCTGGTACTCTCGCAAAAGATTTTCTTGATTATAAAGAAAATCAAAAATTGCACCCATCGTATGTATTTTCTCAAAGCAGTCAATTAAACAACATATTGAATGACCTATTAATGGCAAAAAGAAATTTGCTTTAAAATAATCTTCTTGTGACATTTCACAACTTTCTTCCTCTGTTTTATTCTCCTTTTTTTTCTGGATCTGCTTTCCGCAAACCAACTATCAATCTGCAAAAGCATTTCGCGCGTACATGTCACCGTCCTATTGCAACCAATATAGCGATATTTCTTTAACACTTTCTCAGTTGCTTTTGATTTCTGTTTCGACTACTTTTAATGAAACACCAGAGATTGGCATCACTTTGTTGGTTTTGTTGATTTGGAAAAGAAGGTCATGACAAATGACAGTAGACAAAATGAATCTCAATGATTCAGTTCTAAGTATCAAAGCACAGACATTATTAACTGTTTTACCATCCTTTTTTTCTAAGCAATGACTTTCCAATTCTTTCAAGCTTTGAACACGTCAGCCGAATGATATCGCAAAGTTGAGATGCGGTGGATCCGTCTCTCCCAGCGAGTAGCAAATTGCGATTTGAGTAATAGCGGCACATTCTTTTTTAGCATGATCCAGCATTGCGTGGAAGATATAAAGAGCACATACAATGGCGTCAACACCCAAAAATGGCGTCAAACCGCATTTTATCTTTGTTCAAAACCGCATAGTGAAAACTGTTTCTTTGTTTCGAATTACAGTCAAAAAACTAACGTATACAGTTAGATTAAAGAATAAATTCTGCATCTATCTGAGCAAATACTTATTTGTTATTGAAAGCGGTTTAAAAGTTATTAGCTGCCAAAGTGCTAGGATCGAATCGAACCCCCCCCCTCCGAACTTAGAAGGCACAAAAAATCCCGGTACATATATGGTTAAATAGTTGATCTCAAAAAATTTTCTTGTGGAGAAACAAACAAAAGAGCGCCGAAATTATGATCCTAGATTGCTATCCTTTATTTACTTGTAAAAAAATATGGTATCCGCATTTCAACCCGTTTTATCCTGAATTAATTTTTTTAATGTGTTTTCAAACTTCTAGAGGTTTGTAAGCAGGCCTGCTATTATCAAGTTAACTCGCTACAATTTTTTAATTTGAGGATGTGTAATCTAGTGTTGGAGAGACTCGAATCAATGACCTGACTCGAGTCGGGGAAAAAAGGCTCGACTTGATTCGAGTCATTTGCACAAAATGACTCGACACAGGTGACTAGCGACTCGACTCGATATTTGAATAGTATGATCATAGACTTGAGTCTAAGATTCGACTGTTCTGCTGATAACGCAATTACTTGAATGAAAAAATTTTCTGTCTTGGAAAGTTTGATTTCTTAAAGATTGTATCTTGGAAATTTGTGTGCTTAAGAATAATTATTTTAGACACTTGCAAATCTGGTATTGCGTAGCATTTGAAAATGTTACAGCTTTCTATAAATAACTAAAATACACTTAAAACTTCGAAAACTTGCTATATTTTAAAGCCTCTAGCTTCTTGTCGGTCACCAACTGCACTGAAGAGATCTGATAGGTCGAAACAGTGTCACTGTCTGCAGTTTGCTAAATGCATCGCTGGCGTCTTGTATTACTCCAAGAGTTTGTTACCACTGGGCTGTGAGAACACTATTGTTCTTGCAGTTGTTAGACTTAGCGCACCCTGTGACAACCGCCACTCATTCACGAGTGATACGGCTTTGCAGATTACTGACAGACCATCCACTACAGCGGACCCAGTATAAGTCCCACAAGTGTGACGATCTAAACTGTGCGTTATTTAAAGTCTCTAGCTTTTTGTCGGTCACCAACTGCACTGAAGAGATTTAATATGTCAAAACAATGTCACTGTCTGCAGTTTGCTAAGTTTGGCATTGATTTGACAAATTTTCTATTGACAGTAATTTGCATGAGTTGTGAATATTTTGTTTCGTATCTCATGTTTTTTATTATCATTTTGCCGCAATACCTCATGGTCGTCCCATAAACCCATCGACAGCAAAAGTAAATTGCGAGCTGATATGTAGTGGTAATAGCAGCAGCAGCAGCAGTAGTAGTACAGTTTTAATCCGGCTTTGTCCCCTTAACGGAGATGGCCGGAGTTGAATAATTTTTATATGCATATTCTATGTGATTTATCAATCGTGCGTGATACGCTGCGCAGTCATCACTGGAAGCATTGCAGTAGTAATAATTTGTTGTAATATTAATTTTGTCTTTGTCCAAAACTGCATAGTAAAAAACAAAAAAAACTGCATTAGGAAAAAAAGGAGAAGATGGTGAAACGATGTACGTTTAAGCATGCATATTTGATTTAGTACGACCAGTTAAATTTTGAGTTAGCACAATGGTGATTGCATGTAAATCAACACAAACGCAAGTAAAAAGAAAACGCATCATTGCGAGTAAGACAGATTTATATACAAAATGATACACTAGAATTTGAATGATGTACTGCCATTGCAAAGTGGTGACCCTAACTAGTTAGACTATCAGTTCCGACACTATGTTTGAGAATGACAAGGAGGGGGGTTGGCAACGACAGTTAAACGAACTGCTTCTTTGTGTCTCAAGGCCGATATCTGAGTTGCTGTCTGCAGTATTAAGTTTTATCTCAAGAAGCACAGTTTATAAGAAATGCTAATACGCAATTTCTATAGATGCTACATCACTTGGACGGACCAACGATTAAAATTGTTATGTGGTAAAGCCTAAAGAAAGTTTAAAAATGGATTACTATGAGCTAAAGAATGTAAGAAATATCAACAAAAACCTTCAGAAGTTGTAATAGCTGAAGGGAATTTTAAAGTATTCGAGTCTCTATGTTATTGCGCATAAGTCCGTTGCTAAACATGGAAAAGTTAAAAAATGACAATCTATATCAGAGCTACTCAACTAATTTTTGCAAAGGTGCAATTGGACAGGTTCAGTATTTTCAGGGGTCCAGTAGAATTTTTGACTTGCAATGATAGAAACGAAACTATCTTTGCCAATAAATACAGAAAAATACTTAGATTTTCTCTTAATCTACACCCTCTGCATCAAATATCGAAATCAAAAATAAAATTCTATTCTACCAATTTCGTGAAAAAAGTGCATTTCTTATTTTTAGCCAGTCCTTAAAACTTGGTCTGCAGAAGTAACGGCAAATCAAGGCGGTGGTAAGGGTTTGGTCATGGTATCACACTGTAAGCTATCGTGTGTGGCAGTAAGATCTGCCAATACAATGCCTGATTTATTTTCTTCAAAGCGGTGCTCAACATCATAGGTTTGTTTAAGCACTTGGTCGGTTATTTATTGACAATATCTAAAGCCAGCTTGTTTGTCAAGAAGTTGGGGTTAAAAACAGGTTCTAGGCGCCTCAAGAGTAACCGCTCGAAAAGTTTGTGATACACATTCTGCAGCGACATGGCCTAGAAGCTCTTTCAGTCATCAGCTATTTTGGCAGATTTTGGTACCAAAATAATCGTGGCCAGTCGCCATATTGTGGGGGTTGTTTGGTAAGTCACGCAGGCTGTATAGAATTTTTGAAGCCTTTTTGTCTCCAAAAAAGTTTATCTTAAAAACTGGTGCACTTCATTAGGTTTGTACGCCCTGAATTCTGGTATACCCTGAATATACTATACACATGGCGGACAAGCACTGCTATAGATTTGGACCTATGACATATTGTCACTTTAATACTTTCCAAAGTAATATAATTTTTAATCATCAAAACCGGAAATGAATTTATATCAACTGCCACCCAGCGCTTTAACTAGAATGCTATGTTTCAATGCAACCCATAGCGACTAATGGTTGCTTTGATTCATATAATACCTGAAAGATGATTACACTTATAATTTGTGAGCTCTAAAAAACAGAAAAGCGTGAAATAGCGTTTGTAAGTAAATGAAAGATTTATTGTAGCTTAAATTGATGCGGCGCTCAAGTCGAGCTTGAGGTCACATCATCAACAACAATTTTTGAAGATACGCATAGTCTGCAGTAATGTTTTTACATTAACATTTTGAAACGCACAATCACTCCAAAATTGTCGAAGAATTGTTACGTTTTTGCCTTAAAACATTAATCAAAAGACAATAGAAACGGCTACTTTACTTAAAAATTTTTGGGTTAAGAGTGAGCATACAGAGGAGCTGACGACTTTCCCTTAAATTTAAGACTTACAGCAGCGTAAATACCGATAATATGACTGTAAATAGCGAAAAGCCGGATGTCACTTTTTTATAATTTTAGTTGGTTTTGCTCCTGGGTCAACGTAGCGTAGCTTAGTTGTAGGGTAATGACAAATGTACACTAACTGAGATTCTACAAAATTGGCAAAAAAATAATCCTTTGTTTTAAAGCAAGCAAAACTTTTCCATAATTGAACTACAACCACATAATTTTTAGTGATGACGGAAGCTGATACAAGGCATAAAGTGAGTAAAATTTCAAAAAAAAACTTCAGAAATAACAGAAATACTAAATTTTGAGCCTAATCATGACTGTTTGTTTATTACATTGTTTTTCATGGAAAAGTTGTTTTGTTTAGTTCATCTTTAACTTGTCAAAATGTCAGTAGCCTGCTTGCTGAAAATAACGATATTTTTATTGCAGTCTACGTGTTTGATTCTGTATTGAAAAAGTAGGAAATATTATTCTTTACTTTTTTTAAGAAAAAAGTATTTACGTCAATTTACAAAACGAGTCCATTTTTCAGCCAAACCTGTATTTACTTGAAAACGTATTCTTGCCTGATGCTAGTGGTGGTCTTTCCAAAGTGGGGTTGAGCAAGAAATTAACCCTATTCGGCCCAAGAGATTCGTGTCGTGCTAAGTCCAATGGGGGGTAGTTTTTGCCCGCAAAGTTTGAACCATTTTATCTTTTGAACTATACCAAGTAGAAAAACGATTAAACCTGGAAACGTAAGAAGATTTTGTGTTATTGTGTATTTGTGTTTAACAAGTTTCTGAAACTATTGCTTGTAGAAGAGAAAGCAATCAATCTTGAAGGCAAGTCAAATTTTGATAGTTGCAGTTGGTTCTCATTTAAAAGAAACAAATATTTCTCATTCACTTCTCCACTCTTGACAGCAAGACAAATCGACTACTTAGCCCAGTTGCGCTTGGCTGGGTCATGTAAGGTCAGCGAACTGTAGTAACCTATGAAACCCAACAATAGATCGCCGCTGAACAGTTTATAATATTATAGTAGGCATCTGCAACATTAATTACTGGTATACCAAATATGAAATTTTAAATTTCGACACCGACCGTGTCAATTTTTTAAAACAAAGTTTAACCCTTTCAGTCTTGAATTAAAATAATTCTTCAAAAAAGTATTTTTAGTGCTAGATTTTGTTTGATTAGACGACCGTAATCACAAAAATACCAATAAATCCTTTGTGCTCTTTAGGGGAGTAGATTTTGGGCGAAGGGGATCCTCAGATCCCGTCAGGACCGTAGGAGATAATCTCACTGGTCAAAAAAATAAACTTTGTTTTAAATTTTTTTCACGCTAATCTAATAGCAATCTTTAATAAAAACAAATAGGCATTATCAATTTATGCAACAATGTTACACTTCACTTCCAACAATAACTCTGACGAGTGATAATCAACAAAGCAGTTTTTTGAAGCGTTGCAGCAAAGATGGACGTTGCAATTAGCACAGACGCAAGAAGATCTAGCTTCAACTCTTTTTTCCGAACTCACTTCACATCTGCCTTTTTTGTAAATGAATTGAGGCAGGTGAACCTCAACGTTACTCAGCCTTACTGAAGGTGAGACACTCTATGCTATTTTACACTTTTCTGGAACACCAGAAAATCTGCAGCCCCTAGCAAATCTACGAGTAAGCAGTCCCGTTGCAAGGTCTCTTCGAAACTCTAGGAATAAAAGGTGTTGCTCCTTGCTTGCATTGTGAACAACATAAGTATTGACAACTGCCATGTCAAGCGAACCAAAAGAAATCTATGCCACCACTTCATGCTTTTCCTGTCTATTTCATAAAACTGGCGTAGCATGTCGTGTTTTTCCAACCCACCCATGTTCTGATTGTAGTCTTTTACAACCTGGGGGCAGGTGATAGTTACCTTTGCCCCGTCTTTCTGCTTTCTTTACACTGTAGCAGTTTCAATTTTGTGATAATTTGATATCAGGTGCACTGGTTTGCTGTCTTTTCATTTATAGAAACTGAGTCCATCTGAAGTGCACTTAAAGTCAAAGTCACTTCTTTCGAGTGACTTTTCATCAGCTATAACCGGCAAATCTTTCCAATTTGGTCGTATAGTTCCATTAACCAAAATATTTTTTCTTTTTAGTTTTTTTAACAAAGGAACTGATGAAAAGAAAATATCAAAAAAACTTTGTGGTATTTTCCTTGCAATCAGTCGTTTAACTGATAGCAACATTGCCTGTCAAACCAAGATTTTGAGCTGAGCTTTCTTCCGAAATATTTTACCTGTATACACTTCAAATGTGCAGACATAACCATCATTGTCTGCAACGCACCACAGTTTGTATTCACGCCTAATTAGTTTCATAGGATTGTACTGTTTTAGTGAGGTCCTTCTCTTGAAGCGAATCAACGATTTGTCAACACTGACATGTTTAGTTGGTTAATATTTTTGCACAAAAAGATGATTTAGTCACTTGCACCAGAGGACGAAGTTTAAACATTTTGTCGCTTTGCGATGAATCAATTTTGCTGTTGTCGTTGGGGTGAAGATTGCTCAATGTGTAAAATAACAGTCACGAGTCATCGCTTTCTAGACGAGAGAAATACCAATGTCATTAGCTGTCATCCAAATCCAATAGCACTTCAGCGTTGGGAATTTATGATATCACATCAAAATATTTATCCCAAAAAAATGCACAAAGTTCATCTTTTGTAATGCTTTCCGCTCTGCCTTTTTGAGTGCAATATAAGTTTGTTTGAAAATACAAGCTTTCTATCATCTCCTCATCAAAAAAAATTTGAAATGCATGAATAGGGGTTGCTGCAAAAGTTTTACTTGTGCGATGAGACGTAAAATTGAAGGGATGGATTGTTAATGATTTCGTTCTCCAGCATCGACTTTGTGTATTGGTACTACTAGCCCTACTTGCATTATTACCATTTTTAGCATCTGTACATCGGCTTTTTTGTGGTTTGTAGATGATTGACTTTCTATTTCATCACCACCTTGTGAACATCAAAGTGGATCTGTGTTTTATGTGATGTCTAAGTCTTTATCAAAATTTTCATCAACATCGGTATCAGAGTCATAATCACATGATATCTCTTCTAGCAAAGCTAGAACATTAGATTTATTCAAACATAGCTTTGTTTACATTTTGAAAAATTATTGAAAATCAACAACCTGGCGACATGTTAATATAAATCAGGGGCCTATCCAGGTGGGGGGGGGGAGCTGGGACAGCGCTCCTTCCCCCCGTCCCGCTGAGTAAGTGTATAATAAATTTCTTGTGAAAAACTTTTAAACTTTTCATAACTCACGATTTGTCGTTGACTTCAATTTTTTGTGAGATTTATGTACTCAAATTTACGACTTTGACGTAAATAACGAAAACAAGCATGCTAGGAGAGAAATAAATGAACAAACCAGTCACGGGTGCAAGTTTGCAGTCTTGGTACCGATTTACCGAAGTTGATATAAAAACTTAGCGTACAACCCAGCAGCAATAACATGGAATTAGGTAATAGTTCACGCTAGTTGTTCAAAAAAGGACTTCAGACAAGTAGTTTATCACAGGAGCTTTAGTACAGTAGAAGATACAGGGGGCCTAAGCAACTGTATAACCGGGCGTTAGCTTAGGCTAGGAGCTATGATCTCGCTGCTAGCAATTAAATATATAGCCGGCAAGCCAATTTACTTAGCTACCAGACCAATATTTAGCCTAGGATACCGGTATCAGATTGGTGAGGTAGCGAACTGAAATAAGTTTCCTATAAAATCTAAAACTATTTTTCTTTGCAAGTTGTAAGCGCAAGAAACAGGTTGTTTACATGCTTTTAGGGGACTGCAGAATTTTTAAAAGAAGCGTTAAGGCATATTTAAAACCTAATCAGCGTCGAAGTATGCATATGCTGATGACTAAGCATTGCTGTATGCTTCTCGAGATTGGAAAGCTGTGGAGAACACTCTAAGCCAAAACATCACTACACTTTCAAGTTATCTCCAGACTTGGAGGCTAAAGCTCAGCAATAACGGTGACGGCGGCTTTTTATCTTAACAACAGAGAGGCTAAACGAGAGCTCAATGTTTACAACAATGGCAACCTTTTGCCATCCTGTCCAGTCCTAGCGTATTTTGAGGTAAAGCTGGATAGGTCGCTTACTTTCCGTCACCACCTCGAGGCTTCGCGCAAGAAACTTTCCACGCGAGTTACGCTGTTGAGGCGACTTGCGGGATCTGGATGAGGTGCAGGTGCCAAGACATTGCGCATCTCTGTTCTTCTTTTGGTCTACTCTACCGCTGAGTACTGCGCACCACTTAGATGTCGTAGTACGCCTACTCGCCTAATTGACAGCATTCTCAATGATGCTTTGCGCATTGTCACTGGATGCTTGCGTCTCACAACAACGGAGGACTTGCCTGTCGGCGCAGGTATCCAGCCAGCTGAGCTTCGCCGATTAGGAGCGATACTTTTCTTGGCGAATCGTGCCATCCATGATCCTGACCATGTACTGCACAGACAGTTGGTTGGGAAGCAGGATGCGCACCTGGGGAGACTTAGATCAAGACGCCCATTTGTACCTGCTGCGTGGAAACCATTAGGTAGATGTCTAAACTGGACATCCGCGTGAAGCAGTGGACGAAACATAAATAGAACGCGGACTACTTGGAGAGTACTTCAAGGTTCAGTGCTTTCATTTCCAAGGTCAGTTCTAGTCCACCTGGAACGAGTCTGCCCAGAATATCTTGGGTAAGGCTCAATTGCCTGCGGACTGGTGTAGAACGTTTTCACTCGTCCATGTACAAACGGGGTCTTGCTCCATCACTGAATTGCGAATGTGGCGCCACCGAGCAAACTGCAGATCACGTCATATCTTCTTGTCTTATGCATCATGTACCAAGAGGAACACGAGGTCTGCAGGTTTTGGATCATGCAACTCGATGTTGGCTAAACACCAGCACTGCCAGCATCCAATCTGGGCGGCACAGCAGCCCGAAGTAGTAAATGGATAGACCCTCGGCCCTGGATTTGATTTGTGCTGGCCCGGATTGAGTTTGGGAGCCTGACCAAACGACGACGACGACGAGCGTCGAAGTGCATACGGAAAATATTTTCGTTCTTGACTAAATAATAATAAGATTGTAGCCAGTTGCCACCTGAAGAGCCGCTTGGCGAAATAGCTGTAGTGGTTTTATTATTTTATCCTGACTTGTAGTGTTTTCATTTAGATACGTATAGCTCTAACCTTGAGTATTGATTTGGATATTTAATAAAGAACTAGTTGTTGTTATAATGACTAACTTGTTTTCATATTAGCACCTAAATATAGTAGGTGCCGCTTATTATGACCAATTTGGCATGGTCCGGAATTTTTCCATTTAAAATTCTCCGTTTAATATGACCAAATTTCGAATAATATGACCAACATTTTCTCCATCTCTCTTGTTACGGTACAGTATTTTTTCCCGCCACGCACTTATAACTTTGTTTTTTCAACATATTGTTACATACTGTACTTACGTAGTTTTACTGCCAACGTCACACTGTTACTTCGGTTAAAGGATGCATTAGACGGTATTTGGACTTCTTGTGGCTTACGGCGTCAATTCAGGAGCTGTTATGGAGGCTTCAGTTTTTATAACCATTCGGATATTATGACCAAAATGGTCTGGTCCCAAGGTGGTCATATTAAGCGGCGTCTACCGTATTGCGTCAGAAAAATAGCCATTGTTAAAAATATTTTCTACTGCACAGCAACTGTTCGGACACCCTGTATTTTTGTAGGCTGTTTGGTTAACCATTTTTTGCAAAGGGTGGAATTGAAGTAGTGCGATTTTGGCTGCGCCTTCTCAACCCTGTTTCATACACAAGTTACATACAACATCATAATTCATACACAAACTTCAATCTGAAGATAGTGTTGCTTTAGCAGCCTATAGTTGACTAAACTAAAAGCACAAGCGTATTGAATGGTCACCAAAACTTAAAATTGTAGGTGTAGCTTAGCAGTTTTAGTTCATTATTTTCTTCATAATTGAATAAGTGTGAATAAAACAGTATTTGAATAAGGTAAATCTACCGTATTGGTGTAATGTAAGACAATATAATTCCTTCGCACAAGAATAATGCGCTTTTAAGTTAATAGTGACGTTGGTGACCACTCTACTGTAGTATTAAAAGGGTATGGGCCTAAAAGAGTTTTGTTTGACTGCTCTCGCTGCCGTGCTATGGCAAAACGACAGTCTACCTCTAGCATGCTAATATTTTTTTAAAAATACTGACGGAGCAAGTGCCTGATTCTTTGCATCCTTATTGGTTGCATTCTTTTCAGAATGATCGTCAAGTATGGCTGTGGCTATAGTCCCTCATCTCCAATACAATACCTCGAAAATTCTAGGCATATAGCACAATCTTTCAATTCCTTTTTCATATGTTTGTTGGGAGTTATCATATAATGCCACTGTACAGATTTATTAAGCTAATGCTGGTAGCACCAATTGATTTTTTCAGCGGGAGGAAACTATATGGGTGTAATTGATTGCTTGTGTGTGTGTGTGTGAGTGTTTTGTTTTACGTTTTTTTGTAATATGAACTATTGGAGTCCGAGATAAATGAAGTGTAGCGTTAAACTGCAGCACTGAGCAAACGCAGAAAACTACCCAAGGCCTAGATACACTAATACAAAGAAAATCAATGTATTAAATGGTGAAATGTAGCGAAAAGCACAGGTTTCTAATAGCTCTTTCTACCTCTTCTCGGTTTATTTTAGTAATAAGTTCAGTTTGTTGAAATGGTTGAAGTTTTTTTGAAATTTTATTTAAAAACCCTGAGCGTTCCCATCGTTGTCAATTAGTTCCGTAGTATTAGTGTTTTCCCTTCTTTTAGTAAATTGTAGAAAGAAAGATCTGGTAGGTAGGGCGTCTCCCAAAGTAACTTTCTCCTTGGAAAGATGCCATCTCTGTTTTTGCTTTTGCAATTCAGAAAGTTCTTTTTTAACTCTTGAGTAAATTTTCAGCACGAGAGGATTCGGCGTTAATGGGGCCAGTTCTGCAAGTTGGTTTTTTCAATTTTAGCTCCTCAAAATCTTTTTCGTTTTTATTAATTTTTGATTATTTTATAACTAAGTTTTTAATTTTTTGCTTGATTTTTACCCACCATTCAGGAAAATCAGGGTGTACTGTGCCAAGCAGAGTTCTCCACTTGGCCCATTTTACCTCCAACTCTTCCTGAAATTTTACGAGTTTATACACTGATGTGTTATTCTTCCAAAACCCTTTTCCCCTTGGATTAGGAAGGGGAATGTTCAATTGCGTTATGGCCATATCGTGATCCGAGTGTGGGCTAGGCTCCATCAACGCCTGGATGATTTCAACATTTTTATTGACATATATACGATCCAATCTTGATGCTGAAAGTGGACCTCTCCACGTAAAGCTTTGCTTGCTGGGATAAAGGGTTCTAAAACTATCTCTTAAATCACATGCACGACACAAGTCAGTTAATTGGGTAATTTGTGTTATTTTAGGATTAGGTGGATATACATCGAGTATTGGATCGTCTATTGTATTGAAGTCACCTCCCAATATGTTGACCATATTGCGATGAATATAATTATATAATGAGTTTAAAAAATCCCCCCGCACTGAAACTGACCGGGAACTAGTTGGGGCATAGGTGCTTACTACATTAATAACGAAACCATTGTGTTTAACATCGGCAGCCACCACCCGCCCGTCTACGTCTTTTCTAATTGTCCTAAAGACCAGAGCAGGATGGTTGAGTAACATTGCCGTCCCGGATGCTGTTTTATTATTTTGGGGAAGCGAATTAAAGGCTGCTTGTCCAGCAGTCCATTCGTCGGCCCAAGTTGCCTCTTTATGCGGTTTTGAAAGAGTTTTTTAGAGTAAGATTATTTGGGCGTCCAACTGCCGCAGATGAGCAAAAATTGTAGCACGTTTAGCATCGTTATTCATTCCACGGCAGTTGAAGAAAACAATCTTAAGATAAAGTGCCATGTGTCTAGGAGGGGAAAAACACATCCCTGCCAGATTGGTCATTGCAGGTGGCAGAGGGGCGCACATCTCACATCCCCGCTAGATTGGTCATTGCAGGTGGCGGAGGGGCGCACATCCCGCATCCCCGCTAGATTGGTCATTGCAAGTGGCGGAGGGGCGCACATCCCACATCTCCGCTAGATTGGTCATTAATTGACTTAATTGCCATATATAGTATGTGCATTCCCTTGAGAAAGTAAGTTATTGCTTTGGCTGTGACTTGAGAAAATAGATGAAACGCATATTTTCCATATAGAGAACGCATTTGTTCTTGAATTGTATCACAACCAAAGTGACTGTTGATGAGTGAAGAGCAATATCACTTTTCCATTGCATTGCCAACTTTATAGAGTAAATCTTTGTCGTTCATAATTACAATTCCATAACAAGTGTTGTCATCGGTACTGTTTCTACCGTGCAGCTAGACAGATATAAAGTATGGCTGCTTTTATGTTGTTTTCAGGAAAAACGTCACGCAGTAATGGATTGACGAACATTCGAAAACCCGTTCTGGGGGACGCTTTGAATAATTAATGCCCGCGCGAAAATATACTCAGTAACAAGGGCAATAAATGAGAAAAGAGCCTGTTCGGTAATTTGAAACCATAACAAAAGTTTTCAAATTGTGGCCTACATTTGTGGCTCCATATAATTTTCCAGGACTTGAATTAAGAAATAATATTTAAAGGGTTAAAAAAACGGGGAGTATTTTTCAGAAAGCTTTCTCTAGATCACAGAAATGTTAGTACGCAATTTTGGCTTAATTGTCATAAAATATCATTTTGCAAGTGATATTTATTGCTAAAATGTTTCGTGAAGAAAGAATAAGGAAATTTAGAAAGAAGCTTGAATCGCAAATTCACGAGCCATTTTCAATATTTCAGAGATATTCAGAATTGACGTTTTGTCAAATGAAATAAAATTTCGCGATGAATAGCCAACGCAGCTCAAGGTCCCACTCGCGCAGTGGTCTTGCCGACAATTATATTTGCTCACTGTCAACATAGCGCTCCGTACTTTTTTTTCTTTGTATTATCCTATTTACTAATTTCATTGACTCAGCACTCAGTCTGGTAGTTCGTTTTGTTTTGAAATGCAAATATGTTGTCAAAAAGTTATTTTATTTCAGTATTGCATGAGTGTAGGCCATTATGGATGGAATTATACAAGTAGTTTGCTGAAAAATTGTATAACGCCAAATGCGTATCCACGAATGCCAAATGCAGCAGCTTATGCTAAGAGCAAGCTGCTGAAAAACGAGACTCAATAAAAACGCAACACACACCGCATTTCTTCTATCATGAATGGCAAACAAAAATCGCCGTTTCGCTAGCAAACAAGATATACTTTCCGCTAGAGCCCACTTGACACAAATCACCAGAGCAACTACACCCAACGATCAAACACTCTGCATATAAACAAAGTTTCAGGTTGGAAACTAAGCTAACTAATTAACTACGGGAAACTTTCTCGTGTTGGTCAATATTCAATTTTTTGTTGTGATCATCCTTCCATGCGCATGAGCTCTGTATATGACACTCTATATTCTAGTCTACAAGTAAGGTAGCGAATTTTCTCAACTAAAAATATAGGACAAATAATATTGATGAAATATGCCTGTAAAATACTCTGAAATGTCTGAAAATTGAAGGAAGGGGGACGTTCGTTGGGGCGGAATAGCAAAGAAAGAGGAATAGTCAGTAGAATTGGTAGGTAATCAGAACCCAGGTCCTGAAGCACCTCCCAAGAGCAAGAGAGGAAGGAGCAAAGAAGACATCAGGGGTGTAGCGACTGCCAGAGAAGCGACGGGGAAGATTAGATATGTCAGGATTATTGAGAGGAAGGAGGTCAGAAGAGATGACCCAATCGAATACTTCCTCCCCACGGGGTTCGGAACTCCCTTTTGAGTCCCAGAGGGGGTGATGGCAATTGACGTTTCCCAGAATAAAGAGATTTCTGGAGGAGTAAAGGATGGAGGGAGAAAAGGAATCGGTTCTGCTATTCGTCGGAGAAGAGCGAATAGCTGGAGCATAAACACTAAGGAATGAAAGCGAGGAATTTTGAAATAGCTGAGCACAGCAGTTTGATATTGTTGACCTCAAACAAGCGAAAGAATTTTCGCTCCTTCTATGGTGTCGCACACATGTGCTACGTAAATTGCGTCAAATTCGTTTCTTGACAACAAAATACCTTCGTGTGAAAAAGATATTAATCCTTTTAGTACTGACGGGTACTGTAGATCCCATCAACTCTTACTTAACATTATGGCGCATTCGCAACAAAAAATCAAACCAAAAACCTACCTGGCTCAATGAAATCCTTTACTCTAGCAATGTCATTTTTGTTTAAGGTTTTACGTTTTGTTAGATTGTCATGATTCATAATTGAATAATAGATCAGGTAATATTTTTACTTTTTTTATTTTTTTTTTCATATAAACTTGACTTTTTTCTCTTAGTTTGCTTACCAAAGTTTTTCGCGGACTTCTGTAGAGCATTTTACAAAGTTTTTTTGATGTGTATTTTGCCAATTCAAATTCACATTGGGAGGAATAGGAAGTTGCTACCTTCCTAGGACTCATAGTTCCCGTCAGGACTGTAGTATACTCTGTCAGAAAATAATTTTCAAAATTTTGGCAATTTTCTTGCATCAAAAAGCAACTACTTTGACAATTTTTTGATAAAGGTAATGTAATCGCGAATTGGTGTGATGTTAACTTAGAGTTGCAGTTTAAACTTTGAAATCCAACTTGAAGTAGGCTACAATATTGTATTGTTAATACTTTTTTCGCAGCAGGAACTGGAGTTAACTGTGTGTCAAGGTCTTTAAAGATGAACTAAAAACAAGTCCAAACAACAATTGTGTGGGCGTAAACGCGGTTTTTAAATTTTTTGCGGGAAAGAGGAGGCAAAACTGTGACAATGCGCTTCGGTGATGCAATAGTTCGCGTAATTACGTCGGCGCCAAAAGAGGTTTAGAAACAAGTAACCTATCGGTTACTAATCGGCCGCGGCGAAATACCTGGTTATTTCTGTTTAACCCTGCTCTGGTTACCACGAAAAAAATCACGTTATCAGTACCTTGGGGTCAATATGATCCCATTACTGAAAATACATTTTGACACCAGTAGAAAAACTCAATTTGTTATCAATCCGTGTTTGTTGCTTCAAAAATGTGGTGGGGGTGCACAATACACGAATATTTTACTTCTGACACCGGTTATAGACCATCTTGCTGTGTTCTTCGCAAGTGGTGTTATGACATTTACTGCAGGTGAGTATGTACTTTTTGTCCTTCGATCTCGGACAAAGGAAGCATCTCTTGCGCCCTGATGGATGATGCTGGGTGATGTTTTGAACAGCTAGAGGTGCTTCTGGTAAAATCCTACAGCTGAAAATGATTTGTTTCCCAACCTGGGGTCTTTGAGGGGTCACCAATCTGCGCTTAGCTTGAGGAACAATCAACGATATTAATAGTTCTTTCACGGGGTCAATATGACACCAAGCAAATAAAATTTGAAATTTTCAAAAAGGGCAGCATTGAAATTAAGATTGAATGAATAGAAACAGTTAACAAGAATTTGAAAAGAAAATACAAAGCGAGATGAAAGCTTGTAATCTCAAAGTTTGGAATATTTAGTCTATCAAATAAGCCTGGGGTCTTATTGACCCCATTGTACCAGAGCAGGGTTAATAAATTACGTTTGGTCACTCAAACTCTGCGACCTGAACAACAGTAATTCGTAAACATTCCAGAATTTCAAATCAACAGTGCATGTAAATAAAATTGACTTAATTCTATGATTTAATTAACCATTGAACGAATGTGAGAAAAGAGATCGCAAATATTTGATAAATGAAATTCTATTTTTGTGAAAAGCATTTAAAACTTGACCGCATTTTTATCTTTGTTGAAAAGTGTTCGAAACTTGACCGAAGTTCTGTGTTTGTTGAAAAGCATTCGAAACTTGATCGAAGTAAAGGAAACAGGGAAATTCTTGAACTTGAATATCCGCGAGTTTGGTGAACGCAGTTATTAGGTAGAGCAAAAAATTGAAAAGCTGATATTTGTAGCTTCGCGTAAAACTACACGGTCTTATTTGTAGGCACTTTATGCAAAGCATTTGTGAAGAGGCTGCTCTTCCCGGAAACAATTTTTGGGGTGGCCCCACCTACTTTACTCGGCACCACTGACTACAAGCAGATCTAAAAGACTACAATAGCCGCGCGCGCATTAAAGAAAGTTTTCTTTGGCAGTGCACAACTTTCTGTGAGTTTTTACTATTTAGTGATTTTTCCTTACACTGGTAAACGTGATTAGATGAAACACTTTGATGTTGAATCATAAAACAGTTTTGGAATGGTGAACTGCAAACGATGATTTTTTACAATACGCTATAGTTATAGGCAAATTTTACTGTACAACACATTACCTTTCAAGCAATTGACATAAACAGGCTACATTTTAATATAAAAGTTTTCAAAAGAGATCGAGACTAGAATCCACATTTTTGTCTTTACGTTTCAGAGCTTATTTCAACCATGATTGGTAAGCTATCATTGCACATAGCTGTCACCTACATTTTATTTAAAAAACAACATTTTGGGGTGGTATTTAAAACTAAAATTGCTTAGAAGTCGTATTTTTTTTTACTTATAATTTTCATAACTGGCAAGCGTGAGAAGGTCATTTATTTGTAATTAATAAAAACTGAACCATTTCCTCAAAAAATGGTGTTTTTCGTGCCATACTGAAATCTATGTGCTTTTTATTATTTTATCAAGCGCGATTGAAATTGGAGCTGAAGGAGTTGAAGGTTGAAATTGGAGTTGAAGGGGTAGATTAGAAAAACTATACATTTTAGCCACTTCCGGTTTCCAACTTTCCTCGAAAAATGATGTCTTGTCTCGTTGTGAGAAGGTAAAGTTCAAGAGCTCATTTTACTGTAATTATTGCTCTTTAGCTACGATTAAAATTAGCTGGGAAAAGTAAAAAAAACTTTTTGATTTACTTTATTATAATTGCTTGAGAGACAATTTGTTATACAAGTGATACATGTATTTAAGTCGCTATTGCTCAATGTTGCGTCACAGCCACGTGCTGCTTACGTGAGGCGTTGCACTACCCTAAAAAAGCGTTGGTCCAATCTTGGATTCCTATTCATCGTTTCCCACACATTAAACGGCTGGTTGAAAATTTTGCTAGCAAATTGCAAAAATTTTAACCAAGTGAAGAAAATTACCAAATATCGTCGGATTTTTCGCGCATCGCTGAATTTAAACTGCGAATCCGCGGACATGTTTTCGCAAATTCGCACGTTTTTTGCGTTTAAAAGCAATACTGCTACTATGGCGTGCAAACGTACTAGACTAGCTGACTCGCTCAGGAGAATCAACCTTGCTTACCATGCACTTTATCTATACCCAAAAGAAAAAGTGCTACGAACTGTTGCTTAGACTACAAATAATATACCTGTAAGTGAAATAAGAGTGGACTGCATGCAAAAGGTAGACTATTTTGGCTAGCTAGGTCTAACGATACTTGGCTTGGAAAAACCTATCCTATTTCCCCAGCTCTTCTGCACTAAAGTGTTTTATTTCTCATTAACAATACAATATTGTAGCCTACTTCAAGTTGGATTCCAAAGTTTAAACTGCAACTCTAAGTTAACATCACACCAATTCGCGATTACATTACCTTTATCAAAAAATTGTCAAAGTAGTTGCTTTTTGATGCAAGAAAATTGCCAAAATTTTGAAAATTATTTTCTGACAGAGTATACTACAGTCCTGATGGGAACTATGAGTCCTAGGAAGGTAGCAACTTCCTATTCCTCCCAATGTGAATTTGAATTGGCAAAATACACATCAAAAAAACTTTGCAAAATGCTCTACAGAAGTCCGCGAAAAACTTTGGTAAGCAAACTAAGAGAAAAAAGTCAAGTTTATATGAAAAAAAAAATAAAAAAAGTAAAAATATTACCTGATCTATTATTCAATTATGAATCATGACAATCTAACAAAACGTAAAACCTTAAACAAAAATGACATTGCTAGAGTAAAGGATTTCATTGAGCCAGGTAGGTTTTTGGTTTGATTTTTTGTTGCGAATGCGCCATAATGTTAAGTAAGAGTTGATGGGATCTACAGTACCCGTCAGTACTAAAAGGATTAATATCTTTTTCACACGAAGGTATTTTGTTGTCAAGAAACGAATTTGACGCAATTTACGTAGCACATGTGTGCGACACCATAGAAGGAGCGAAAATTCTTTCGCTTGTTTGAGGTCAACAATATCAAACTGCTGTGCTCAGCTATTTCAAAATTCCTCGCTCTCATTCCTTAGTGTTTATGCTCCAGCTATTCGCTCTTCTCCGACGAATAGCAGAACCGATTCCTTTTCTCCCTCCATCCTTTACTCCTCCAGAAATCTCTTTATTCTGGGAAACGTCAATTGCCATCGCCCCCTCTGGGACTCAAAAGGGAGTTCCGAACCCCGTGGGGAGGAAGTATTCGATTGGGTCATCTCTTCTGACCTCCTTCCTCTCAATAATCCTGACATATCTAATCTTCCCCGTCGCTTCTCTGGCAGTCGCTACACCCCTGATGTCTTCTTTGCTCCTTCCTCTCTTGCTCTTGGGAGGTGCTTCAGGACCTGGGTTCTGATTACCTACCAATTCTACTGACTATTCCTCTTTCTTTGCTATTCCGCCCCAACGAACGTCCCCCTTCCTTCAATTTTCAGACATTTCAGAGTATTTTACAGGCATATTTCATCAATATTATTTGTCCTATATTTTTAGTTGAGAAAATTCGCTACCTTACTTGTAGACTAGAATATAGAGTGTCATATACAGAGCTCATGCGCATGGAAGGATGATCACAACAAAAAATTGAATATTGACCAACACGAGAAAGTTTCCCGTAGTTAATTAGTTAGCTTAGTTTCCAACCTGAAACTTTGTTTATATGCAGAGTGTTTGATCGTTGGGTGTAGTTGCTCTGGTGATTTGTGTCAAGTGGGCTCTAGCGGAAAGTATATCTTGTTTGCTAGCGAAACGGCGATTTTTGTTTGCCATTCATGATAGAAGAAATGCGGTGTGTGTTGCGTTTTTATTGAGTCTCGTTTTTCAGCAGCTTGCTCTTAGCATAAGCTGCTGCATTTGGCATTCGTGGATACGCATTTGGCGTTATACAATTTTTCAGCAAACTACTTGTATAATTCCATCCATAATGGCCTACACTCATGCAATACTGAAATAAAATAACTTTTTGACAACATATTTGCATTTCAAAACAAAACGAACTACCAGACTGAGTGCTGAGTCAATGAAATTAGTAAATAGGATAATACAAAGAAAAAAAAGTACGGAGCGCTATGTTGACAGTGAGCAAATATAATTGTCGGCAAGACCACTGCGCGAGTGGGACCTTGAGCTGCGTTGGCTATTCATCGCGAAATTTTATTTCATTTGACAAAACGTCAATTCTGAATATCTCTGAAATATTGAAAATGGCTCGTGAATTTGCGATTCAAGCTTCTTTCTAAATTTCCTTATTCTTTCTTCACGAAACATTTTAGCAATAAATATCACTTGCAAAATGATATTTTATGACAATTAAGCCAAAATTGCGTACTAACATTTCTGTGATCTAGAGAAAGCTTTCTGAAAAATACTCCCCGTTTTTTTAACCCTTTAAATATTATTTCTTAATTCAAGTCCTGGAAAATTATATGGAGCCACAAATGTAGGCCACAATTTGAAAACTTTTGTTATGGTTTCAAATTACCGAACAGGCTCTTTTCTCATTTATTGCCCTTGTTACTGAGTATATTTTCGCGCGGGCATTAATTATTCAAAGCGTCCCCCAGAACGGGTTTTCGAATGTTCGTCAATCCATTACTGCGTGACGTTTTTCCTGAAAACAACATAAAAGCAGCCATACTTTATATCTGTCTAGCTGCACGGTAGAAACAGTACCGATGACAACACTTGTTATGGAATTGTAATTATGAACGACAAAGATTTACTCTATAAAGTTGGCAATGCAATGGAAAAGTGATATTGCTCTTCACTCATCAACAGTCACTTTGGTTGTGATACAATTCAAGAACAAATGCGTTCTCTATATGGAAAATATGCGTTTCATCTATTTTCTCAAGTCACAGCCAAAGCAATAACTTACTTTCTCAAGGGAATGCACATACTATATATGGCAATTAAGTCAATTAATGACCAATCTAGCGGAGATGTGGGATGTGCGCCCCTCCGCTACCTGAAATGATCTATCTAGCGGAGATGTGGGATGTGCGCCCCTCCGCCACTTGCAATGACCAATCTAGCGGGGATGCGGGATGTGCGCCCCTCCGCCACCTGCAATGACCAATCTAGCGGGGATGTGAGATGTGCGCCCCTCTGCCACCTGCAATGACCAATCTGGCAGGGATGTGTTTTTCCCCTCCTAGACACATGGCACTTTATCTTAAGATTGTTTTCTTCAACTGCCGTGGAATGAATAACGATGCTAAACGTGCTACAATTTTTGCTCATCTGCGGCAGTTGGACGCCCAAATAATCTTACTCTAAAAAACTCTTTCAAAACCGCATAAAGAGGCAACTTGGGCCGACGAATGGACTGCTGGACAAGCAGCCTTTAATTCGCTTCCCCAAAATAATAAAACAGCATCCGGGACGGCAATGTTACTCAACCATCCTGCTCTGGTCTTTAGGACAATTAGAAAAGACGTAGACGGGCGGGTGGTGGCTGCCGATGTTAAACACAATGGTTTCGTTATTAATGTAGTAAGCACCTATGCCCCAACTAGTTCCCGGTCAGTTTCAGTGCGGGGGGATTTTTTAAACTCATTATATAATTATATTCATCGCAATATGGTCAACATATTGGGAGGTGACTTCAATACAATAGACGATCCAATACTCGATGTATATCCACCTAATCCTAAAATAACACAAATTACCCAATTAACTGACTTGTGTCGTGCATGTGATTTAAGAGATAGTTTTAGAACCCTTTATCCCAGCAAGCAAAGCTTTACGTGGAGAGGTCCACTTTCAGCATCAAGATTGGATCGTATATATGTCAATAAAAATGTTGAAATCATCCAGGCGTTGATGGAGCCTAGCCCACACTCGGATCACGATATGGCCATAACGCAATTGAACATTCCCCTTCCTAATCCAAGGGGAAAAGGGTTTTGGAAGAATAACACATCAGTGTATAAACTCGTAAAATTTCAGGAAGAGTTGGAGGTAAGACGGGCCAAGTGGAGAACTCTGCTTGGCACAGTACACATTGGTTTTCCTGAATGGTGGGTAAAAATCAAGCAAAAAATTAAAAACTTAGTTATAAAATAATCAAAAATTAATAAAAACGAAAAAGATTTTGAGGAGCTAAAATTGAAAAAACCAACTTGCAGAACTGGCCCCATTAACGCCGAATCCTCTCGTGCTGAAAATTTACTCAAGAGTTAAAAAAGAACTTTCTGAATTGCAAAAGCAAAAACAGAGATGGCATCTTTCCAAGGAGAAAGTTACTTTGGGAGACGCCCTACCTACCAGATCTTTCTTTCTACAATTTACTAAAAGAAGGGAAAACACTAATACTACGGAACTAATGGACAGCAATGGGAATGCTCAGGTCTTCCCTCAACAGATCATGAATATATGCCGGGATTTCTATGAAACATTATTCAAACAAAAATTTACAGATTACAGAACCCAAAAAATGTTTTTAAATAAAATTTCAGAAAACTTAAACCATTGCAACAAACTAAACTTATTACTAAAATAAACCGAGAAGAGGTAGAAAGAGCTATTACAAATACAAAAACAGGGAAAACTCCAGGCTCAGATGGCCTAAGCATCCAGTTTCACAAGGAATTCTGACATACAATCGGATATGATCTCATTGAAATATATCGGAATTTATTTCAAACCGGAAAAATACCCTCGGATATGAAAAAAGGCAGCATTTCTGTAATTTGCAAAAAAGGACCCAAAAACAAAATCGGTAACTATAGACCAATATCGCTGCTTAATACGGATTTTAAAAATCTATACTAAAATTTCAACCCAACGTTTTCGTTGTTCACTGGGAGACCTGGTACAGAAATACCAATATGCACGACCGGGAGGCCAAACTTCAACGACCACCACCTTGCTACGAGACCTATATTGGGAGGCCAAATACAACGATTGGGAAGAATATTTCATCTCCCTTGATTTTCAAAAAGCCTTTGATTCAGTTGATCACAATTGGCTATACAAAGTTTTACACGCAATGCAATTCCCACCCTTGTTTATTAAAGTAATTGTTGAACTTAACACAAATGCCTTCTCATCAATTATCGTAAATGGTTTTATAACCCGCCCTCTCCTTTTGGCTAGAGGTGTGAGACAAGGAGACCCCTTAAGCTTTTTTCTGTTCCTTGTTGCAATGGAACCACTAGTTTCGTACATAAATGATTCCCCCGCAATACAAGGAATTAAAATTGGTCAAAACTAGATATAGTGCCCAAGCTATGCCGATGATATGACCTTGACCTTAATTGGCAAATATTCAGTTCAAAAAGCTTTTGAATATGTTCCAATTTTCGAAAAAGCTTCAGGCTTATGTTTAAACGAAGACAAGACACAAGGACTAACTACACAAACTAAATTGCGTGCAGAGCTACCGCGCATTAACTGGAACAATCGAAATTTAATCATTTTAGGCACGATCGTAGGAAATGCAAATCAAAAAGAAAAGTGGGAAAAATTACTCAGCGATCTAAAACAAGTTATCAGTTCACTAAACAGACCATATTTAACCCGGGAAGCCAAGTGTTTGCTAGTTAAGGCTAAGGTCATGCCAATCATCAACTACACGACATCAACTTATCCCATTTCAAATCAAATCAACGAAAAGATTGTCTCACGAATTCTTGCCTTTATGGAAGGGCCACACAAATCAACACCTTCCATCGAGATCCTTCAACTGCCTAAAGATCTTGGAGGGTATAACTTCATTAATATCACCATTCACGGTGACCTAACATATTTAAAAAATGTTTCTAAATATGTCAAAATATGAACTCAGCACTTAGAACTAGATACCCAAGCCACCTTTATAGAACATCAAATTGGACACACTCTATCAAATTTGTTTAACCTAAATCAACCGAATCGTCTACCACATAAAGCAATACCATCCCCATACTATAGGCATACATTAGATCTTATTAAAAAGTACAACATTACTAAGAAAGAATTAGAATGCGGCAAAATTAAAAATATATATACACGCATCATTAACGACTGATCCCTAGCGAGCAAAGCAGTAACAAATAAAAGCAAGTGGAAAGCAGTCCACAATCCCATTTTCCCCAATTATTTAAAAACTTTTAATTACAAACTTGTTCATAATATTTTACCTTTCCAAACAAAATTTTGTAACTTCTCTTTAGACAAACCAAAATCCTTTTGTGTTTTTTGTAATAAAGGCCCAGACTCTGCATTTCAAATTTTCAAATCATGTGAAAAACTCATCATGATATGGCAATTCCTTGACAGTTTAATAAGAAAAACCATTTCTATTGCCGTCCCAATAGTACAAGACCAATTATCCTTAAATTATTCAATACCTGCTTCTTTGTCCCAATTAGAGGCTGACACGATAACCCTATTAATTACAATCACCAATCATAAAATCTGGAAGGCCAGAAACACAAAAATTCACCACAATACTAAAAAACGCCAGATCAATAGTTATACAAATCAAAAAAGCAATTCTACGATGTCATCGTTTAGAATCACAAAAAATAGTTCAGCCTTACCTACCGATTCTCCAAAGACATAGGGAAAATCTATAAAGTGTCATGTGGTCCCTTGATCAACAATTGCATTTCAACTTCTTGCATTTTAATTTCGTATACTTATCGTTTTGTTCTTTTGTTTTGTAACAAAGATTACTTTTAATACTTGTCCCTCAATATAGTTGAATACTTCATGATTTGAAATCACATATCATTCCAAGTACTCATGCATTAAATAGCTCAACAACTAACTTATCCAAGTTTAAAGTAGAAAGCGCATGTTCGTATACTTGCGCGAAAGAATTTCCTTACTTGTCACAATGAAATAACCAGCGACAACCGTTAATGAAATTTGAAATTTTGAAATAAATGTTCGATCATTTTAATCAATGAACAAATATTCGCAACACACTTGTTGTATGTTTTTTGTGCTGTTATGATTATTCAATTGTGCGTTTTTCCCCTTATTGTTTGTTATTTGTCTTAACAAATAATAAAAAAAAGATAGTCAAGAAAAGCTTATGGCTCAAATAGCTTTTTTCAAAGCTAGATCAAAATAAAAACAGCACGCTGTGATGCAACTTTTGATTTTGAAATGTTTTGCATTTATGCACGCTAGAACAATGTAGCCTACACATAACTGCGTCACTTCAAACATTAGAGAAGCTCAAACCTATTCACAAACCGTGCAATAACTGCTTTGTAGGACTTTATTACAATATACAAAGTAATTCTTCTCGCCACTAAAAGTTTCTTGATCCACCGCTGCTATATTGTCATCAAGTCACTCTACATTTTAACAACTTTTAACAATCAATAAACCCTATCAAAAGCATTAGACGACAATCAAAGATCAATTCAAATAGACCTAAAGAAAAAGTACACATTATTAAACCCGCTTTTTACCAATGTTTCATAAGGAAATATACCTTTTATTCTGTTCTTCTAGTTTCGGTAAAAGTTTTAATTTTAAAGCAAAAAATTTTTTCTGGCTCAAAAAGGGGCCTACACAGTCCCAGAGAAGAGGGAGCATGGAACGATGGCTCCTACATATAAGCGAAGTCATGGGAAGCAAACGAAACATGCCCTCGAATTGCTCGAACCCGATCAAGATAAAAAATTATTTTTTAGTAAAATGGCAACAATCCGACTATGCCTCAAACAAAGTTGTGCTTCTTGAAAAGAGACAAAACGTTTGCAAAAAAGCAACCATCTTCCAAAAAAGATCATTTAAAAATTGAAGAACAAAAAGCAAAAAACGTGTATTTTTGTTCCTGCTGCAATGTCCCTCCCTTTGAATTCACCACTTGACGTCTCCGTAGTGTATATAATGATATAGAGCTAATGCAGACAAAACGATAAAGAAATGAAACTACTTTGTGTTTCACCTCTTAGTTAGAGTAATTCTTGATTACTTTTTTACTTTTGCTCAAAAAAATGTATCTGTTATTACTTTTTTAAGTATTTTTTTTGAAAGTAACTGTACTTTTACTTAAGTAAATTTTTAAGCTACTTCGACCACCTCTGCATATTAGTAAACTGAAATAGGAAGTTATCTATTTGCTACGAGAAAGATTGTGACAATTTTTTAAAACAAATATGAGTAGGCCAACCCATGTACAAGTAGCTTATCTAGCAAATGAGGAAATATGAAGGGATTATAGCGTTTTGCAATAACAAAGTTTAAGCTTGAGAATGTGGTCCAACAAAGTTGAATATTACCAGTCCAGATGCCACTGAGCATTTATTGATTTGAAGTTTTTGCAATCATTTTAGCCGGCAAATGTTTCAGCGTGAGTGGTTAATAATGACTGAATAAGAAAAGGTTTTGGGACCATTTTATTTTTATGAAATGGTTGAGGGAGTACCGTTTATTGTTAGGTATTAGGGGGGCTTGGAGCACTCTCTCCACTTTAGCCGTATAAAAAACCTTTTTTCCTTAGAACCTTTGGACGCAGCAGCTGTTGCAAAATTAACTTCAACATTTTATTCAACTTGCAGTTTTTGTCAGGTTTTTCGCCGAAAATTACTTTAATTTTTTTAAAAATTCTTCTCAAGCAATGATTAATTATTGCATTTAAAAAAAATTGTTTTCTAGCAATGATTAATCATTGCTAAAAGTTTTGTTGGTGGGGCTCACTTCAATCAAAAGTGAACTACTGCTAGAATCAACAAATTTATGCATACAGCAAAGTTTTTTTTGATTTTGGCTTTGTCTTTCAGTATCAACAATTGAGTTTCTCCAATGCAAAGCTGCTACATTTGAGTTGAGGTTGAAAACAAAAATCAGTTTCAAAATTTAAGATTTAGATGTAAAATGCGTCCGCGTAAATTCAGGCACCAGCAAATGAATTTGTGTGGAACAACATTCTTGGTAAAACTTGGTGAGACTTGCTGCGATAGCTTGTGCTAGAAAGTTAGATAGCAAATGAAACCAGAAACGAAAAAAACACGCATTGAAAAATCAATCAATGGGATGCACAAAAACAAAGAAGAAAAAGTGGAGACCTAAATTGCCTGAAGATTCTACGTTTTCTCTTTGTTTTGTCCTCTCCAACGGATTGAATTGAAATGCACAAGGCAAAGAAAATCTATTTTGTAATATCGTACTAAGCCCAATTGTGATGTCATGCCACACTACAGTGATTTTGTAGATTGACACCAGATAAATCCGGTTCAGAGTAGTTTAGAGCAGGGATACCCGAAGCTTTTGCAGTTGAAGCCGTATTGCATTAATCGAAAGCCTTGACAGGACGCGAAAAGGCTAAACATCGTGACCTTTTGATGTTGAGAATCAACGTTCTAAAGTCGAAGTTTGTTGCAGACAATTTTCACAAGACTACTTGCGGGCCAAAAAACTTCTTGCGCGGGCCGCAATTCGAGCATCCTTAGTTTGAGAATCAATCGATCAATCGTCAACCATTTTATTTTATTTTTGCCTAAATCAGCATACACAGAAAATAAAATTTGACAGCAGAGGACAAAAAAAAGGAGACGATGGCGAAACGATATACGTTAATACATGCACATAAAAAGAAGTTAGTTTAAATTTGAAGATAGTGGCATGGCCATCGCACCTATAAGGTAGCAACCAAATAAAAACACATTGGAAGAAAAGCATATACAATATTTACAAAGTACCACAAAATACATCAAAAAAAAATCTGTTATGTTGTAACCCTAACAGGGAAGGCTATCAGGCGCTGCACCTAGCCCAAATGGTGACCTGGGAGCAACCACAGCTAAGAGACATCTCCTTTACGTTTCAAGGCATATAAACCCTGTCGTCGGTTGTAGTTTTAAGTCACACACCTAAGACTAGTATTGACAAGAAGAAGCAACCAAGTTTGATAAATTTGTCTCAGGAATTTTCGGCCGCATTTTGGAGACGAATTACCAGTTTCAGTTTTACTAATATTATTCTCAAAAATATTGAGAATTTCTCGCGGAGGAATCAAGGCCTGATACTGTTGTACTGCAGTGTAAACCTACTGTTAAAATGATATGAACTCTGAAAACTGATTGTAACGGTCATAAGGCATTTGTTGTCATAAGGTAGGGCGTTTCATACTTATATAGATTTCGGTAACGATTACTTAATTCTTATTGTAACCTAATTTGCAGAAACAGCATTTTGAACTTGGCTCTAACAAAACAACAGGGCATTTTAATTGAAATGTCGCCATAAAGACATTATATTGCTTCAGCTAAAGAAGCTTCACAAAGAGCGGAAACTATTGGGAGAGACGGCATGGCACGTGTTGCATGTGTTGCACGTGCGGTGTGTCATAAGTCATACTCTTTCGTGATTTCGGCAAATAGAAAAAAGAACGGTTGTTGGAACATTTTGCGATGGTATATAACGGAAAGAATTTTGTCAACAGTGTATAATTCGTCAGCGTGTTGGGGGTTAAAAGTAGAAATCAGGAGCTTAAAAAAGTTGCTGAATGAGAGTCATAATTTTTTGATGATGTCATCATATACAACAGCCTGCGTTTGCCTGGGCCGCGCAGTTGGTTAAAATGTTTTGTTGGCTCGATCAAGCTGTGAGTTTGTTACCGGATGCTCTTTCTGAGTGTAGAAGTAGTAACTACGTGGCCTACTGGGGAATGCGGATCATCTTTTTGAATCAATCAATTTGAGGTTTTTATTTTTTAGAGTTGATTTGTCTGAATTGTGTGGCAAGTTATTAGTATATACAAAATGAGTTTTAAAGTAACATTTAGTTTGATATTCAGTGTCATTTTGACCGCTTGTGCTCAGAATGATGGAATGCTGTCAACCATTCTTACGAATAGACAGAACGACGGGGGAGAATATGATCTTGTTGACTATGAGCATGACACCAATGATTACCAAAATGACACGGAAGCATATGCCTACGATTATTATGGCAACTATCCTGAACGTGAAAGTGTGCTCCCAAAAATCATGGATAAAGCTCTTGCAGCAATTTACGGAATTATTGCGATAGTTGGTTTGGTGGCAAACGGAGTGGTCTTTTTTGTAGTTTTTGGACGAAATGAAATAAGTAAGCAGCGTGAAATTGTGTTTCAATATTTTTATTCTACAACTTGCCGGCTCTGTCTTTATCGTCCTCAGAGTCCCCATCAGCAGTATTGAGATTGACAATGTCGTTTCAGCCAGCTGCACCCGCTTCACCCACTATATAGTTGTAAAAATAGTAATGAAAAGTTTATGTTTTGTGACTTAGTCCAAATGTCATTTCGCAACAAAACTAAGGTATTTTGAAAGGGAATCTACTAAAAACATTATGGCGAGTTGCCCATGGCCGCTACATGTCTTCCGAATTTCTGAAGTCCCGGGAAACGTCTCACTTGTCCTGTCTTCAGCATAGGCGTCCTGCATCAGTTCAAGATTGTGGAAGGGCGCCAAGGTGATTAAAATCTATTTTCAGAAATAACCTATGAAATATTAGGACCGTTCGGTACGACTTTTTCGCGGAAGTATGCCTATATGTACGACCTGAAGCCTCTGGCTGCGCGCATGTTGTTTAACGCTGGCATAAACGCAGCCAGGGAAAGAAAAAACTAACCGAAAATGACGCGCTTGTAATTAAGTTGCAACAACTGCAACGCCCCTATCAGTAATGCCGCAGTTAAAAATATGGGTAATGACGTGACAACAACGACAGGTTAGCGTTTTTTGACATAGCTAATTCTCGTAACAAAATCAAAACGTCAGTTTTTAAAAGGAATCGAGTTGAAAAACATCGGGGTCGCTGCGCATAGCCTGCATGTTTTTTTCCAAAGTTTTAAAGTCTCTAGCAACGTCTTAGCTGCCCTTTTTGCAGTGTGCACTTGGAAAGAGGACTTACAATTGAAACAGGCAATAATTTAAAAAATTTTTATTCGTTCATATCATCATTTGGATGGAAGCATGAATGTAAAGTTGTTGAGTAGGCTGAAGGGGCACCAAAGCGACAGCTGCGTAATTTCTGAAATAACTCATTAAGTATTTAGCGTACTACCAACAACTTTTTGTGATTGTACGCCAATTTGTATGACCGAACATCTCTGGCTGCGCTCATGTTTCTAGATCCTGGCGTAATCGCAGCTGGGAGAAATCCAAACTAACCCAAAGTCAAGGACTTACAGTTAAGTTATTGGAATAGGTTAAGTTATGGTTCAAGAGTATAATCCATGGACCAGGTTTTTGCGGTAAAGATGCGGATAATTTTTGTAAGTTTTAACGTAAAAAATTGATAATTTTTTCAACTTTGCCTCATTTGATTGAAATGTCTTTGAGATTAAGATCAGTCAGGCTTACAACAAGTATATAAAAGTGTTGTATCTTGCCATTGCATTACTAAAAAACAGATTTTTACCTACCGTTATGTTGTTACTCTAATGTATCATTGTTCTTTATCAGGAAGTATGTTAGCTCTTCAATTTTAAAACAACTGTGAATAAGAGGATTACGCGTAGCTGCCTGTTGCTTTTTTCCTTTCTTTTCACTTTAATCGTATCAGACACATTAAGATATCATTGAGCGAGCTTGAAGCAGGCAGGAAAATGCGAAAAAGCATGCTTAGAATGCTTAGAAAAGAATTTCTACAGTATACTCTCACCTATTGGCAGTTCACTGTTCACGGCCCCGCATACTCGTGGATTTTGCTCTCAATACCGACGCAATAGCCTAGCGGTTAGAGCGCTAGGCAATAGCCTAGCAAAGGCTAGCAATAGCATAGCATAGCCTAGCAATAGTATAGTATACCGACGCAATAGCTTAGTGGTTCGAGCGTCCGCTTCGCTGTCGGTAGACCTGGGGTTCATTCCCCTTGTCGAACCATACCAAAAGACTTTAAAAAATGGTATCTATAGCTTCCCTGCTTGGCTCTCGGCATTTATGGGAGGTTGTGGAGAACAAGCCGGTAAGTTCGCCTGTTGTGTCCTTGGGCAAGGCACTTAACGGGACGCCCCACCTTTATGTGGAAGACAGGTGACCCGGAAATGGCAACTCCCAAGCGAGTGCGGACTTACCGTCCAAAACATAGCGATACATCGCTTTCTCGTGAATGGAAGATAAATGTGGCAAATAAAAAAAAAAGTTTTTTCATAATTTTGCAATTTTGTGTATTTCTTAGGCCATTTTTGAGCAGAAAAACGCTGACATTTACCTCAATGGTAAATAATTCTAAAATAACAATATCTGTAAATGTGAAATAAGTAATGAGCAAGACAGTTTTTGGAATGTGTTTGGAAAGCATATTTTAGCGTATACAATATCATACATAAGCGTTTTAAAACTGCATCAATAATTCGCAGATTTTCGGGATTCGCGGGGACAAAGGACCGTAACCCCCGCGAATAACGGGGGAGATACTATAGTTGCATCTTTCATTGAATTTAAATCACTGTAGACTTTTTTATCAAAAGCACCTTGTTAATATCTCCCCAAAAAGCTGTTAATCGTGTTTCTACAATCATTAGTTGGTGAGAAAAGCTGTATTTTGCTGTCAAGTAGTTTCGCTGAAGTTAAAACACACACGCACGCACAGAACCGCCCTGAATTTTGCTCTACAATTAATAGACCTGTATTATTTTGCAAATTTAGGTTCAGACAAGGCTGCATTTAATGAGATGAATTGACAAAGTGAAAAATTGAAACTTGCAAACGCCTTTAATATTATACTAGCCAGCTTTGCTGGTGTTGCCGGGCAAAGTTACTTGTCAGTTAGGTCGAGTTAGATAGCTTGGCACAAATGAGGCTAACAAAAGAAAATAAATTTTACAATTATTCAAATTAAATTCTAGTCTTTGTTCTACCGATGAATAGTAATTACGATGCAAAGGCTAAAATTTAATTTTCTTTAATGCCTTGTAAACAACTTCATCAAATATTTTACAATTAGTCATTAATTATGATGTTATATGTCTTCCTATATGAGCGATATTTCTTGGAGTAGTTAAGTCAGGTGCTGACTTTTGTGTAAGCAAAAACTGGCTTCCCTATCAAAAAATGGGATTTAAGTAAAATTATCTTGAATTGTGAGATCATTATGACATAACGACCCTCTTCTGGCACTCACCCCCAAGTGGTAATAAATTGTGCCAAGTTTCATGCTTATACTTCCCCTAATTAAGCTTATAAAAAGCTTAAATACTTAATCGCTTTTTGAGCAGTTCATAAAGCTGCATTTTTTAACGAATTGCTTCTACGGCAACCATCTCGTCGATATCTTTCAAAAAAGCTTTCGACCGTGTTTCTACTGTCTGTATTTTTTGAAAAAATAAAGAAAACCAATTTGACCATTAATTGTTGATAATGATGTCATTTAACTAACTAAAGCTTGGAATTTTTTGAATTAGGTAAATCTAAATCTGGTTTTTCTTTAAGCAAAAACCCGGTTTCCTTCGACAAAAAACACAAATTTGGAAAAATTTAGCTTGAGTTGTGACGTCATTTCAATCACACTTTAATCGTGATGTCACAACCCTCGTATAAAACTCACCTTGTAATGGCGACCAATTATGCCTAGTTTCATGTTGGTACGTCCAATGATTTCGGAGAAGATAAAACACACTTAACACACTTACCGATAGAAATGCGCTTTATCTATACCAGGGATGAGCAAGCTTTTTTGCAGACAGGCCAGTTTCAGACTTCTAGAAAATTTTGCGGACCAGTCAGAGTTTGTAATCCATAATGTTTCTAAAAACATATAAACTTAGAAGCAGTGGCAGGGAACAGTGCTCATCTAAAAAGGTGATAAAGGCCTATTTTTTTGATCAATATCTTTAAAGCAACATTTACGCCAAATTGTACATGAGAGAACTTTTTTGGAGATCGATTATTTCAAGATGTGATTGACAGTATTGCCATGCAAGTCCACAAAACTTCACGGCACGGGCCGCGTTGGTGTCCTTTCTGTATGCCGCAAAATTTCACGTTGTAGGCCGGATTTGGCCCGTGGGCCACAGATTCTACACCATTGATTACACTATAAAGCGCAATTCTATCTGTCTGTGTGTCTATCTTTTTAACACCTCTAAAACTATTGGGTGTACAAACACGAAATTTGATACGACTGATTTTCATTTCGGGGTGAGTGTCATAAGAGGGTTGATGACGTCACGGAGACGTCATAAGTAAGATAATTTTTTAATTGGCACTTCTTGTCGTAGCAGAGTGTTTTTTTGCTTAAACAAAAGCTAGCATCACACTCACCACCTAAAGTAAATTTCAATAAAATTTGTAAACTATAATGAGATAATTTGCTTTTTACCTTTTCTCAAAAGGTACTGACTGCAAAAGCACGGTTGAACAAAGCAAAATAGCAAAATTTTGTTTCGTTTCGAAGGGCTTTTTATAGAGTGATATTTTTCGTTTCGCCCCAGTAAAATTCGTTCCGAATACCCTTATAAACAAAGTGGAACCAAATGGCGAATTCGGATGTTAAATGTTGCAGAATTTAGAAGAAAGATCATCCTTTTCTTTAGCACAAAACACAGTATGTGAGTTATCCACTTAAGCCATAACCCAGCTTATTTTAACAACTGAACTGCAGATGCCGGATTCTGGCCCCCGGGTCATTTCTCCCACCTGCAGTGGCTGTTTTTATTACTGAAGCAAAGAACATACACACAGCCACAGAGTTGCTTTTTACTTGGCATAGGTTTATAATAACAAAACACTTGTACGTAGTGCATCTATTATTTCACGGCTTGATTGCTGTAAATACATCACTTTAGGTCAACTTTAAATTTATGTCGCTTTAACGTATATCTTTTTGCTATCGTCTTCTTTTTTGTCCGCTGCTGTCGAATTTTGTTTTCATTTCATGCTGATTTGGGCAAAATGAAACGAAAATACTAAATTCTAAAGCCCGCATAAAAGTTTGTGAAATTATTGGTCGTACTGTCCTAATTTCTTGGTATGGAAGTTGGTATTATGGGCATAGTTGATGAATATCAAACTTGCGGAGGAAATCAATAGGTCAGTAGGTCTGCAGAGTGTACACCACTGCGTGAATTTCCAGTCACCAAATATACAGTCATATCTATGGAGTAAAGCTTTTTCCTTAATTATCCACTTCAGCCTTAACCAACTCCATCGTTGTAACTAAATCATAGATGCTGGACGCCGGTCACTTTGCTTTCCTCTGGCTGCGTTTATTTCCAGACCAAAAAGTGTACTCGCAGACAGAGACTTGGGGCCATACAGCTAGGCCTAGAATTGCGAAAAAGTCACAAGTAAATAAGTGTAATAAGCCAATTAGGTCCGTTGGGCCCACCACTTAGTCTTGCTAGTACATGTATATCAATCACTTTAGCCTCCTTCCAAAACGTAGAGTTTGTATCAACTTGCACATAGTAAAGGGAAGGGAAAAAGGTTTGAAATTATTGGCTGTTATTGAGTAAAAGACAGTCTCAATTCAGGACTAAGGAAGTCGGTTAGAAGGAGTGCGACATTATGTATTCCACAGTTTGAAAGTACATAACAAAAAAATCTCGACGACTGGGTCAAACTGCACCTAAAGAGGAAAGTTTTTTGCCAAATATAGGACAATAGACGAACGAAGTGATCAAATGCATGGCATTTGAAAAAGGATCTGGTTCCTCACGTCTTATTCCGGGATCAAGGCACATAGGCACTGCCAAGGAACTTTGGGTCTTAGATATCATTATGAGGGGGATGGCATCAAGTCGCAAAATAAGCCTTCTGCCAAATACTATTTTTCTGCGATTGTGAACAACAATCACTACGGCGCCCGGCACCAACTTTCATTTTGTGTCTCTACACCAATTGAAAGAAACAATTGCGATTAGTAAAATAATAGACAGTTTGTGAGTAAAACCAATCAAAAGTTTGATGATTAGTATAAGGGGCGTAGGTGCGATGCTCTCAATCATTCCAAATTTTCTTTACTGCTCTTAGCAATAAAATTTTAGGAGCAGCCGCGTAGCCGGTTGAACCGATGTTTGTAACTTGACGAAAATAACTGGTAGCCCTGCTGAGCGACGCTGACAAAGCTGACTAGTAGTACAGTATTGATAATCGTCAAATCCAAATACCTGCATTGCGTTTGCTTCAAAAGCCTTCAGTTTAATTGCTAACTCAATTTATTTTCTAATTGGACCTAATTTCATGGCTGCTGAGAGAAATTAAGCTGCAAAAGCACCTAACTTCAGAACGATTCAGATCCGTTTAATGATTTGATAACAACTGATGTTTGAATCGAGACCTAAGAATAATCTACACGTAAATTGATGGAACCTAAACTACTCGTACTAGCCCCTTTTCTAAGCGGCATCAAGCGGTCTCAATTCTCTAACCAGGTTGATATTGTTGCAGAACGAACAGTGACAGCATTGTACGTCGCTCAGCTGGCATTTGCGGACAGTTTGTTTCTTTTCACCTTGCCCATATTTGGAATGCAAAAAGTTACCAGAACGTGGTCATTTGGCCAAGGTAAGATGAGAATACATAGGTAAATGAGTTGTAATTGCAGAAACAGTAAACATCACAGGATGCCTATTTTTCAAATTTATATTTTTATGCATGGTTATCAAAGTGGAGCCACTTATACTTGTCATTGAAGCAGCGCGAAAGGCTAAAAATGATTCCAACGTTATCCTCATGTAATTAACTGCGGATAAAGTTAAATACAAACTTCAAAGAAGTCTTTCATTCCCCCTTGGGGTGATGACTGGTTCTACCAGCATGAAGTTCAAGCGCAATAAGAAGCACGGTTTTGCTTTTTTAGTATGTACAACAGTACTGTACATACATCTACAACAGTACATACTAAAAGAGCAAAACCATGCTTCTTATTGCGCTTGAACTTCATGCTGGTAGAACCAGTCATCACCCCAAGGGGCATAAATTCCTCTACATCAAACAAACTTTGCATAGTAGTTGCTAAAGTTTAAGACCAAACCACAATTTTTGAGAAAAACAGCCCTGCGTCCTATTTAATAATATCTCTTTTTTACTTGTTTCTTTCTCAACAGAAGAACCTATGAAAATTCTTTGTAAGACAGTAATAAATATATATATATATTGTACTTTGCATCAAAATATCAAGTTATTAATATTGGGTGAGTCGTTTGCTTTTATGACGACCTTGATTCGTCTGAGCATACTTGCTATTGAATTTTTGCAAAATTTTTCAGGTATTCTGCATGGATCCAGACCAAATTAATTGCTTCAATTAGGAAAAAAATATTTGGGAGATATTTGTAGGAGCTTTATTCTCAATATCAGTCCAAAAGTTTTCAATATCTTTAAGGTCGGGACAGTTCCCCGCCCCTTCAGGAGAGTAATTCATTAGCTCTAAAAATTCTTATTGTCAGTACCAAGGTGGTTAAAGTGTAAAAGAATCTAGTTAAAAGCTTTGACCAATCGAAAACTGAGCAATTATAGCTAAAGATCACCAGTGGCCGTATCTACATCTTTTAGATAATTAAATACAGGTAGTCGTCCAGCTATAACTTTTATTTACGGAAAATATATTTCAACAATGTAATAGTCATCATCAGTTCCTGGTAACAGCATAAAGAAGCATTAAGTCAAAAATTCTGAGTGGCTAGCATAATACAGGTTTAATATCTCCACAATACGTACAGCATAATCTTACAAGTAGCAATAAATCGGGTAGTTGCAATAATATTAGTAAATAGAGGATGGATGTAAATACACCTACAGTTAAAGAACAAATTAAAAAATCTATCTTTCAAAAGTCTGTTACGATCTTTGAAAAATAGCATGGGGCTCCATCTTGCATAAAAATTGTGCAGCCATGCACCGACATATGCATTTCAAGCTTCTCCTTCAAATATTTCTGCCCATATATTGCGGATCTAGTTTTAGAAAAGAGTCCGGCTGTATCTTTAATCGAGATTGTTTTCCATACCATCACACTTGGCGTATGTATCATCGTTTGTTGGGTATACTTTTCATCATATCATGTTCTTGAAGGTCGACGGATAGTTCTTTTTCTTGTAGCAAATTGTTGGACTGTAGACTCATCCAAAAATAAAATTTTAGAAGATTGGGCACACGTCCTGTCTTTGTGCTGCAATAAAAGCAGGAAGCACTTCTTCTTCATCGCTTGTTTAAGCCTCGGTCTTGCTGCAGATTTTCGTGACTACAGACCAAGTTCTTGAACTAAATGGCAGCTGACACACCACCTGCTGACTGAAATACCAGTTTTATTCTAATCGGCCCTGATTTTCTTGGCTGAACATATTGGGGCTTTCATCATTTTCCTTCTAATCAAAATATCAGTTTTGGGAGTTATTCTCTGAGGACAACCACTTCGTTTTGCATCAGAATAAGCTCCTGATTTCTTAAATTTCACAGTTTCCTGATACACAGCAGTTCAACTACATCCAAGTTGCTCATCAATTCGGCTTCTGTGTAGCCTTTCTTGTCAAAAACAACAATTCGACCTCGCTGAACCTGCACATGAGAGCAATTTTTAACCCATTTTAGGCAGATAAAATTAGAGAAAAGAATCTCCACTTGCTAATTTTAAATTGATATCTGCTTAATGAAGACTGATAACATTGAATTTTGCCCCAAAACAAAGAAGATGCAACTGAAACAATATCTAATGCAATATGATTATGCAATGAAAAAAGTCATAAATCAAATTTGGTCTTAAACTTTTGGCTACGACTATAGTTCCACAATTTCGATTATGGTAGTTTTAAATAATGACGTTCATAATAACTCAAGCTTATTTGAGCATGGCCTGCTTACCCTTTGAATAATGTTCATCTCCAATGTTGTTGCAGTTTTGTGTACGCTTTGCAAAAGTTTGCAATTCTTCAACTACTTCGCTGGAATTTTTTTTCTCACCACCATGAGCGTCGACAGATACATCGCCGTGGCACGCAGCGCCAAAGCTCATCAGGTGAAGCATAGACCTAAAATGTCTGAGTAATTAACCCAAATATTTCGAATTACAAACACCAAAAAATTTAAGGCTTATTTCTTTGTGTTATACAAGCCTTTTGGAACAAAGCAATTACCAACGAGCAAAAAAGGTTTCGCACTTTCAGGGTAGTTTGAGAGGGAGTCAATCGCAATTGCTACAGGCTGCTGGGTAATAGGTGTAATAACATAGATTTTTTTGTTCCTATGATAACAAAAATTGAGTTGAGAAGTTGAATCAACGTCAGGGCTGAAATGGCATAAATATATTCAAGTGGATAGCGAAGGGTTGTTTCTTTTATATGAAATGTTGATAAAAATCAATAAGCTTCTTTCATTTAGTAGGTTTTTAATACTTATCCCACAATGCTCTTTGTAAACCACTTAGTTTAGTTGACGATAAGAGCCATAGAAAAAAGAAGCATTGGATAAACTTTCTTTTATAATTTAATTTTGTATATTTTGATTGAATAGAAAATAGGTCCATAGGAAACCAACTACGTGGTCAAAAATTAGTCATTACAGGAAGTTAATTCATCTTAGTTTCCTGTTCTTCTGTGTAAAAGCAAATTGCACCACGTCCTGATTATGTCATGTTTTAGGGCCATGGTCCACGGTTGTGCGGCAATGCTTTCAACGTGAGGGCTCCCGTTAGGCGCACAACACGATTTGAAACGCAGTTGCTAATGGTTTAAAAGTCAGCTTGCTATTAAACTGCGCTGAAGTTTTGACAAATTTTGTAAATATTTTCAACTATTTTTGATTTCTAGTGTAGAGTCTAGGATCAATTTTTTTAAATGCCAGAAAATGTTAACGTTTTAAAATTTCCGGAGCTCTTGGTTGAATTTTTAGGAATTTAGTTTAAAAATACTAAGTAAATAAATGTGATAAAAAGCCTTTGCTTTTGGGGTCAAAAGTTGAAATCTTTATGCTTTTGACCTCCACGCAGTTCCCAGGCCCTAGATTCATAATACAAATACATCGCTTTAGGGTTATACCAAATCACCACATTAACTCATAATTCTCTTTGTTTTTTTATACCTAGTTAGAAATTTGAATTACTCCTCAGCACAAAACGTAATTACAAGTTGCTTTGAATAGCATAAGACAGGCAAGAATTTTCCTTGGAGATTGGGACAGTTGTGTTTTGCAATTGGTTGGTGTCGAGAGCGTTGTCAAAAAGCGGGAGACAAGATGTTTATCAAAGAACCAAAGCATAATAATTGCGTTTTAAGTATTTGGCCAAAACACTTTGATACTCCTAAAAAACTATATCTTAAATACACTGTAACTGCATATGGCTTAATTTTTTTCCTGCTACCCAGAAATTTTAATGTGGTTGTGCTCCTCGTTAAGGGGGTTGCACATTTCACTGATTCGCACGAGTTCAGCATTGAAAATTTTCAAAATATACTTTTTTGTGTGAAATTTATCAAGTCACGGTTTAAAAAGTTTTCATTGTCGCGATTGGAGAAAATAATTTCTAAGAGGCACTGACATCCTAAATGCAGAAATCGTTTGGAAAGGACAAAGCCAACTGAACGCCGTTAGATTTAAACTCCAAAAAAAGAAATTTTTGGTCTTTACACAATTCGAAAACTAGCATTCATACTACTGAAGCGTAGCTTATAAATCATTGTGGGTGGGGGGAGGAAATGCGACCTTTGCTTGCCATTTTGAAGTGATTGTATTTAGCGACCTAGCAAGTCAAACTTTAAGAGGGCTACGTGACACTTTTTCCTTCTTGCTTGCAAGTATATACGGCATTGGAAATATGTTCTACCAAGAATTTGCAGCAATTTAAACTATATCATTTGCTGCAAAATGGCTCAAATTAATTATTGCAAATTGAAAACAAGCTGGTTATTTGAGTTTAAAAGTCATCTGTCAACTAGGTGTCAAAAAGCTTAACGGTTTGAAAAGATGCTTCATGCCACGGTACATTACGTTATGTTATATCGGAAGCAAACATGTGCCAGTTTCCGGTTTGATAGAGCTCTTACCGATTTTCCGTTTTGACTCATTTACGTCAAAGTGCCATGAATGTCAGATATTAATTTTACAAAGCTGACGCAACATTTTGTTTAATTTATTATGGCCTTTCGATTACCGGTGCAATGGTGCAATGTTGCCCGTTTAGTTTGGTAACACCGTAAAGGTAAACTTTGCAGAAGAAGAAAGAAGCCACGTCAATGACCAACAAATAAATCAAGAAAAATTATTGAATTGCAATAAATATTTTGAGCTATTTAGATCTAACACTATTCAGGCGTGGATTTTAGGTTTAACAATTACGATATGTACAGCAGAGTGGATTGAAAAAAATCTTTGGTTGAATTTCAAAAAATGGGGTATCCAAATTTAGGGTAAATATCCCAAAAGCCTTGCTAAAACCAATTTTGTCCGGTAGCTTTGCTTGTTCCCAGAGCTACCCCTTTTTGGGGATGCGGACTAAAAATTTTGAAATTTACCCTAACTTCCTCACTAGTGGTCGTAGAAAGGTCATCTTAGGCTCAAAAGTTTCAGAACTCCCATGTTTATGCACATTGTAATAGGACTTTTGTTGTATTTTCATCAAGAAGTTATTTAAAAATATCAAAAAATAAGTTTTTAAAAAATAAAGACGAGTATAGTAATGTAATGAGTAGAGACGTTACACCAAAACCAATGATCAGCAAGTTCTTGGGCAATTAAAGCTGATGTTTGTTTTTTAGTCCAATTTTTTTTCACAGAGAACACATTCAATTACTTCTTTGCAAGTTGGTAGCTTACCACTTGAAAACTTTTTGCGGCATTGAAAGTATGACTACCATGCAAACACTTTTGTTTAAACTGCATAGTTTCCATATGAACTTTATATAATGCAAATCTGAAAATATAAAAGAGCTACCTGTTGTTGAACATAGCATGATATAATATAACTTGATTGTACAAACTTGAAAAAAACTTCTGACTTGTCTTTTGAACCACGTAATCACGTGCCTTCCTGCAACCTCAGATACTTCTTTGCCTTACAGTGCAAATACACTTTCGCTTGATGTTGGTCCCCTCTCACAAACAAAGATTAATGAAATTTAGATTTAGTATACGGTACCAACAAGTGCGCCAGATACACAGTTCAACATATATCAACTAATAACGCAGTGTTGCCTCACTGTACTGTCTTATTGTAATGGACTTGAACTTCAACATGAGCATTATGACTATGAGATGCGACATTTTATTAGTAGAATGCTGGTTGATACTTGCTGCTCTAGTATTAATGTTCTGTACTTCTTTAGCTGTTTGACGATAACACAATTGCTAAATATAGAGATTGTATATTTAATACATAAATAAATATTACTAACTACGTCAATAAATTTTACGTCAAATCTGGTTTTTAGAAGATAATTTCCCGGTTGATGAAAATACAACAAAAAGTCCTCTTACAATGTATATGAACATGGCAGTTCTGAAACTTTTGAGCCTGAGATGAGCTTTCTACGACCACTAGTAAGAACTTTATGACAAATTTCAGAATTTCTAGTCTGCACTCCCTAAAAGGAGGGGGAACAAGCGCAGCCATCTGACAAAATTGCTTTTAACAAGGCTTTTGGGATATTTGACCAATATTTGGACACCCCATTTTTTGAAATTCAACAAAAATTTTTTTCAATTCACCCTAATGTACAGGCAGGCTACAGCGCTTATCTAAATCCACCATTAACTAAGGAAAAAAAGCTTTAATTCCGCTAATCATTTCCTGGTTCCCAATTTCCAAATGTTATTCCTGTTTTTTCGTATTCATAAAAAACCTCTCATGGCAGACGTTTTTCTTTTGATTCATTGTCATTACCGCAAGGCAACGCTGCTCTTTGTTTTGTCATTCTGCAGCTCCTTATCAGTCATTCTGTTTGCTGAGCTGTTTTGCTTTCACACAAAAACTATCAAACTATTTCTCATAAAGGAGCTGTAATGCTGGGAAACGACAGAAATATTTGTGCATGAAAAAGAAGGGTCTCGTAGGCAACTGCCCTTGTCACTAACTATTTGTGAAGGTTTATTCTACGCAAAAAATAAAGTGTCGAAAGTATGCTCGGATAACCTTATTCTTTAAAAAAAAATTTCTTTTTGAAACTAACTCTTCATCCTTAATTGTCAGTAAGCAAGAAATTCCAATAAAAAAAGCCCAAACGTAATGGCAAACTCTATGGGGTGAACTTTTTAATTTTAAAGATCAACTGGAGAGAGTTCCCTTTTTTTCTTTTTCTGAGTCAATGACCATTTTTTGAAGGATAAATTGCTTGAGATACTCTTTCATCCTTTTTTCTGCCTTTCTGCCTTTGCTTCATTGTTCTAATTATGCAGCCGATTTTAATCAAAATTAAGTTTATATAAAGCAGCCGAAGGGAACAAAAATAGCCCATCGGATTTCAAAACATACCAGTAGCCCAAAATTTTGCAAACCGCCAATTTTTGTTACAAGAACTGCACAGAAGTAGCTCAATTTGCGATTTTTTGCCAAAATTGGCGATACTTCCCCAACGTTGAAAGTTTTTCGGGTTTAGGGTCTGCTGAAATAAATCAAACTGAACGGAAGTGCTCAAATTGAAATTGCCTAAAATTTGTTTTCTTGGCGAAGCAATTTATTTACCCGCTACTGTTCAGTAACAATTTAAAAAATGTCAAATCAGGCACAAACAGAAAAGCAAAACCAGAGCACCTGTAAATGTGAAGCAACATTTTCCATGTTTTGATTCACCTTATAATACTAAAATACCCTTGCTTGTTTTCAGCTCCGCTCTAAAAAGCGGTCAATGATTGCTTGTGCCATCGTGTGGGCAGCGTCAGCAATTATGGCGACTCCAATTCTCTTTTACGCGAAGACAGAAAAAATGGATCAGACAGTGTATTGCCGTCTACAATTTCCAGGATATAAAACCTATTCAGAAAATGACAGCTTGATAATATTGTAGTAAATATATTGTATTATTTTTGCTAGGCTAACTGGGCTGCGTGTCTAAGCAATATATATAGCCTATATACAAACCAGTCCCATGATCCCAAACTGTGGGTCGCGATCTGACGCGGGATCGCTTGCGATTTTCTGAGGGCTGCATTGTGGTTTTAAACTTTGTGCTTTTTTGCTTAAATTCCAAAACAAAAAGATCTGGTTTGGAGAAGAAAATTACAAACAAAAACCTTATCTCCTGAAAAAAGTCGTCAATTCTGTTTTCAGATAAGACAAAGTTACCACAACGGTTAGAGTCGTGAATACTTGAAGACTGATATTATTGTTTGAATAGAGATCACCGAAAACAGGGTTTAGGGACCATTAATTAAATCTATTTATAACAATCATTTTACTGACTTTAAAAGACTCCACATTTTCGTAGCGCGAAGAGACCAAACTTTTAGAAAATTCGCGTTCAGAAAAGCAACTACCATCAAAGATTCTTCAAAGCTTCATTAAATTGCGCTTTAATAAGAATCAGCCTCTGAGTGACCTTATACTTGTAGAGTGTGAATCCGTGATTTAGCTCCAACACCTGAATTAGCTGTGAATTTAAAAAGAGTTAATTGGTTGTTGCCAATTAGAACTTTTTGTCTCTTGTTGCCAAGCTGAGCTGCGTAGCAGAAAAAAGAGACAGTCTGCTGAAAATCAACTCAAAGTTTGCAGTGCAATCAGAAAAAGAAAACAATCCTCCCATAAAAAAAACAAAATTTTGCAGGCTTTTTTGAAGCATTGATCATTACGCATCTGAAGTCCTCCCCAACAGTTTTTACTCTCTACCTTCGCACACCCCTCCCGTCAGCCCCGCTCCAAAATACACTTTTTGACGAGTTGTTGCATGCACAAGTATGTATTTCAACACATATGCGGAGCTAGGAAATAACTTCTTCCACGAGTATAGCACTTCGAAGCTACGGCACAGCCAAAGGCAACCTATAGCACACCCTGTCAAATTTCAACATGCAGCAGAATGCCTACCAAATATTAATGGCGCCACCGCAAAAGAAACAAGCTGTAAGTTAAATTTAGCAGCGTGGAAATTTTTGGACCATGTGCGCAACTTGGGGAGGGACCCCTATTGAATTTTGGTCTTCAAAATATTGCTAGATGATAGTTGAAACCCGAAATGCGAACATCTAAATTTCTTCCACTCTCTTTGTCTGTGTGATGCGGATATTACCATATTTTTGCCAGTGCGTCGTTATTCCTGTATCATTTTTACATTGTGCTAAAAAACGGAAACTTGTTATTTCAGTGTTGATCACGATATAAATGAAACTACGCTGAAAATAAACGAAGTAGAACTTGAAGAGTATGACGTATCTGATATGAATTCAAAAAGCTATTTTGATTCGGGATCTGTCTCAGGTAAGTTTGAAATGTAGTAAACAAGAATATTCTTCGATAGTTCAGGATTCGAGTGAGCGTGGAATGCCACTGAAATTGATAACTATATTGGGAGCAAAGAGTATGCCTCAGTTAAATTATTCGGCATGTGTTCAGCATAGATTTCAAACAATGATTTTCTTTATTCCGCTAGGTAATATCTCAGATATGAATTTTCTGGATTCCATTCCGTCGGAACCTCGATGCTCTCACGAACACATGTCATTCACCTTCACTTGCTGGATCTTCATTCAGTTTTTTATTGGTTTCCTGCTACCATTTGTAATCATCAGTGAGTAGATGTAATTTGTTTTTGTTTTTCCAGTTACAATTTTTGCAATGAAACAAAGATAACTTTTGTTCAGGCCCATTTCCGAGTTGTAAACTGCTGGAACAGTGCATTTTAATCACACCTAATGCAATCATGTAAGAGGAATTGGCAATAAGAGCTTTTATCTAGCAATCAGTCAATCAAAATTTTTGAAAAAGAGGTACTATACCTCAAGTTTTTAAAATCTCTAAAGGAGGTCGCTACAATCATTTATCGGCTTTTTTATTGGATTTTTTAAAAACGTGTTTTCAAGGATTTGAGGATGGTTTTTGATGGTTCAAAAAAGATTTCCAGTCAATTATTAGGCATATGACTTTAAATAATATTGGTATATTGTAAGGAGACTTCAGCTTTCGTAGCCCTCTTATGTTTGCACTCTAGTTTTCAGCTCTCCAACAGTGGGTCCTAAAATGTACTGCATAAACTAGGTTAGCAACCAGATGCTATTGTTTATCCTATTCCTACTTTTCCTGATGGATGCAGTGACGTCACAAAGCATATGTCCATGCTCATATTGCAAATTCAATCAAAATCAGTTCGGAAAAAAGCGACAATCTTTTTCAAACCAGCCATGAATATAAATTGGAGGCTAATGCCTCACTACCAACAAGACGTGCTGCCATTGGTAATTGCCAATTAACTCTTGGTCAAATCGATTTTAAATCAAATCGATTATAAATACGGTAGATCGTCAAATTAAAATCGATTTTGAAGAAAAAAACATCAGCTTAATTAACAAGTCAACGAACGTTGTTGAAACACGATAATCTTACAGTAATTGCTATATCTCTCTTGTGTTAGTGTGGCTTCAAAATTTTTTGAAACGCATTCGCAATGGGCTCTCTTGCTTAACAAAATGAGATAAACACACGTGATTAATAGATGTGCCAATAGTATATCACATCAACATTGTTTACACATGCAACGATAGTTGTAACACTTGGTTACTGTGCTTGTATTTTAAATTCGCTGCGCCGACAATGCAGATAACAAGACACACAACCAGAATTTTCGAAGAAAAGGGCGCCAGACCAAAAACGTTTTTAAATTTGTAAAAAAAGATCTTTGCTTAGTTTAGATGTATTATTTATTGAGTGCTTTAAAAATATTTGTTTTTTAGAGCTTTTTTTTCTGTAAAGATTTTTTTTCTATTGCCAGGGCAGAATTGTTGGAGGTGGTTAGCTTGAAATTGCGGCAAAAAAATAGGGTTTCACCTTGCGTAATCTTCCTTAATTCCCTTTGGTTGCACCCTTTCTGGAAACTCTGCAGCAGGTCTAAAATATGTCAAGTTGCTTCTTATTCAGAAGACATATGGCAAACATCCATTCCATTTGATTCGATTTGTGTCACATGTTTTAGTTCTCTGATCACGAAAACACTTTTCTGTGGGTTACTTTAAGATAACTTTTTGTTCACACTCGCTTCGAAGCTGTCAGTACTGCTAGCACAACACACTTCTACCACATGCAGTGCAACTACCCATAAATATTGCCGTGAAGTGAGCTTCCCCAAAGATGCAACCACTTAGCAGTAAAATTTAAACACACGACACTTTGTGCCATGAACGGCGGCCCAACACATTAATTGGGTTGCCTATGTCAAAGCCTAACTCAGGCGATATACCCTCGTAGAATATGAAAACTAACACTGGCATTACGAGATATGAAAAAGACGTTTGCTTTGCAGCAATCAGTTATGTGCTGATAATTAAACGACTTCGAATCAATGAAGAAAAGATGGCGGCTCATAATACCGGGAAGAAATCTTTTACCATGAGGAAAAGGGTGACCCGAATGGTAGCTGCATTGGTCGTCGGGTTCGTCATATGCTGGCTTCCCTACCACATATTTATGCTGGTCAAAATTGTCGGTAAGAGTTGAGTTGCTTCAACGGAGATCTTAGTTTTGAATTCAGAGAGAGAAGGGTGTCCAGAATTTAATCATTCTGAATCAAAACAGTTTCATAAAGATAAATTTTAGTGCTAATCCGGGGTTGCTCTATCATACAAAAAGTTCCTAAAAATTATCAGCCTTCAACGTTACCCTTATGAAGATAAAATGTCAAATAGTTTTTGGCCGTTTTAACAGCAACGAATTTTTAGTGTTAAAACATTTAGAAACCTTGGTTGCCTACATTCGATGTCACATTTCTTTTCCTACGCTAGTAGAACCGCATACATCATTTTTTAAGTCCTTTGTATTGCTCGACGACGGATTTTTACCTACGTGTGCCAATTATGAAGTGAACGCTAAAGCAATCATCCTATCAATCACACCTTTAAAAATGAATTTTTTAATGTTTCAGTTTGAAAATCATGCGTTTCAAAAGAAAAAGTTTTTTAGCTTTAGAAGTTATTTCTGATTATGACTGAGTGAATTTGGCTCAATATTTTAACCTCCATATTGTCCGTTCTATTTGAACTCCAAGCAGGAGTTTCGTAAATGATTTTCACAGTCTTGATGTTTTACGCCGGAGTTGAACTCAGGAATAAAACGGGCGCTATATTCAGTACACCACAAAACTGTGTCCATGATTTTTGTCTTTGACGGTGTTTTAATGCAGTCCCACTGAGACGCTTACTCCTAATAATTATGTTGTACGGATTCAATACCAATGTGTTTTCTACATGATGAAAACCTTAAGACCCAACTTGTTGTAATGACTCGTGTTTACTTGCAGCGCTTGGACCAGCAGTGCTATTAAAACAAAGAATTTAAACAAATGTTGTTCTATGTAACTATAATGGTTTTGCAGTGACTGGTGGTTATAACTGGTGAAAATCACTTGTAGGTGGACCGAAGTTTAACCAGGTGGTCTGAGTGGCAAACTTCGAAATGAACGTCTACCAGTTTACATAGCATGAGAACCAGGTGGTCTGAGTGGCGAACTTCGAAATGAATGTCTACCAGTTAACGTAGCATGAGGTATAGCTGAACAAAACTGCCATTGGCTTGTAGTCTCGCACTGTCTGTTTAAGGTATAGCTCATGCCGATCTCAGAGATGTGCATGGCTGACCGCTGACTCAAAGACCGTAAGATCAATTTGTAGCCTCAGAAATTCTAATCATCTTTTGTTTGATGAGTTGAATCATTTTTCATCATTAACGTTGGATGGGCGATTGTGTCATTGTCCCTCTTTGGTTTGATAACAGAGTAAAAAATCATTTAATTTGCATTTATAAATGATCTCTTGAAATAATAGGTTATGCCTCACTTCCTATTCAAAAATTTTTGGCAAGCTTGCGTTGTTGCTCATCATCATTGGTTTTCAAACTGCTTTTTTTTTATAGGTTTTTCATCGTCGGTGACCACTTGTAACGGGATTGAGCAGTTTGTTCTTGCGTTGGGTTTTTCAAACTCAGCCCTAAACCCAATTCTTTACACGTTTCTCGGACACAACTTCAAACAGAGATTCCAGGAAAGTGTTGATCAAGCAAAGAAAAAGTTTAGAAGAAGCAGCGCGGCGACAGCCACTGGCCACTTCACCCGAAGTCACAGTGATCGTGGACACGGAGTATGCGCTGCTTAGCTTTTGTTTCAATGTTCCCTTACAACTTTTGTCTGTCACATCCAGTGATGAGAAAACTTTGTTGGTGTTGCCAGAACATCCTTGTATTCAGAGCCGCTTTGTCACCAGAGCAAATTTTTTGCAGAAGTACAACCAAACAAGCAAAAGAAATTGTTGGAAAGTGCGTTTACGAAATGCACAACGACGTAGGTATACCATGAGGTTCGAACCCACGGCCACTGTCGCGAAACACAGCGCTCCAACCCAATCGACTATGTCGCCGACACTTCACCGCAATTTGTTTCCATTCATTTAAAAAAAGTTGAAAGCATTACTTGAAATATGTTTTACAAAAACTTTATAAAATAACACTGAATTTTGCAAAAAATTTTCTTTTATAATCACTATAATTCTTTTATAATCAGTTCAATGTATCTGACGCCAATCATTTCGACATATGATCATATCCCAAATACGCCTGACCACATTTTTTTGATTTTTAGTTTCTTTCACAAGTTTATTAATTGAAAGATGAGGGCTAACCGTCATTGGTGTCAAGCACATTAAGAACAGTCACTGTGTATAGTGTTTATAATGTAGTATAGCATATAAGACGAACAGACCAGCAACATCTTCAGCCACACAAAACTGTTCACACTTCCTGTTAATGTCGAGCGTCAAGCAAGAAAGCTTAGATTTATCCTACTCAAAAATGAACTGCGAGTTTTCCGGCTTAGATGTGGGCGTTTGAAACACTACAACCGACTAGACAAAATAGTAAAATTAGAGAACCGAGATTGAATTGTATTTTCCTCTATGTTTCCCCACTTTAACATAATCTGGTCTAAATGATCTTACGTGTTAAGATTTTTACATAAGCTAGAGCTGGATTGCTGAGTGATCTGATTAGCTAATTTAGCAAATTTCCTCTCTGTCATTGGGTCTACCCTTAAAATTCTGACTTAATTTTCAGGCCCGAAAAAATTTGCAGTGAAACCAATACTTTAATATCTAAAATTTACAATTTAAGGAAATGTCGCATAAAAAAAGCGGTAGCTTGGTGAAGTTGTAATTTTGTAACCAAAAATGTAAAACTTTTTGCGTGAATTATGGCGCTGGAGCCTATGACGTGCTGTTAAATGTTCATAAGCGGCTAAAACAATTTTTTTAGGTGTCATTCTCAAAAAAGATTGGAAACATGGTCGGTTTTCATAAAGCCAGCAAAACATCAAATGTCTTCAGTGACGACGGAGATAGTCAGCAATCTAAGAAAAACGAAAGAAGAAACAAAAAAATCAAATATTTCATTCCGCTTTTGGATATGAACCACAGGCCAAAAGCAAACTGTAATTCGCATGACTCTGCAAAGGTAATTGCGTTTGTGGATATCAACAAGAAGCCTAAATCAAACTTTTATTCTCACATTTTGTGGAAGTATTTGTAACATGTGCCCAGTCAAACTTTACTGAAAACCGAAACTAGCTTAAAACAAATGGCAACACTTTCTTTCGCAAACGTTGGTGTTTCCAGTATGATGCGTAAAATCTGAGGTGACTTGTAAATTGATCTGAACCAATCCATGCTTTCAGCGGCGGTACTCCTGATTTCGCTTTCCAAAAAATCTGAGCACCCAAATTATGATTAAATTAACTGAAAATTTAAAATAAAGTTTCAAAAGCATTAAATGCGATTGATGCTGCTTCTTTCGAGTTTATCAGATAAAAAAACTTCACTGTTTTTTGATTGATTTTTATAAGTCTATAGTTTAAAAACTGGTGTGCCTATAACCTACCATAGACTACATACAGTAACCACGGGGAGGCTACACTCGTGAAGATCCATGAAAAGTTCTGGCACTTCCTTGGTGCACAACATATTCAGTCGACAAGCACTGATCTACGCATATATCCCTGTCTTCCGATAGCAAGTGGCAGCTAGTTTTTCCGCCATAAACGACGACTTATAACAGAAAAACTGCACACGTAGGGCTGCCAACTTACTTCCGCAGGCACAGTGCGTTTCTACCTGCAGTAGAGCAACGATAAAGCGAAAAAAACATTCTTCATATGTCTTTGCCAACAACCCGATCTTGGGTCTTAAACTAAGAAACTAACAATTGGGATCCATTGACCTTTAAAACTTTCCTATTCCAAAGAAAAAACATTGACAAAGTTTATTCTTGGTAGTTAAATTCAGTGGGAGGCAAGTATATTTTTCTTACTTGATTTCAAATTAAGTTTTTGACTCGCAGAACGAAGGAACAACAGACACTCCCAGCAGATACTTATCCCAGCAAACAGAATGCACTCGAATTGCGCAGCAACTGAGAAGAAATGTGATGTAATTGGCAATTCATTGATAAAATGTGACATTTTTTTTAGGTGAACTGTTTTTGTTTTTACAACTATTCTGCAACTATTTTATGCCCCCAATTCTTGCTCTTTTGTTTTGACAAGGCCGTTGCGAGACCAAACTTATCGCTCAACACTTTTTACCGATTTTGCCTTACTTTATTGATTTAAGCTGGTTTATTTTAGGAAAGTTTGAAATATTTTACAAAAAGTGTTAATTAAGTGGGCTGCACTTCTGTAAACTTAGCTATAAACCCAGATTTACCTTATCAGTCCTCTGATTATGATAATACAGTACCACATGCTGTTTCTTCAAACAAAAAGCTACGTAAAGAGCTGGTGAGGATCCTAAGGGGTACTAATTGATACGTGTTATTAGTTTCCATTTTTACTTCTCAACTGTAAATATTAATGCGTAATCGCTTATTTTGCACTACTGTTTTTTGTACGCATAAAGCGGCATATACATATATTTGCACTGTGGTAACAGTCTACTAATTTTTTTGCTCATGTTTATTATTTGTTGGATAGTAAGACTTAATTGAACTAAAATCAGCATTGGAGATAAGCTTCGTCAAAAAATACAAAACGAAATTTGGTTGCCAAGACTTAGATGCCAATTTGCTTAATCATCCAATAAGTAACCTTCACCAAACATCGGATCTCGGTTCTATGATCATTAAAACAATGGTTCCCTAGCTTTTTAAAAATTTTTGAGCAAAGAACTTCTGGCAACAACGTTTCCAAAATTTGCGGCACTCTATGAGAAAAACGTTCTGCAGGTTCCCTGAAACTCCTTCACTTACGCCACTTTGGGAACCACTGATATAGCATATCACCTGACCGACCAGATCTGTCCTATGATACTAGAATGTAGTTGGATTCTGTCAAGTGCCATCAGGTATCGGAGGTCACCGCATTTTTTGCTGTTTTAACCATAAGTTTCCCACATCTTGTTGGCAAAGAGGGTAGGCCACCATCTGTTTATGACACAGGTAGAAGTGCCCCATCCAAATGCACAACAAATAAACTAGCCGGATTTTTTTCCACACTATCCGTTGCGTGCTGAAAGACGTCAATACTGTTAAGCTGTTCGGAAACAGCACTTTAAACATTACACCACCGCGCCGGTGACATAGAATATGAAGAGGCATAAACAACAGGCATCTGCAAAGATTTACAAGGAAATCATTCAGGGATAGATCTTGGTTCTGCATGCACTTCCACGTCTATGCTGTATTCTACTTTTTTACGTAAGTTTTCTGCCGCGTGGTGTCGGTAAAGGTTTGCGGTGCATTTCATAACTGCTCCACATAACCAGATAGTGATTATTCTTGATTTGCGTAACATGTTTCGTCTTGAGATACCGTAAGTATTAAACCAATATATTTTAATTTCTTCTTCAAGCTGAAAAACATTGACAAATATTTTGTGGAGTAAATCAATATTAAGTACATCTAGACACGTGATGTCTTTGGCAAGAAATCAAAGGCATGCTTCTGCTTGGATTGCTTAAATATTTACATCCAAAGTTTGCTGGTTGTCGCTTTATATTTGATTGTTCATATACATTCTACTAGACAATGCAGCAACTTCACTGCTTTCGTAATCGCAATAATTCAATTGCGGGCAATTACTTGTTTGCTTCCCACATAAAGATGAGGATTGGAGGTTTCCCATTTAGTGTTTCTTCCAAGGACACACAAATCAAAACTGAGGCTATTTCTCCACGCTATCACTTTTATGAGGAAGCAGAAAAGCTGTAATTATTGTTGTTCACGTCTTCGGTATGACTAGAACAAAAGAATCGAGTCCAGGATCTACCACCTGCAAAGAAAACGCTCAAACCACAACCCCAGTGCGCTAGAAAACGAAATTAATAGTGGGAAAAGAAAACAACTGCAGCACACCAAATATTTTTAAAAATGTAACTGTGTATTACCAATGGTGGAATTTATAAATTTTAACGAAAGTTTTACTTAGTAATAGCAGTTGGCCATTAGCATGCAGATATCAAAGTATAATGTATTAAAACTTACATACCCAATTGTTAACAATCGATGCATGGAGATCTTCAAATTCTAAAATCAGGTTGTTACAGAATCTCTAAACTAATAACTATTTTATGACAGCCCAGGGGAGCTCTAAGGCCTTCTCTCCTTTTCTAAACCACAACAGAAACACTAAAATACGTTATTGTGGAAATTAGTAAAAGTAAACAATTAAGACAAAGGAAGTTAAATAAACGAGATGAAATCAGAGCCGAAAGAACAAACTTTACAGGATTTACTCGTAAAACAAATTGATACAATTCTTGTTAGTAATGAGTGCAGCCAAACAAAGTACAAAACAGAGCTACATATTTTATGAAACAGCCTTTCTTTTCAAAAAATTTTAATTTTTTGTTTTTTGTCAAGTGGGGTTTTTTGCACCCCATTTTGGGGCAACTTGTCACAACGCTTGGGGTACATTGTCATTTACAAATCGTACATAAAATCTTTAATAACAATGAAAATAGCATGGCATAATAAGTTTAAATAAATGCTTCTTAAATGATGGTTTAAAAGATTTGTTTAAAAGAACTACTGTTTAGATCAGTGGCTCTTGACTCTTTTCTACTCCCTTAAGCAATGCTTCTCTGCTCCAACCTTCTACAGATTTTGAATAAGTACAAACAGCACTTGCAGTAGTATTTTTTGTAGATTTATTGATCACGCATCAGTGAGACACTTGACACTGCTTCTTAGCAATTAGCTCTTTTATGCGAGGTTCAATCCCAGACAGCGTATAACGTAAATCTCCTTCAACTTGCAGCTTGTTTCTGTACATAGTCTTGATGGCAACGAGTGTAGAAAATGCAGCTTCACAAAAATAAGTCGAACCGAACAAAATTAGGACTTGAAGAGCCTGAGTAGAAATAAGAGGGTAAACAGGAAGGTATTTAGCCCAGAATGCCTAAGTGCCCAGCTCTTTAAAGTTGTCCCTAGCTGTGGAGTCGAACTTCAACTCAAGAAACTCTTCTTGTGCTTCATCAAAAATGTTGAGTTCTTTTAATTAAAATGGGTTTTTAATAAACTTCCAGGTTTCTCGCTTCTAATCTGTATCCGAAAAACATTTGATGAATTCTGTTTTCAACTCCTCTAAGCGAGTTATTATTTTTTTTTCAATTCCATCTCAAGATTTCCCTCTGTGAGAGCAGAATTTAAGTGACTAAAGCTTGCTGAATTTCCTTTTTGAACTCGACTCTTCCAAAGATCACGTTTTGCCATGAAAGACTAAATGATGTAATGATGCATAATGATGTTGACGTTTTTCCTTTGAAATTGAAGTTCGAGAGCATCCAAGGCTTCAAAGATATTCACAAGGTAAGTCAGTGAATGTTAAAAGCCTTGGAATCGGAACTTGTCCAGAAAATCAGCCTTCTGCCTCGAATCGAGAAATGTTGCGACTTCTTGCAATTAATAAAGTTGTTTCAGCATATTTCCCTAGGACAACCATCGAACATTCATGTGAAAGAGCAAGGGTAAATGTTCAGATGGCACATCTTCACACAGGAGCTTGAAAAGACGACTGTTAAGAGCTCCCGCCTTTATATACTTGACTATCTCAATCGCTTGGTCAAAAATCTCCTTTGTTTCAGAAGGTAAAATTCTGGATGCTAAGGCTTATCGATGAAGTGCACAATGTGTACCCACTACGGATTGATTTCTTTCTTTTACCCTCTGGAAGAAGCCAGACCGCAGACCAAGCGCAGCTGGAACTTCATCCGTTCACACTTCTACAAGTGATTCCCACGACAGCTGATTTTCCTCAAAAACAGTTTGACGCAGCATAGTAGCAGATAAAAATTTGCAATATCTGTCGTTTCATCGCACTGTATAGCAAAGAAAGGACTTTTCTTTGGTCGAGAAGTTGACCGTTGATATCCTGAGACAGCTCATGGATTCTTCCTTTAATTGTGTCATCTGATATGAAATTTGAGAAAGCATGTTTGCTTTATCCTTGCACAATACTACTTGTGCTGCTAGGAACACAATAGGTTTTATGAGAGACTTCTCGATATTGTGGATCTGCTTATTCTTTGTAATTAACATGGCAATATCGTAAGAAGCCTCAACAGCATTCGAATAATTTTGTTGAAATATCCACCGATTTCCAAATTAGCTTTCTTCAAGGAGCAACCTTTCATTACAAAGAATGCTTTAAGTTTCTTGGCTAGAGCAGAATGTAATGTCGTCAAGAGCCGTTTCAAGTGGTTGGAGCGCATTGCATCATTACAAAGAATTTTGTAACACATCACACATTGCGGAACTTTCTTGTAACCTTTTTGCAAAGATTCAAAGCCATATTGAATGTTGTCGTCGAGATACTTGTTGGTAACAATGAGAAATTGTTGGTAACAATGAGAAAATAATGGATTTGAGAAAAGTGGTTATTATGTCATAATGGCATAACAATTAACAATTGTGGGACATACATGACCCAGTTATCCGTCAAAGGGTTAAATTTATTGGTTAGCGAAGCAAGCACTACAACATGATAAAAACATAAACTTATTTAACAAAATGTACCCCTTGTCTAGATCGGACTACGCACTGCTCTGACACTATACGTACTGACCTAACTATCATAGACAGACTTAGTTATTCCATTCGATTTTTTAACTGACTGAAGCAGTAGCAGCGCAAAAAACATGTGTATCAATTTCAACTGCAAAGTATCGAAATGAATTAAACACGATTGTTATTTCAGCTGTATTATGATATCATACAGTTATAAGGTTTTCGAAGCATAGTTACCACATAATGGTTCAATATTTGACACAATCAAAAAAGTCAGACAGGATGATCAATAAGTGAGCATAGCCATACCGTAGGCGTAGAAAAAGTAAAGCTCGAAATTAATGTAGATGTTTGTTGTAAAGCTGGTTTGGGCTTGCGCCCCCTTCAAAATTTCCTTCGCTCCACTGGAGGGCTGTCCCCCCTACCCCAATTAAGAACCACTGGTATAGATGAACACATTGTAGTCTTCGCCTTGCTGCACATTGTGGGCAGAGAGCTCAGAGCAGTGAAAAGTAAACAGTTTTGCTGATCGCTTTGTTTGCCCACAAAGTGGAATAGGCAACTTGAGGACAATATTCTTAAGATGTCCCACACATTGAGAAAATACCCCTAAGCACTTCGTCTTCAAAACTTCACGTTCAGGTCAACACGTTTTTGAATAGCAACCCTTAGGTTTACCAATCTATTTTTATATATTTTACCCTTTAGAAATAGAAAAATTATATAAATATTTGTAAATAATTGTAATACATCAAAATTCCTACCTTGTACAATTCGTTTTCGCCGAAAGATAAAATACAGTCTACGTTTTTCTTTTCGTTCTGCTGCTAGATACAAGGCGATCTACCGCTAAACATGCTTAAAAGTAAAGTAACCGGATGCTATAATGGCAGCAAATAGCTCCCTCTACCAGTTGTACTGATTATATGCTTTTGACAATTTATGCATATGACTTGTAGCTCCTCCTTCCCCAAACTTCTTCGTGCAGTACCCAGAAAGGATAACTGAACTAAAACAACGTTTTTGGATAGCATTTAGAGCGAGAGATTTGTCATAACTGCTTGCAAACCTTGCCCGGTCTCGGGCAAGCACAACAAGAGATTATCGTTGCTATGTAATCACATCCCAAAGAGGGTAATGAAAAAAAAGGCGTGTCACAGATTCAAAAAATGTTGGAATGGTTCAGCAACAACAAAGAAAAGTTTTTTTTGTTTTAGAGTTTTAAAGCCAATCTTTAAAGTCACTTTAAAACTGTCCACTGTTATGTAATAGTTAATCATCATAGCCGGAAATGAAATCACAACAACTGACACATAATACTTTAACTAAGATGATGTTTTTCATAGCAACTCCGAGCTACCACTGCTTTCTTTGATTCAAGCAAAGCACGAAAGATGACTACGTTCATTTTACGCAAACTCTTGAAAACAAAAAATGTGAAATAGCCTTGATAACTAGATAAAGACCTATTGTATCTTAAGTGTGTGCGGCGTTGAAGTCGTGCGTGGTGGCACATCAATCACCACTTTCCGAGATACGCATAGTCTGTAGCAGTGGTCCTCAAACTTTTTTGAAATGGAACCCTTAGACATTGTTGGCATTATAACGAAACCTTTATTTAAATTAATACTTAATGCAATAAAAGAAATGTTTTATTTGACAGAGTTAATGTCATGTAGGCGTTTTATGTGGATATCGACTGCCTTTCGACATGCAATCTTAGGATATATTCGCAAGATTGGCAGCTATGTTCGGAATTTACTGCAGAATTTTTTACAAATGTAGCATTACGGAACCCCTGACCTTGCTTCGCGGAACCCACTTTGCGAGTCACTGGTCTGTAGTGATGCTTTTAAATTGTTATTTTTGACAGCAAAGCAACTCCAAAATTGTCAAAAAATTTTGCATTTTTGGCTTTGAACATGACCTAAAATATTAGAAAGTGATGCTTGCCTTCAATGTTGTGCGGTTAGAGCAGTGTTTCCCAAAGTAGAGTGTGCAGAATCTTAAGGTTTCTTAAAATATCTATAAGGGTTTCACAAGATAAGATTGATTTTCAAAAGAAAAACCTCCATCTAGTTTTATGCAAGGTGTGTGCGAGAATAAATCGAAAAAAAAGGTGACACGAGGTTACGAATGAACTATAGACCAATTGCATATAAGAAGCAAACGTATTTCTTTTAGTTACCTGTGTGGTGTGTTGAAATTATTTACATGTTGCCTATATTAAATTTTTGTCGTGCTTTCAAAGTTTTGGGGTATTGGGGTTCCTGGTCGGCCTAGTGGTGTTAAGCGGATAAAAAGTTCGGGAACCATCGGTTTACAAAATGTCTACGAAGGACCTGTAGACCCTCCCTCAAATTCTAACCTTGCAACTATGCTCAATGTTGCTATCGCACGTTATCCATAAATTATTGTCGTCCAATAAAAAATTCAACACAATTTTATTTTTTTAAATATTTTCATTTGGTTTGTTTCATATCGCAAAGGAAAATGCTACAAGCTTTTTCTCTTTGAAATAATTAGGTTGGAAATTGTAATTTATTTAATGATTGAGCAGAACCTTTTGAATTTAACAGCAAAAATGAAGTTTGTGAAAATGAAAAACCCAGCTCCTTTCCTGATTTATAGCGAAAAAATCAGATATTCCACGCCCAGTGAAACCTTAGACGCAAATATTTAAGAGAACCATCTGCGAGGTCTAACATTACATTAAGGCATAAAAAGTTTATGGAGACTTTTAGCGTGCTACGAAGAAAGGGAACTGGCTGATTTCAAACATGAGAAGAAAAATTGAATCTGTGGGTGTAGCGAGTACTAGAAGCCCTGCAAAGCCCAGTCTCAGGACTTCCACGCAGTTATAAATTCGACGCTTCACCATTCACAAAGTTTTGCATGAATGTTTGCCATTTTATGTACATATAGAGCAGTTACTGCAGTCTCTTAAGCCAGAAGATAAGCAGCGACGAAAAAAGTCTGTAATGAATATGCTGAACAGGCTGGACGCAGACCCAGGGTTTTGAAAGGTGTTTGGTTCATTGATGACTCAACCTTCCACGTTTCTGAAATGTTAAACACGCACAATTCAAGAACATGGGACTTGGAGAACTCTCACAAAAGCCGGCAACTAGAGTGGGACACTTTTAAAACAAATGTGTGATGTGAAATGGACATGCATGTTAGAATTATTGAACCATTTTTTCTCGCTGAAAAATCCATCACGGCTCAAATCTATCCCGATGTTTTAACGGAATTGGTTGTACCCAGCTACAAGAGTATCAGCCAGTAGTTATTTTCCAGCAGGACTGTGCACGACCTCATTGCGGCCTTGAAATCTGGAGATATGGCAAATATCGATGAGAGCCACCCATAAAGTCTACCACTCGATCGTGACATAAGAAGTTTATGAAGATTGGTAGTGTGCTAAAAATAAAGGCAGCTCGCCGACTTCAAAATTCAAAACAAAATATTTCCAGATCAGTGAATTGGACGTTATTGTCTCATCTCTTGACCACCTCGTTTTCTTCGCATTACACGGTTTGTTTTTTTCTTCTGGGATTATGTAAAAAATATGGTCTACCGAACCAAAGTCCGAAATATTTATGATGTACAGCATCGAATAACTGAAGCAGCTACTACAGTCACCGTAGATGTTTTAGCAAAACATGGCAAGAAATTAAACACCGACTGAGTATTCTTCGTGCGACTGATGGTGCAAACTTGGAAGTATCTTAATGCATCTAAAAAACTTGAAGTATTTCTCGTTTCTGTATAACAAACTAAATGAAAATATCTCGAAATATAAAATTTTGTCAAGTTTTTGAAATTGTAGCGATAATTTATGGGCGCCCTGCATCATTACAAACAGCGAAGAGTTAGATGACATTCTTTTACAATATTTATTTGACTTTGCACTTGGTTTACCGTAGAGTAAGTTAATGGTAGGCTGATGAAATATGTGTACTAAAAGCAGCTATACAAAACTATACTTTTTTGTAAGTTTTTTTTCGGTTTTGAACCCATTTTTCCGGCTTTGCAATGTTGCTTTCAAACATTTTTGTACCAAAATTTCTATCCGCGTAAAGTGGTGCTACACATTACACCTTGCGGGTGAACATCCGATTTTGTCCTCAAAGTATGTAACAAAACAAAAGCCAGCCAGCCAGCCTGCCTGAGATTCTGCAGGTTTGTCTAAAAATGAATTCTTCTCTAAGATTGGCATAACATTTTTTTAATTTGAGCTACCACTAAACAGAGGTGGTTAAAATAGCTTTTAAACCTACTTGAGTAAAATTATTGTTACTTTCTGACAAAAACACTTAAGTAAAAATAAAAGATAATAGAAGGAATTTTGACTTCACTAAAAGTAAAAAAGTAGTCGAGAATAGAACTACTTAGGTAGAAATAGTAAAAAGTGTTTTCATTTTTTAGAAGGTTTGTTTTGTAGCCCATCTCTTTGAACCAATGGTAAGGATTTACGTGCGCGGCGCAAGCAATGGCGTCACTATAAAAGAGAGCCTGCCCCGGGAGACATTATGCTAGGGGATAGCATTATTTTTAGGAGACTCTCAGAAGGGTTTACATTAATTTAGGTAGATAATTTTTTTCTTTTGAAGAACACTTTGTAGATTCAGGTTGAAGATATTTTTTCGGAAAAGCTTTTATATTTTGGGGTGACACTACTGAAATCTGTCCGGGATCATACAAACCAAGAGCAGAAGAAAAATAAAAATTGATTTTGCTTTTATAGTAATGCAAGAGGCTAGCGATGCAATTAGCAAACTGCAAACAGTGACACTGTTTCGACTTATCAGGTCTCTTCAGTGCAGTTGGTGACCGGCAAGAAGCTAGAGGCTTTTGATAACGTATAGAATAGACCACCACACTTGTGGGATTTATACTATTGATAGATCCACTTTGGTGGAAGGTCTGTCAGTACTCTGCGAAGCCGCATCTCTCGTGAATGAGTGGCGGTTATCGCAGGTGCACTAAGTCTAGCAACTGCTTTCAGAGAGTGCGAGATGCCAAACAACAAGTTGAGATCCGTTGACCTAGACCTTACACGGTACAACAAAACACAGACACGATAGCCTCATTCTTGTAGGCATAGTTATTACTAAAGCTGTTCGATACGAAAATATATCAAAATTTCGTTTTGTTTTGCTTTGACAAAAAATCGCCTTGTTTTGATTTTGTTTCGAATCAACATCCTCAGTGAAGAATTTGGTTTTGTTTCGAAATCCAAGCTTTTTAACACATATCACTCAAGTGTAGCAAAGTCAAACAAAACTGGCAATTTTTTTTGCGAAATCACTAATAATATGCTCATAGTTGGTACAAAAACTTAATGGATGGATTATTTTCTTTAGCCTTAATCAAATTTATAGCAATAACCGCAGTTGTTTGGCTTCGGGTTATTTTACTCTTTCCTTCCTGCGCTTTTGACAAGACCAAGCAACACACTACGACCAAAAGCTTTAGGTCATAAAAACACGCTTTTGCCCACCAGATATTCGAAAGTACAATTCCTAATATTATCTGCTTATACCTGTAAAGGTACAACAGTAACTTTTTTGCCCTCTTACAACTTATTTATACTTATTTATACTTACAACGAATTTATACTTCCAAGCACTTGGTGAAATGAACTGATAAAGCATTTTGAAAATATTAGCTGCTTCAGTTGTAAGCTAGTCCAGTGTCCAAGTACGCCTTCACTGCAAACGGAACAAGCAAGACGTTGCCAGGATATCCAGAAACTTTAAGGAAAATATAGCGGTTATTTTTACCCGATTCTTTTTTAAAAAAACGGTACTTTTAATTTTGGAACAAGATTCGGCTATGTCAAAAAAATTTAACTTTTTATTTCTATTTTCACAATTGGGTGATTGGGTGAAGCCCGCTGAACCGATATTGTTAACATCGACATTACTTGTAGGGGATCTGCTTTTCTGATAACTGAAAGTACTTGATTTCCGGTTAGTTTTCTCTATCCCTGGCTGCGTAAATGCCGGACGGAAACATACCCGCACTGCAAGTTTTGAGTCATAAAAATGGGCTCTCACTTACAAAAGTCGTAAGTAATATATAATGGTTTATTCCTGAAAACATGAATGAAACATGTATAGTAATGCAAGAGGCTAGCGATGCACATAGCAAAACTGCAGACAGTGACACTGTTTCGACCTATCAGGTCTCTTCAACTGCACTGAAGAGACCTGATAGGTCGAAACAGTGTCACTGTCTGCAGTTTTGCTATGTGCATCGCTAGCCTCTTGCATTACTATACATGTAAGACCTTGTGACCACTAGGCTGTGACAGCACTATTGTTCTAGCAGTTGCTAGACTTAGTGCACCTGCGACAACCGCCACTCATTCACGAGTGATACGGCTTCGCAGAGTACTGACAGACCATCCACCAAGTGGATCTAGTATAGATCCCGCAAGTGTGGCGGTCTAAGCTATGCTTTATTAAAAGCTTCTAGCTTCTTGTCGGTCACCAACTGCACTGAAGAGACCTAATAGGTCGAAACAGTGTCACTGTCTGCAGTTTTGCTATATGAATGAAACACTTTAGCGTTTTCCCACAGTTTGGGATTTATGTTTCCATGAACTTTATAAAATAAAAGAATAAAACTTTGTGAAATTATTGGCTGTTTCAATTGAGAGTAAGAACAGTTTCCTAGAAACGCCTATACTGGAAACAAGGCAAACCCAACATTTTCAGGGACTGCAGAAACTTTGGAAAATATTGCAGCTATGCACAACTCTCCCACCCCTCAGATGTTTTTTTACTCGATTTTCTATTAAAAAACGGCACTTTCAATTTTGGAACCAAATTTGGCTATGCCAAAAAATGTTAGCTTTCCATATCTGTTCTCATGACTACCGACTGCGTGAAAGTGGTGAAACCGACTAAAGCCATGTTCTTATCCTCTACGTTGCTAATTGGGGTCCTGCTATCGTAACAACAAACTGTAAGTGCTCAACTTGAGTTTAATTTGCCCTTCCTTTGCTGCATTTATTTAAGGCTAAACAGGATACGCGTAGCGGCAGGATTTAGATCATACATATACCGGTAGGCTTACACTTATAAAAAATTTTTAGCAGTCAGCCTAATTTTCAATAGCTTTTTCTTGAAAATGTGTATCAATCACCTTAAACCTCTCGGGCATCGGCTCCCACAATAGATGCTGTTCAATTATTAGTATTTATCATAAATGTTTTGCATTAAACTTATCTGTTTTTACTCAGCTTATACCTTCTTGGCGGTGATAAAAAGTCACACTACAGGTCTTGAAGTTCAATTTTTTTTAGTATGAAAACAAATAGCAATGATACATGTCATATATTATCACAATTGCCTTGAAATAACCTTTAATTTGTTAAAGGAATTTTGAAAATCGGTTGAGAAATGAGGTCACAAATCAGTTTTCAAATGACGTGGACTTAAAAAACTTAGGCAGTTTTTGAAAAAATTTTTATATGATGATCTTTGTTTGCAAAAGACTGCTTTGCTGGAACCAGACAGAATTATGACATCATAGAGCCAATTTAAAGCGTGCAGGAGAAAAAAGAATCATGCTTCGAAAGCTTAAAACAGTTAAAAAAAAGAACTGGTCCTTGCATCGTCAAATCAGCTTGAATTGTTGTAGAGTTTTCTGTAGCGAAAGTACATTGTTAATATCTCCCAAAAAAGCTGTTTGTCGAGTTTCTGCGGTCAGTAGTTTTTGAAAAACTACAGACAACAAATTGTGCAATCAAGCTTTCCTGTGACGTCATTTTAGAACCCAAACATATGAAATGCTTTGCAAGTTGGTGAGTCGAAAGCTAGCTTTTATTTGAGCCAAAAGCGGTTGCCGTCTGTCAAGAAATGCTATTTTAAAAAGTTACCTTTGATTATGATGTCATGATGATGATGTTAACCCCGTATGACACTCATCACGGGGTGGCGATCAATCGTGTCAAATTTGATGTTTGTACACCCAGCAGTTTTGAAAGAGTTAAACCACACGTACGTACACACGTACAAACAAAATTATGCTTAATATATCTGATGATTACACAATTCATGCAATAACTTATTTTGCAGAAATAGCATTTCGAACTTGGCTCTAAAAAAAATGATAGAGCATTTTAATTAAATTATTGGAACAAATTATATTGCTTTAGCTAAAGAAGCTTAACAAAGAGCAGAAACGACTCAGAGAGTCTGTCTGACAAGTGTTGCTCGTGTGGTGCAGTAACAACACCACTATGTGTCATCCTTTTTCGTGATACCGGTAAGAAGAAAAAAGAGCGGTTGTTGCAACATTTTGCGCTGATATATAACTCGAAGCACCTTGTCAACAGACAAAGTGCTTTGAGAATTATAAGCGTCGCGGAGTTAAAAAGTAGAAATCAACAGTGTGAAAAAGCTGCGGGAAAAGACTGAGTTTTTGATGAAGCCATCATACGTAGCAGCCTTCCCTTGCAAATCCACTCGACCGTTTCTATCGCTTTTCTCTGCTACGCCGTTGGTGGAAGTGTTTTCGTTAGCTACTGGCTGCTGGCTGCACCTTTGCAGGGGAAATTCAAAATGACTTCGACATAGCCAAAACGAAGAATAAGCTATGTCAAAGCCACTTTTTATATTAAGAAAATAAAAATACGCAAAAATCTTCTTGGTGGTACAGAATTTTAATCTAGCTTTGAAAAAAGCTGTTTGAGCCATAAGCTTTTCGTGACGTTCTCATCAGTGGCAATATCGCGTCAAAAGGGAAGATCCAGAGTGAGTAAGTGTTTTATGTGGTTAATTTGGACGTTAGGCAATCAAAACGGGCCAGTATTAGCACTAGCATTGTAAAGCGCACCAAAGAAAGATTTTGCAATTGCGAAAGTTAGAAAAAGCGCAGCAGGAGGCCAAGTGCCGCGATAATCGAAAGTGTAAACAAGCTATTCATCGCGAAATTTTATTTCATTTGACAAAACGTCAATTCTGAATATCTCTGAAATATTGAAAATGGCTCGTGAATTTGCGATTCAAGCTTCTTTCTAAATTTCCTTATTCTTTCTTCACGAAACATTTTAGCAATAAATATCACTTGCAAAATGATATTTTATGACAATTAAGCCAAAATTTCGTACTAACATTTCTGTGATCTAGAGAAAGCTTTCTGAAAAATACTCCCCGTTTTTTTAACCTTTTAAATATTATTTCTTAATTCAAGTCCTGGAAAATTATATGGAGCCACAAATGTAGGCCACAATTTGAAAACTTTTGTTATGGTTTCAAATTACCGAACAGGCTCTTTTCTCATTTATTGCCCTTGTTACTGAGTATATTTTCGCGCGGGCATTAATTATTCAAAGCGTCCCCCAGAACGGGTTTTCGAATGTTCGTCAATCCATTACTGCGTGACGTTTTTCCTGAAAACAACATAAAAGCAGCCATACTTTATATCTGTCTAGCTGCACGGTAGAAACAGTACCGATGACAGCACGTGTTATGGAATTGTAATTGTGAACGACAAAGATTTACTCTATAAAGTTGGCAATGTGATGGAAAAGTGATATTGCTCTTCACTCATGAACAGTCACTTTGATTGTGATACAATTCAAGAACAAATGCGTTCTCTATATGGAAAATATGCGTTTCATCTATTTTCTCAAGTCACAGCCAAAGCAATAACTTACTTCTCAAGGGAATGCACATACTATATATGGCAATTGAGTCAATTAATGACCAATCTAGCGGAGATGTGGGATGTGCGCCCCTCCGCCACTTGCAATGACCAATCTAGCGAGGATGTGCGCCCCTCCACCACCGGCAATGACCAATCTAGCGGAGATGTGGGATGTGCGCCCCTCCGCCACCGGCAATGACCAATATAGCGGAGATGTGGGGTGTGAGCACCTCTATCACCTACAATAACCAATCTAGCGGAGATGTGGGATGTGCGCCCCTCCGCCACCGGCAATGACCAATATAGCGGAGATGTGGGGTGTGAGCACCTCTATCACCTACAATAACCAATCTAGCGGAGATGTGGGATGTGCGCCCCTCCGCCACTTGCAATGACCAATCTAGCGAGGATGTGCGCCCCTCCACCACCGGCAATGACCAATCTAGCGGAGATGTGGGATGTGCGCCCCTCCGCCACCGGCAATGACCAATATAGCGGAGATGTGGGGTGTGAGCACCTCTATCACCTACAATAACCAATCTGGCGGGGATGTGAGATGTGGGCCCCTCCGCCACCTGAAATGATCAATCTAGCGGAGATGTGGGATGTGCGCCCCTCCGCCACCTGCAACGACCAATCTAGCGAGGATGTGCGCCCCTCCACCACCGGCAATGACCAATCTAGCGGAGATGTGGGATGTGCGCCCCTCCGCCACCGGCAATGACCAATATAGCGGAGATGTGGGGTGTGAGCACCTCTATCACCTACAATAACCAATCTGGCGGGGATGTGAGATGTGGGCCCCTCCGCCACCTGAAATGATCAATCTAGCGGAGATGTGGGATGTGCGCCCCTCCGCCACCTGCAACGACCAATCTAGCGAGGATGTGCGCCCCTCCACCACCGGCAATGACCAATCTAGCGGAGATGTGGGATGTGCGCCCCTCCGCCACCTGCAATGACCAATATAGCGGGGATGTGGGATGTGTATCTCCGCCAGCTGCAATGACCAATCTAGCGGGGATGTGGGATGTGCGCCATTCCACGACCTTTTGCAAGTCATGCTTTTGCATATTTAAAAAATTTATGTTATTAAATTCGTAGCGGTTTAGATCATAGGCTTTATGTTTAACATCAATCTAAGACGGTTCTAGCGTAGATGGAAAGTTTGGCCGCCTAATAAGCTTTTCAAATATTCGTTTTTGCTTGATTTTAAAACTATGCCATAAGTTGCAATATTTTTATTCCATAAGTTAGTATGCGTCCCTCTCAAAACTAGATCAAAGGTATGCATATACCGCTCTCCCTGTAATCATCCTTTGGAATATATTTTGTTGTTTTATTTAAAAGCAACAACCAGCTGTCAGCACTCCCATCCCCATCCCCTCATCCTCCCCTTTCCTAGTCCTGCTTTTCTGTTTAGCTATTCCTTAAATTTGATAAGTTGGCAAATATTCTGGTATGCTCACATTCCCCAATACATATAATTTGTCTTTCAAATAAGGTAAATGTTTTTATTAATTTAATTAGTTTGCAAATTGTAAAATCTACATGTTTGTAGGCATCCCCTCCTCTGCTCCTCTAATAGATTGAATAAATTTTTGCGCGTAATCTCCTGCTATCAGACCACAAGCTCGCATCCATCCACATCCTCTAAGAAGCCATGGCTATAAGAGATGCCCAAAAAGTAAATGAGAGACTGTTAACAGATAATATCTTTGCTATAAGATAACCAAAGGCAATGAAAGTTTGCACAAAGCAGCCTTTAGATATTAAGAACAAGTCCGAAAAATATTTAAGAAATCGATTGTTTAACAAGTGAGTAATGCTGAATTCGGCAGAACATGCCAAAAATCTAAAATGTCATAGCAAACTTCATGTATTTCAGTTTATGTTCAATATAGTTTCTTATTCCTCTGTGACCAAACAAAGTCATTTCTTTCAAACAGAAATGCTTTTACGGATTTCTTCTATTGGTGCCTTCTCCCATGTCATAATTATCTTGCCCTTCAAATCCTATTCGGTTAGTTTCTCTCAATCTTTAATTAACTTTCTTCTTCTATGTGTTCCATTGGGTTACCCTCTGGGCTTTGTGGAGGCCATTCATCTTTTTGAATGAAGTGAGGTGCAGCTTCTCCAAGATGGGTCTGGGCTACCTTACTTGTATGTGAAGGAGTACCATCTTGTTGAAATACGTAATATTTTGTGGATAAAGTCGCCTACAATCACTTTTAATTGTACCTGCAAGCGGGTTTTATTGAATGAAGTTTGGTATGATATTTTACTTATTGACATGTTCTGTTCAAGTTGATATTACTTGCTTGTTATACAATCAGTTTCTCAAATATTTTGCAAACTTGTCTATAATATCTGCAGGGTGCTTTGTACGAAATTTGATTAAATTTGGGAAACTTATTGCGAAGATATCACTTGTTAAACAGAGTCTCTCTTTTTTTTGGGACATTTGATATAGGGTAACGCGCGGCAAAACGAGTCAAAACGTCACCTGATTTCTTATCAGTCAACATTAATTTCGTTTGATTAAATTTAACCTTGTAAATCGCGGCAATAACCATTGGTCTTTACTTTTGTTTGTTCCTTCGTAATGTGTATAACTAACTATAATTTGAGTGATTGGGATCGGCTTCTCTAAGTGGGTATACTTGCACAATAATCCTTGCCTTCTGGATCATATCTTCCCCAAAAACGAAAAACTTATGTGAGAGCCGGCCTGTTTGTATTTGCTTTGTTTTTCAGAAAAAATACAGTCCAGAAAGTCGACGTTCCAAATGAGTAAATAAACTTATTTAGAATGTTATTGCGTTTTGTTAGCAAAAATAACAGTATCAAAATTTTTCTTTAGGCCTTTCCATCGCGGAGACAAAAGTTGCTAACATTTCAGAGTTGAATTTAATGCCTTGGCTGCAAAGCAAAAAAATGAAAACACAAAAATCTTGTTGGTGGTACAGAATTTCAATCTAGCTTTGAAAAAAAGCTATTTAAGCCAAAAGCTTTTCGTGACGCTCTCATCAGTGGCAATATCGCGTCAAAAGGGAAGATCTAGAGCGAGTAAGAGTTTTATGTGGTTAAGTTGGACGGTAGGCAATCAAGGCGAGCCAATGAAAGCGCTAATATTGTAAAGCGTGCCAAAGAAAGATTTCGCAATAGCGAAAGTTAGAGAAAGCGCAGCAGGAGGTCAAATGCCACGATTATCGAAAGAGTTTTGAGAGCGTAAACAAACTCCTTCTGTCTGCATAAACCCGGGCGCTGGGTCTTGATATAAGCAGCCTCTAAGAGATTAAGGTGGAAAGAGCTGCGTGCTGTGGCGAGGATTGAAAACCGCTTGTTATCATAGTTTAATGCACATTGATCATTTTCTAAAAGATGTTGATCAATGGCAGAGTCACAAACTGGTTTGGCGTTGTTTCGTTTGCACGATCTGTATGGTTGAGATCGGCGTGGACGGGTCAATTGCTGTCTTAACCATTGCGGAACATGTTGCTTGATGCGATCCTGCAGCCGTTGAGATGTTCGCCCTACGTACCGACTATCACAGTGGCACTTATATTCATATATGACCGAACTTTTGTGAGTGGTAGGTAAAACATCCTTGCTGGCCACAGGCAGCATGCGCTTCGACGTAAAGACCAAGCGGTTGCCTACGGAATCATTGCAGCTTTTCACGGTGTTTTTGACTTCTTTTTCCAAGTTTGTGGAGGGCTTGCCAATCCAATGGACCCTCAAATACACCGGGCACCTTTCTAGGTTGAATTGCTTAAGGGTGGAGAACTGAGCAATTTTTCTGGTGATCTGAGCGTTGATGACGTTTTTAGGATAGCCATTGTCCAGTAATATTTTCTTTGTCCGTTCCATTTTTTCATTGAGTCTAGACTTGGTGCAAATCATTAGGGCTCGATACACTAATGTAGATATTAGACTTATTTTACGTTTGAGAGGACTAAAGGACTCCCAACATAAATTCTGGCCAGTGAAAGTGGGTTTTAGGTATACACTGGTTTCAAAGCCAACATCTGTTCTTTGAACGTGAACATTAAGAAACCGTAGACATTTTCCTTTCTCTTTTTCAAAGGTAAATTTGAGGGATGGATGAAGGCAGTTGCATTTGATCAGGAATTGATCTGCTTCAGCTTCGTGACTGAAGATGGCAAACGTGTCGTCAACATATCTGAAGTATGTTGGAGGCTTCTGCGTTTGAGAAAATAACTTTTCTTCATAATATCCTACAAAGATTTAGCCAAAGCCGGACCAAGTGGTGATCCCATAGCTACTCCGTTTGTTTGTTTGTACATAATGTTATTGAAGCTGAACTTAACCGAGGGTGTAGCGCTCTTCATCAATTCAACAAACACATCCTTTGAAATGAGTGGTTGTAAATCAGAATCGTCGTAAAAAGCATCCGAACAGATTTTGATGATTTCATCAAGAGGAACATTGGTGCACAAGCTGGACACATCAAAACACATGAAGACATAAGAGTCGATCAAGATTTTGCATGGTTTAGCAAACGTAAACGAATCTGAAGTGCAATGTGACGAAAACTGCTCCAACACAGGTTGTAATAGGCCAGCCAACCACTTGCCAAGTTCATGATGGGACGTACCTGTCATAGACAGTATAGGGCGAAGTGGAGTGTCTTCTTTGTGTGTTTTCGGAAAGCCATACATTGGAGGATTTTGCGATCCAGTTGGTCGTATTGCGTCATATATCCACTTTGGCATAAAATCGGCTTTGACTAAGTCAAGCAGCCGCTTTTGAAGGCGCGATTCAATGCTGGCTGAGTTGTCATTGCTGGGGACCGGACCAAGTCTTTTGTATTTCGATTGATCATCAAGAACGTTCATTTTATCGACATAGTCACTTTTGTTTAAAAGGACAGCGCCGGAGCCTTTGTCAGGTTTGGTGATAATGATATCATCATTCTTTCGTAATCTGTTGATTGCATGAAAGCACTCTTTGTGCAATGTAAAGTCACGTGAATCTGTCGTGCTTTCACAATACAAATGCCCTAGGTCGGCGAGTCGGACTTTTGAAGCAGTGCGTTGTTCAACAGAACTGGCATTGTGATGTACAATAACTCAAATTCGGCGAAGACTTCTTCTTAGCCCTAATACCTGGGTGGCAACCCAAAATTGGGATCATGCGACAGCACGAAACTTTTAGTGTCAGATAAGACATAATCTGAGAGATTCAGAATATTGAAGTATCACTAAGAGCATTCTTGAAACGGTCACGTCTGAATGAAAAAAAGCAGGCGCTCATTTTTGATCTTGGATTTTGATTCCGTTCTTCCATCAAGTAATGCCTGAAATCTGCAGAATCTGATTGTGTCAAAGAATGTTAGAAATTCGCCGGCCGCCTGCCAATGTGATAGGTAAACTGTTTGCAGTTTTCTTGATTGCTCTGTTAGCTTTTCAACATCATCTGTTAAAAAAGCGCGTTTTATCTCTGGGCTGTGCCTGGCTTGTGATCGTTCAATATGAGCCACGATGCACTTAAGGGCAACTCTTTTAGATAGGCAAGCCTTGAGAAAGGCTGCAGAGAACTTAAGAGTTCTGATTTTTCCTCTAGTTCTCACCACATTGTTTAAAACAGCTATTTGCTGTTTAGTGTACCGAAGGCGAAAGTACGCAAAAATCTTCTTGGTGGTACAGAATTTTAATCTAGCTTTGAAAAAAGCTGTTTGAGCCATAAGCTTTTCGTGACGTTCTCATCAGTGGCAATATCGCGTCAAAAGGGAAGATCCAGAGTGAGTAAGTGTTTTATGTGGTACAATAAAATGAAACACCTGCTCCCTCTAAATCTTCCTTTTTGATGCGATTTTGCCACTGATTAGAGCGTCACGAAAAGCTTGTAGCTCAAACAGCTTTTTTCAAAGCTATATTAAAATAAAAATAGTAATATTGACAATATTTTTAAGAATATAGAAAACGCTCTATGAATGAATTAATCTTATGCTTTCTATTTTCGATGTTGATTTTTCCAAGTTTCGTGGCAAGTTATTAGTATATACAAAATGAGTTTTAAAGTAACATTTAGTTTGATATGTAGTGTCATTTTGGCCGCTTGTGCTCAGAATGACGAAAGACCGACAACCATTCTTACGAATAGACAGAACAATTTTGGAGAACTTGAAGATAATAATGTTGACTATGAGCATGATACAAACAATTATCAAGATGACATCGAAGTATATTCCTACGATCATTATGGCTACGGTCCTGAACATGAAAGAAATATCCTGAAACACATGGATACAGCTCTAGCCGCGATTTACGGAATAATTGCGATAGTTGGTTTGGTGGCAAACGGAGTAGTATTTTTTGTAATTTTTGGAGGAAATGAAATAAGTAAGCAGCGTGATATTGTGCGACGATGGCTTGTGCTGAAACTTATTGGCCTACGCTGTAGGCTCTAGATAAGACTATTTTTAAAGGAATGTATTAGGTGAAGTTGAAATCCTTTTTACCAAATGTGCGATCCTTTTTTATTGTAGTTGTCAATTTCAAATACCTATTTGGAGCTTGTTTTGAGAACATTTGATATGATTGCCAATTCAACCTCTTCTCAGAAAAACTGAAAACAATTAAGATGCATTTGCGCTGAGTCTGGGAACAACTCAGCTTGTTTAATTGTATAAGCAGGCTGAGTTGTTCAATCTAAACAAGACCTTCAAAAAAATTGTGGGACCTTAACCGCTTGTTAATCATTTTACCTCCTTTTATCGTGCCTAAATTCCTAATCAAATCGATATCATTGCAGAACGAACAGTGACAGCATTGTACGTTGCTCAGCTGGCATTTGCGGACAGTTTGTTTCTGTTGACCTTGCCCATAATGGGAATGCAAAAAGTTACCAGAACGTGGTCATTTGGTCAAGGTAAGATAAGAAGAAATTATAAAACGAACTGTAATTGACGAGGTAACGAATATCAAAGAATGCCTATTTTATATATTGTATTGACGATCGTAATGACTTCAAGCTTATTTGAGCACAACCTGCGTACTCTTTGAATAATGTTTATTTCAAATGATTTTGCAGGCTTGTGTTCGCTTTGCGAAAGTTTGAAGTATTTCAACTACTTCGCTGGAATTTTTTTTCTCACCGCCATGAGCGTCGACAGATACATCGCCGTGGCACGCAGCGCCAAAGCTCATCAGGTGAAGCATAGATCAAACTTAATCTTTGATCTTTATACCGAATCAAAAATTTGAGTTGCTCTTCATAGCTAAAAGTGATTACAAGCTGGTTATTATGTAATGAGAAGAGACAAGGCTTTACTTAGCAATTCGAACAGTTTGTTTCACTATTCTTTGATATCAGGAGTGTTGTCAAGAAGCAGGAAACAAAGAGGGTAATTTTCTGCCCCCAAAATGTTTGTCAAAGAATCCAAGTATAAATATTTAAATGCCTCTTTAGTATTTAGTTAAAATACTTTGATGCATCAAAAGAAACACTATCTTGAATGTACTACCGTAGAATATGGCTTAAATTTTCTCTACTCCCCCGAAATTTTGATCTGGTTGTGCTCTTGATTAGAATGGTTGCACGTTTTGTTGATCCGCATGAGTTTAATGCTAAAAATATTCAAAATATATTTTTTTATGTAAGGTTTATCAGATTACGGTTTGCAAAGTTTCCAAATTCGTGTTTGAAGAAAATAGTTGCTGAAGAGAAGGCTCACCACAAATTGAAAAAAATCAAAAAAAGAACGAAGTCAATTGAGCATTTTCAGATTTAAATCTCTCTAAAAGAATCTTAGACCTTAACACAATTCGCAACTTGACGCTCATACTTTTGGCACATAGCTTGCAAAAAATTACTTATGAGGGTAATTTAACCCTATACTTGTCATCATGACACTATTATCACTCAGCGTTTTTAAGGTGCTGCAGTGCCCTTTTTTCTTTCCTGCCGCAGAGTAATACGGCTTTGGAAGCATTGTTTTGTTACAAACTTGCAGGAAATTGAGCCACACTGTTTGTTGCTAAAGGGCTTAAATTAATCTTTGCAAATTGCAATCCCACTGGTTATTTCAGTTCAAAAGTCAACTCTCAAATTCTAATGCATCTTTTTGTTCAACCACACACGTTCGTACGCACGCAAGTACGCACACCCTTACACCCGCCTCCCGCCCGCACACACACACGCACACGCACACACGCAGAATTTCAAAAAGTATTCTGAAACGTTCAGGTCTTACAAAAGTGACTGTTTGAGTATGGTTTTAGGTTTAGCAAGGTCTTATTTTATTGGCAAGATAAGTACGACTCGTAACTAAGTTTGCCGTTAGTGCGAGAAAACTCGATTTCAGTTCGTTTGTCATTTCCAGGTTACCCACTTCCAAGCTCACCACGTTGTAATTAACTACACACTGTAAAATATTTTTTAACGAAGCCTAGAAGTGTCCAACAAGATGCACTGCTGTTTTTGCCGACTGACGTATATGGAGCGAAATTCGAACCATTCATCCAAGCTACAGTAGTTCCTTAATGTTGGAGTTTCTTTGTATTCATAGCAATTCTTTATGGCTGACGTTTTTCTGTGATTCATCTTCATTTCCGCTTTAATTGATTATTCTGCAGGTTTTGCTCAGTCATCCTGCTAGGTCGCTTTCGCTAGGATGCTATTACTTTCCTAGCAAAGCTATCACTCAGTTACTAATGCAAGAGTTCCAACGGTGCGAAGCAACAAAAATAATAATAATAATAATTTTTATTTTTTCAACATTTTTTGCCTGTTTTCAGCTCCGCACTAAAAAGCGGTCAATAATTGCCTGCGTAATCGTATGGGCAGTTGCAGCAATTATGGCGACGCCAATTCTTTTTTACGCAAAGACTGAAAAGACGGACGAAACAGTGTATTGTCGTCTCCAATTTCCTGGATATACACCCTATTCAGGAAATGAAGGCTTGGTCTTATTGTAGTAAATATATTTTATTATTTTTGCTTTGCTAACTGGACTGCATGCTTTGGTTAAATTTTACAGTCTATCTATTTGGAAGAACCCACTGGCATCGAACCTCCACAAACAAGGGCGTCGACAGGGGAGGGGGTACGGGGCATAGTAGTTGTCCTTGAAATTCTGGATTTGAAACAGGGGTGTGCAGCCTGCGACGTAAAGTGGATGTCAAAAGTACCAAGGCAATTTTCGAAAAATCAATCTCAAAAAAAAGAAAAAAATAAGTTTTTGATGTGAAATTTGAATAAAAAATACTTAAAATCTCTTTTTAAAAGAGCCAATCTCCAAAAAAAAGGCTTTAACTTTTCTTCGGATTAAAAATGCAACCATCCAGTGCTTCGAGGCTTACTTTTGTGAACAAAAAGATTTGCATACAAACTCTGACTGGCTCGCAAAATTTTTAAGAAACCTGTACTACTATGCGCCCTAAAAAAACTTTCTGCTTATACCTACGCCCACAAGGAAGTCCAACTTTTAGGAAATCAACGTTTAGAAAGGCATCGTCAATTTGGTAATATTTTAAAGCCTAATTTAATAGTGGTTTAACAAAAAAGGTAGCCCAGTTTTCCAATTGGGCTACAGCGTTGCTGCGTGTAAGGACTATATTTCAGTTACGTCACTGAACCCAGGGGTGGAATTTAGAGAGCTAATTGGCGAATACCCCAAGAAACTATTTACTTCGTAACCGCTAAAATGCAGGGTGTTGGAACCGGAGCCAAGGAGCAGTCCGTTTTTGTCGGAGCCGAAGCCAGAGCTGAAGCTGGAGTTTGTACTCAAAATTTCGGAGGGGCTGGAGCCGGAACTAAAGCCGCACTGTTAGTGAATAGTTCCAGCTTGAGATAAACTGCTCCACATTGAATGTTTTGTTTAGTTGTGGTGTTTGCCCATAGAAATCTGACAAGCACTTGTCGAGAGTGTGCATGCATGGCTTTACAAGGCTTGCTTACAACTTTGAGTGTTTATGCACAAAGCACAATTGCGCATACTGTCAAGAAATTATTTGAGGAATGTGTGGCTGATGAAAGCGAAGATGATGGCAGTGACACTGTAAAGAAATTGCCTCGACATTGGATGAATCTATGAAGTTAGTGGTTTTGAATTATTTGCAATTTATCACAATGACACATATGAGAAGTGCTGCTCATAATTTGCAACTTGCAATTCGCGATTGCTTGAAAATAGACACAGTTGCTTCATTGATCATCAAATTCACCGAATAGCGGCTGCGTCAGGAACACCAAAAATCGATGCCATATTAAAGAGAAAAATGAGCAAAGAAGCGATTCTTGACCAAGCTACGAGATGGGCAGCATTTAACTCATGGTTAAATGTCTTCTGGAACTAGGAGACGCTTATTACATCGCGCATCCAGATATGTGTTTGTCTGAAGCAAAGTGGAACGATGTTGAAAATCTTGAATGTTTACTGTGCCATCCTTTCCTTTTCATTAAAAAAATTGCAAACTGCTCATTTGATGCCTGAAACATTTTATAAGGAAAGGAAAAAATGCTGTTTAAGTTTACAAAGATTTGCTGTGTTGTGGCTGACGTCATGAGAAAGTCTATGGAGACGTGAGAAGATTCTGCTAGACCATGATATGCTGCTGGCAGTAGTAAATGTTGATCCAAGGTACAGGATTACTTTCACCAATGATTTACCGGATAGAGGAAGAAATGCATTAGTAGCCATTGCTTTTGGCATGAAAAAACCTGAAGAAAAAACTCAAAGCAGACGAAGTGGATAAAAGTCAATGCTTCAATAGAAACAAATTTTTAACTTCTGGTTCTGATAATAAGAACTTTGAAAAGCATCTCAATCAGCAAGCAAAACGCAGCAAAATGAAAATCAAAAAAGCAACTGCTATATCGTCGCAACCGCAGCAGTTGAAAATGAAATTGGTCAGTGCATTAAATAATGTGGAGAAGACTGATAGAACATCAAAACTAAGCGTCATGACTGAGATATCTCGGTATCTCACAATTCTGAAAAAAGTGCCATATAGAGTAACAACTTTGCCACCAGCCCAAGTGACTGTGAAAAGACTTTTTTTTCTCTTCGAATAATTCGGTCGGATTTAACAACTTTAATGAAAGAGTACTTACTTGAGACAATTTTATTTCTTTGGGAAAAAGACCTTTTTTCGAAACAACTTATAAATAGCATTAAATTGTGTGAAGTAAAATTTTTTTGTCAAACTTATAAAATAAGTTTGTTATGTTTTTTAAAACAACAATACTTTGTTATGTTTTTGTCAAGCTTATAAAACATGAAAAATTTTCTTACTAGTACAAATAGCGTTAAAATTTAGTATGAAAAATGCTGGAGCAGCAGCACAATCAGGAGCACTTAACATAAAGCTTGGCAGCTAAAGTTGAATTTAGACCTGCTCCAACACCCTGCAAAAACGAGCAGCGTACCAGAAAAGTATAGACCAATTTTTTCAAAATAAATTTTGCGAAGTAGGGCGATAAAGGAAACTACAATAGTTGCTTTAACATTTGAAAATTTTGTAGACTCTTTTGAGCCAATAAAGGTGACCTTCACAAAAACCAAAACCCAACAATTTTTCTCTATACTCCATTAACTCCTTTTCCGCTCTAAACGATTTTTTTAAAGCTGTTACTTGTACGAGGTCTGTCCAAAAAATATATGATCTTTGGGCATAAATCACACAACACAATGAATATCACAAATTTTATTGAATCTCCTTCAAAATACATGCAAGTGCATATACTTTTCCAGCGCCTCCACCACTTTTGGAAGCACCTCTTGTACTTCTCCTCTGGAATGCTCCTGAGCTCCGCCGTCGTTTTTTTCATAATGTCCTTACGTGACTGAAATCGCGTCCTTTTTAGCGTAATTTTTAACTTGGGAGACAGCCAGTAGTCGCATGGTGCCAAATCAGGAGAGTAAGGAGGCTGTCGTACAAGTGTCGTGTTGTTTTTGGCTAAAAACCTTTGATTGCATGGGCGGAATGAGCGGAAGCATTGCTATGGTAAAGCTGCCAGTTCTTTCCTGTCCACATGACTGGCCGCTTTCTTTGCACAGCATCATAAAAGCGATATAAAATCTCCAAGTAGTACTCTTTAAAATAGAGTGAACTGATCCTCTACTTATTCCAACTTCTTCAACAATTTCCCTGAGTATTAGACAGCGATTTTCCATCACAATTGTCGAACCTTTTCAATCACCTTCTTGTTTCGGCTTGTGGATGGCTTGCTAAAGCGTGCCTCACTCTCCACTGACATTCGACCATTTTTTAGGCAATCAAACCATTTCTTTATTTGATTTTAACTTAAGGCCTCATCTCCAAAAGCTTGCTGAATCTTTTAAATTTTTTCAGTTTGATTATTACCTAGCTTTTGGTAGAACTTGATACAATATCTTTGTTCGATGCTTTCTGTCATTACGCTTGCGAGCAAAAAATCGACGATCACGAACTATACGGCTGCATTAAATGCTTCAAAAAAAGAGAATGACACAACTATTGCTTTGAAATTTTTTATGCGTGTGCAGCAATTTAGACCTTACAATCCGTTGAAACCACTTTGCTGGCGTGGCATAGTTTTTGGAGGAGATAGGGTCGCATACTTTTTTGGACAGACCTCGTATAAGCAAACATTTTACCCAGTGACGTAGCTGGAATATAATGTTCCCGTGAGTGTAGAGTTGGGAGCCAATGGCTCAGGTGAAGGAAAAACAGGCGTCGCATAGTTCAACCCTCATTTTTAACAGTTAGCTGAGCTAAATATTCACAACTTACGATCACTGCAACAAGCTAAAAGTAAAATTTAGCGACCCCAACATTTTTGTAATTTCGTTCGCTATTATGGGAGGCACTTTTAATAAGCATTTTGATCGGGCTTTAGAACATAACTAGATAGAAAATAAAATCCTAATCCGTGACCCTAAAACTTGCTCACTCCCTTTTGTACGGTCTCCGTGTATTACCATATCTCACGCCAAAGTATCAACATAACCTTGTTGAACCGCAATCGGCAAACAAACTACCAAATGCCAAATAGAGGCATTTTGATCTGATTTGATCTACTGTCAACTCGACTGACTACGAAGTTTTGTTGAACCTATAGGAGCATGCTAGAAAATAGAAACTTGTTTTTGCAGTTTTGATCGCGATATAAATGAAACCAAGTTGAAACTGGATTACCTTGGACTTGGGGAATATGAAGAAGTGTCTGATATAAATTACCAGTACTATTTTGGTTCTGAATCAACCTTGGGTAAGTTTGGAATATGACTAACGAGAATGTTCGATAGATAGTTCAGGATTAGAATTTGTTTGAAATGCAACCTAAAAATGATAGCTATACTGAAGGATAACAGCATGCTTCTAGTTTTGGCTTATAATTCGGAAAGTTTACATTTGTTTTGGATAAATTTTTAACATTAATAGCCTTTATTTTGATAGGTAATATCTCAGATAAATATTTATTGGATCACATGTTGCCTGAATATCGATGTTTACACAAATACGTATCATACTCTTTTACCTGCTGGATCTTGATTCAGTTTTTTATTGGCTTTCTACTGCCATTTGTAATCATCAGTGAGTAGTTGTTGTTGTTTTTGTCCTTCCGGTCACAACAACCGACAATTTATACAATCGGACTCACTTGGGAGCAGACATCTACTAACACTATGCATTGCAATCACACGTACTGCAACCAAGTAAGAGAAACTGTGCAGTAGCATGATGCTTTTCCCATGCCAGTGCTCATCCAAGATTTCTGCAAGAGAGGGATTATTCCTGAAATATTTCAATCTCCAAAAAAGGATGCTGCGACCATTTAGGTGGTTAATCTATTGAATTTTTGTCTCTAGAAAAGAAAAGTCTCTTCAAGGATACGTAGGTAACTTTTTTAGCGTTTTTGCAAAGGATTTTGGCGGAGACGTTGAGCGCATGTTTGGATTTAAATAATATTAATAAAGAAAAAAGTGGCTCCAACTTTCTCAATCCTCCTTCTGTTTGTGCCCTGATTTCCAGCTCTCCAACAACAATGGCATCTAAAAATATAGCCTTCAGTATAGATCGGCTTTCCGAAAAGATGCCGTTGTTTATTATATTCCTCCTTTTCCTTGGGATAGAAGCATAGCATGAACCCGATATTCAGATTCACGCCGCAGACTCAATCAAATCAGTTCAAAGAAAAAGTGGCAGTCCACTTTGAAACAGTCCTGAATACAATATGCATACTTGTAGCCCCACTACCATCAAAACCAACTCCCATTGGTGGGTGCCCAAGCTACTCTCTGTGGAATCAATTAGACAAGACCTGCAGAGACCCAACTGAATGAAATAAAACCTTGTCACTGGGCTTCATCAATGAACTGCATTTGAGATCGGTTAATTGCATATTAGTTTAATAGCTTTACATAATCCCAAGCCATTTGCATTCACATATGAAGAAAATGCATCAGTTTTTCGCATGAATTGGTTAATCAAATAGGAATTCTATACTGAAATGCAGACTTGAATCAATTAATTGCATATTTTCGTTGACAAAGTGTAGAGTTGCTTCTGATTATTCTTACCAATACACAAAAAATGGTTACAGCGATTAAATATACGACGCCACAATAAAGACAGTAGAATGTAAAAATAGATTAACTTGACCGAGAGCACAAATTGTCACAGGAGCCGCTATGAGCACAGAAGTTAGAGAATTGCATAAACTATTATAATGTCAAGCAGTCTGCTTTCAAGTTGGTGTGTAAGATGAACGATCGATCACGATGTGTAGGATATTGTCAATCAGTAAATGCGATTGATAGCACATATCGGTGAATCGAATTGAAAATCTTGGCAAATTAACTACGCGATTTATTACTTCTTTTATTCTCCGGTCATGAGAAAATCTTTTCGCCAGTTGTTTTAAAACAACTTCACATTTAGACCCGCTTTGGAGTTGCCATTACTGCTGGCACAACATACTTCTACCACGAGCAGTGCAATCAGGCAGAAAAATTGCTGTAAAGTGAACTTCACCAAAAATCAACAACTTTGCTATTAAGTTTAAACTCACGAGTCTTGCTGCAAAAATAGTGGTCCAACGTATTCAACTGCGTTGGTAAAGTATAAAAGTAACTCCAGCAATACAGAAGATCAAAAAGATGTTTGCTTTGCAGCGATCAGTTATGTGTTGATCATAAAACGACTCCGAATCAACGAAGAAAAAATGGCGGCTCATAACACCGGGAAGAAATCTTTTACCATGAGGAAAAAGGTTACTCAAATGGTAGCTGCATTAGTCATCTGCTTTGTGATATGCTGGCTTCCTTATCACATATTTATGCTGGTCAAAATCGTCGGTAAGCCTAGAATTGGTTCAACAAAAAATCTCCGTCGTAAATTTAAGCATAGAAAGATGTCGATTAAAAACAATTATTTCAAATCAACTATTTTGAGAAACTTTAGTATTACTCTGAAGTTGCCCCATCATAAAAACGATTCTTAAAATTATTGGTATCCATTTTTACTTTTATTAAAAAGTACACTCAGAAGAGTTGAGCATAGCAAGACATAAATGATCATGTTTTTGGACAAAAAAAGTCTACGACTATTGAAATTGCATCTAATGTAGCCATAAGCTTGCTATTTATTCTGGCGGCGCAAACTTGTTTGTAGCCGATGCAAAAAAGGTTATACGCATTTCAATAAAAAAAAATAACAAAAATGGCACAACTTGCCTACTTTACTGGGTCAGATGATTGGTAGCGGTAGGTATAAGGAGAATATTATTCAAGGCTTATACCTATAAGGAGCCAAAATTTGAGATGAAGAAGTTGAGTCATCATCATTAAAGCAATAAACATTAAGCGAAAACTTATCCTATCGACTGAGTGTTAAGAAAGAATCGAAAGCTATGTTAAGAATACCTTTTAGATTTCAAAAAGTCAAGTGCCGGTTATATCAATCATTATCAAGACAAAAGTGAAATAATATTGTTTGTTTCGTTCATTTGTCCCTCCAAGTGGTTGCAGACAGGACAAAAGAAGTATTACATCAGTTTTCGCAAAAAATAAATTTACTCTTTCTTAGTGGGTAAATATGCTTTGTGTTTCTGCAAATCCTTTTCCTGCCGCTTACTTTTCATGAATGTGCTTTTAAAATCGGACTTATCCACCACATTACTTATTACTACTTGACGGTAATTTTGGAACAATTGCTGCTCGTGAACGTTATTAGCACAAAGTCATCTATTTCTCAAGACTAAGTCTATTTCTCTCTTGTTACTTTTTTTACCTGACCGTTTCCTTAAGATGTGTAATAATGGAGGATAGTGAAACTACTGGAGCAGAGCAACTCCTTGTCGTTTGGACCAAATATTAAATAAAAAGAGCAAGTACCCCAGAAATATCTAGAACATCTCTCGAGTAGCCTAAGTGAGCATGGCACAAAGAGTGGTCGGTATCAGGTAAAAGAAGAACAAGTAGAGAAATGGGCCGAGTGGAGTTTGCATTTGCATTAAAGCTCATCTTTGGGGTTTAAGCTGTGTTTGCACCGACAGCTACATGTGTGGGCAGCTGCACTCTTGACTCTAAGACGGTAAGGTCTCTTTGCAGTCTTGTAAACTCTCAATCTCTTATGCGTTTGATGTGTTGAATAACTTTTTAACAGAATCGTCATCAAAAATTTTATTGTTGTTACTTTTTTGTATACTCATGAGCTTCACAAACCTTTCTCAAGTCCCAGTAGAACAGGATTCAATAAAACTTGAGTTCTTTGAAGCAGAAAAGGAAACAGTTGACACAGCGAGAGAGAAGGCTGTTGTACACCGTATACGTTTTTCTCCGATTATGTGCGTTTTTGTACAGCTTTGTACATGTTTTGCTCTCGTGCATTGTTGTGAGAAAACTTTCATCCGCTTGGATATTTACATAATGTTTCGTAGCAAATGTTGTCTTTCAATATTCCGATTGTATTTGCCAAGTCTGTACCAAAAACACATTCGTGTTTTGCAGACAAAAACAAGCAAAAAGATTTTTGTTGACAAAAACAGACCGTCAGACAACAAGGTGTACTATGCAACACCATACAATTATCTAAGTGGATGAAACTTTATGTTCAAAAATGTTGCAGAGCAACAAAGCACAAAAAGTGTGTTGTGTTGTGTACACCTTCTTAACGAGGAAGTACAAGTTGCTCAGTTGTGAGTGAGGGATTTGGTGTGTCCAAAGATTTTGATAGAATAGTGCCTTCCAGTCCGGAAGCCAGGATGAATAAATACTAAGATAGAGGCCGCAAAGGTAAAGTGTATGAGAGCCCGTGGAAGGGTAAAGCAGCGCGTCCATCTGCCCGGCCCATAATTGGAAGAATTGAATGACCATGATCGCATTGCAGAGCAAAAATAAAGGAAGAAGAAAGAGTGAAAAGTTGCTACAATGTAAGCCAGGAAATGTAACAAGAAGAAAAGATGGACGACATGAAAACGCAGCAAGGACAAAGCGTGAGACTGTCAGAAAGAGAAGAGAGGTGACTTCTTGGTGGTACTCCTAAAACTAGCTAAGAGCGTGCAGAAATATACAGGTTCAAAACAAAATCTGGAGCAAAATAGGCCATCCAAAATAAAATAAGTGGCATTTGTGCCAGAGAGTGAGCAATTGGTAAGAATTCAATAGCCCTTTATTGCCGGGAGTAAAGGGACAAAGCCATTAGTTAAAATTGTAAGATCGGGATTCGGAAAAGAGTCTAGGTGAACAAGATCACAAAACTTTACCTTGATTGTTGGCTAGAGCAAGAACAGAGAAAAAATAAGCTATAACTCGAAAAAAAGGGGCACAATCTTCCAGGAAGAAGAAGGAGAGAGCATGGCTGGATGAGTGGATTTAAAGTTTTTGAAGAAGCTTCTGGCAAGGAATAGTTTTGCTCAGTGTATAGCCATTAATCAATCCTAAAGTAGGAAAAGAAAACAGCAGACAATGAAAACAGGGTGATCCCACAGCAGTTGCAGAACAGCTTCAGAAACAAAAAGAGTAAGAGGAGGGGCCGAGAGACAGCTAGAGATGGTAAATATTTTTTGTAGCCTGCGCGTTAATTTTTGAACATAGTAATCAACAGTTACCTAAAGCTGTTTAAGTTGATGCAACAATAAAAGCAGCTGCTGAGATAAGTTGAGCCTACGGCTCAACATGGGTCATCACGAATTGCTCAACTCGTCCCAATCCGACATTTTCTGAAAAAATTTGCTTTTTGTTAATTAGTTACTT